>JARJCN010000074.1:0-251147 GCA_029282135.1 Mycena belliarum
CGTAGCGTCCTCGTCGCCTCTCCCACGCCGTCAACGACGTAGCAGTGACAGCCACGACGGCCTCCACAGCGCCCTCACGGTATAAAGCTGAGCACGAGGCGTATAGCTCGCTCCGAAGGTCTTGCATGCAAGGCAGCAGAGTCGATGTCTCCCTTCGGAGACTCCTCGCCGCGTGCATGCCGACCCCCGCTCCCCGCCGCGGCGCACGTCTCTCGCGCTTCTCTGCCGCCTCGCCGACCCTGTGCTCGGCCGCCGCCCTCGCCTTCCTCGCCTTCATGCTCCTCGTTCCCCTCGTGCACCGCCTTCGCCAACCAAGCTGACGCTAGCGCTCGCCTTCAAGACACCGGCACCCGCAGCCCTGTGCGTGCAGGGCCCATGCGCCTCCCCGAGCTCGCGCTTGCCGTGCCCTCCTGCAAACCGACACAGGCGCTGCAGCTGAGTTGAGTTCTCCATTCGGAGACTCCTCGCTGCTCTATGTGCTGCATCTTCGGGCAGGCTCGGAACGTTCCTCGCGCCTTGTCTTGAGCTCCCCACGCACGCAGCCCGCACTCGTCATCCTCGCGGGCCTTACCGCGCCGTCGCCTCACTCTCAAGCTCCCTTGCCGCTCTCGCGCCCCACGTTCTCGCTCCCATCCAGGTTGCCGCTGTACGGAATCCGTTCCGGTGACCCGGACGTTGCGCACGGCGTTCCCGTCGCCTCTCCCACGCCGTCATCGTGGCAGCAACAGCCATGAGAACCTCGGCTGGCGTTCTTTGCGAGCTCCGTGCGCGCTGGCCTTCGACTTCGGCGCGTTTGCCTGCGCTGTACTACGGGGCTGAGCTGCCCGCGCGATCCGAGCGCCGAGGCCGAGTCGAACCCTGCAGCTGGAGACTCCTTGCCACAGCCCTCAATGTCTTCAAGCCCATCGCACGCTGGCAAGATCGACCTACGAGCGCTGGGGTCTGCGCGCTGACGACGGATGCGAAACGTCAAGGTCGCATGGATCCAAGCTCGTTGGGGGTTTCGCGCTGCCTGAAAGCAAATACGGGCCGGCTGCATGATTCGTCTCGCACCTTGCGCAGCTTTGCGATCCCTGCTACGTACATCGCTCTATATGCGGGCGAGCCGAAGACACCGCCTTGCCGCCTTCGTCCCACGCAGCCTGCGCGCTTCGCTCGTGGCGCAAGCGTAGCGGCAGAGTCGAGTTCTCCTTTCGGAGACTCCTCGCCTTGCGCTCGAGCTCCCCGCGCGCGTAGCCCCCGCTGGATCACCCTCACGCTTCCCCGCCGACTCGTCACCATCTGCGCTCGTGCCCCTCGCCCCCGCCAAGCAGCCGGCTGCTACGTCTCAAGTGCGCCGTGCTGGGATATCCGCATGCGATCGTCGCCTCGTCGGCCTCGCGCATGGCGTCACGGTCTCCGTCAGTACTCCCCGGGATGTGCAACCTCCCCGTGCACACCGCCACATCGCCGCCTCGCCCGCTCCTACGCCCCCGTCCGCTTGTACGGGACTCTTTCCGTCGATCCGGACGGACGCTCCGCAGACCCGCCGCCTTCCCACGCCGTCAACGACGTGGCAGCAACGTCCACGTCGCCCTTGCCTTGTGCTCGCGCTCACGCTCTCCCAGCGCTGGCGTCCAGGCCCATGGAACCGCGTCGACGGCACAGAAGCTGCGATGGTCGCGAGCCACGACGCTCGCAGCATCAAGACGCCTCCTCACTGCACCTTGCTGCCCCGCTTGTAAGGGACTTGCTCGTCCGCGAAGATCCTCGCGCAAGCCATCCTGTACGTCGGACCGTATCCGCGCGCGTAGCAATCTGTTGTTCCGGGCTGCTACGTCGCGATGGCAGCGGCGACGACCTTCCCAGCCTACGGCTCGAATCCTTCGCTACGGCAGAGTAGAGGTCTTCGTTGAAGACTCCTCGCCCGCGAACATCTCAGCCGATCTCGGAAGCTCCAACGTTCGCCGTCGTTCCGCTGCCACGCGTCGACCTGGCTCGTGATTATGCTCCCCGCAACCTCGCGTCCTCGTATACGCCCACGTCAAGCACCTCGCCCTGCGCTCCGCGTGCGCCATTGCACTCGCCCTTATGCTCCCCGCCGCACTCATGCGCCTCTGATCGCTGGACACGTCAACGTCGGCCGGCAGAGTCGAGTCCTCGCTACGGAGACTCCTCGCCGCGCGATGCACGCCATCCTCGCGCTGCACCGCGAGCACCGCCTGCCCCCGCTCCCTGTGCTCGAGCTCCCCGCGGACGCCGACCGTGCACGTCACCCTCGCGCATCTCTGCCGCCTCGGCGTTGCCGCGCCCGTGGTCCTTGCTTCCCTTCGTCGGGCCCCGCTGCTCGCTCGCCCCACGACCATTGCTTGCTCGAACTCGCGGTCCGTCGATCCGGCAGACGCCCGTGGTGTTTCCGTCGCAGTCAACCTGTGCGCAGGCGCGAGCCCTCCAATCAGGGACTCCGAGTGGGTGTGCTTTCGTGCACAAGCCCTCTCGCTCGCTGCGCACGACGGCTCCTAGCGTCACGGCAGAGTAGCGCGCTTCTCTTGAAGACTGCTCGCTGTAGATCGCCGCTTTGGCGCCGCCGTTCGCACGCGGCCTGCTACGTGGCTACGACATGGACGACATCCACGATCCTCCGTTGCGGCTCAATTCATCGGCGTTCCCACCCATCGCGCGCTGACTACAGCCTCAAGAGTTGCAAGGTCAACCTCAGGCGCTCGAACCTGTTTCAAGGCCGCTCGGCGAATACTTCGGCTCCCAAGCACGCTGCACAGAGCCTCGCTGCATGGCCTGTGCCATCTCAGGGCACCTCCGACGGTACACTCCCGCCGTCCCCGAGGAGTTTCACCTAGACACCCGACGCCAAGTCCCGCGATAGGCTACGATAGGCTCGGCCATGCGGGCTCTCGCTGTCGAGCCCGCGCTCAATCATCACTCACGCGTGTCTTCGTCTTCGGTGCCGTGCTTCCCGCTAGCGCAGCTGCAGGCGCGTGCACTTGGCACTTGCCCTTGCTGCTGCGGCGGCCTTGCTGCTCTCGCCGCTCATCGCATCGCATCTCGGCAGAGTCGAGTTCTCCTTCGAGACTCCTCGCCGCATTACTCTGCGGTCCCGAGCGAACATTGGGGGGCTAGCTCGGACAGCTCAGACGTTGAGCTCGCGATCGCGACTCCGCTCTGTGTATCAGCGTAGTGGATGATTAATATGCCAATAGACTTTGTTTTGAGCGCAGGACATTTGTGGTATCTGAGCGTCGAGTTGCCGCGTGCTCTCCGCCTAACACAAACTCTCTAATGCTCATAATGAGAGCAATGAGGCGTATTTGGCCAGGGTGTAGCTCTCCGAGGGTGCATTGCTCTCGGAGTCGCGTCAGTTGGTGAATTCCTTGGGAGAGCGGTCGAGCCCGAATGCGGGAGCTCCTGCCACGACCCCGAAACAATCGCGGCGAGTGTCGAGTCGAGCTTTGGGAAGCTTGCTCCACCGCGCTTTCAGTCCTCGCACCTGGGGGGCTATATTTCCTGCCTCGATGGCTTGGTTGCCCGCTTTTCAAGATAGCGGTTTTATTTTTATCTTTTAATCCATTGCGGCTCTTTCAAGACTCGTCCTGGGGGGCCACTGTTCCGCCGCCTACCACCACCTCTTCTCGAGTCTTGAACAGCTGCCGCAGCTGCCTGTTTTGAATCGAAATTCTCATTTAATATGCTCTGCGGGACTTATATCACCGGCTGCCGCACGAATGCTGGGGGGCAAAGCGTTTTCGTGGCTGTCATCTTGCTCCATACCAAGGAAGGAGCGTGAGTTCACTATGTGACTCCGCCCTTCTTGGCCAATATGTCCGGGAATAATATCCAGCGAGCACTCTCTGTTTTCGGCCAGAGTCTTTTTCCGGGCCAATTTTTTTCCCCTGCTTCTAGTCCATCCCTTCGCCTATCATAGTTATGATTCTTTGTGCACATCTCGAACAAACTCGTTCGTAAATGAACACAAAGAAGCGGGGGGCTGTATAGGGGGATGTGTAGAGCTTTGCATAGCGGATCTTACACCTCTCTGATCCTAGATGGCTTTGCCTTCCGGAGCAGAGAGGAAATCCCGCCATTGTCTCCATCGCATGTGCAGTGCACTAGATGTGATGACAAGTGCTCCTACAGGACCACACTGAGGAGAGGCTGTTCAGGGTATGTGTAGAGGTCTGCCCAGCAGACCCTATGCCTCTCTGCTCCCTGAGGCATCGCCTTCCGGAGCAGAGAGTAAATCCCGCCATTGCAATCATTCCAGACTTGGTTTGCTGAATGCAATGGTAGGCTTCATCCAGGGATATACTGAGGAGATGTGGCTACCTGGTGCCCACATCCTCCTCCTGTCCGATGACGTTGGCTCAGCCTTCGCATCAGAGAGCTATTCCCTGGAGGCCATTTGATTTATGCATGACTTGCTCTGCATGATTCATAGTAGCTGCAGTCGCAAGCAGCTTGCTGCTACCCAATGTGACTGCAGCAACATCTGGCTTCCTTCGAGTCCACTGGGCGGTGCAAGCGTTACATCAAATTATTGGGCCCAATTTTTTTTCCAACAAGCTGGAATTGTTCTATCTCGTTCGGTTGTGGTCTTCCGATTCAACTTCTGGATGCTCTGACTCAACTTTCGGGCATGTCCTCTGAACATGCGGGGGGCTCTGTGACACCGGTGTATCTCTATTTAGCATGTTCGTAGGATACGCCCGATTAGGTAGTTTAGTCAGCATTCCGCGGAACGCACCGCATCGTACATTACATAATATATTCTACTTTACCCGCATACCATGACAAGCTGAGCTCGCAAAGCCAGAGTGTCCGTGCGACAACCTAGAAACCTCTCTCCGGCTGGGCATCCATCTTCTGCCCACCTGTCTAGGTCACCAGCTCCCCGATGGCGGGTCAAACCATCCCTCGCAACAGGGTCACAGCCTGCCGCCTTTGGCCCGCGTTCGGCCTCCCGCGCCTGCTCGATACGCTCGCGCGCGGTATCCCTTCATATCCTGTGAGAAGCTCCTCTGCCGAAGCTCTCCGGCTTCACAGTAGATGACCCTCAAACTTAGTCTCTCTTGACAAACCCCCTCGCTCGTACCTCGTTCTGTAGAAATCCCTCTACTATGCTTGGTTGCACTTTCAACCACTCCCGAAGTGAGCCTGTTTTTCTTCATATTTCTATAGCCACCCACCGTTAAATTTGCTTCATGGCCCCTAAATGAGCCTGCTGATGGTCATTTATGGATGCGAGGCGCCCCGGTGAAGAATTAACTTCTTGAATCGTTCAATTATCATCTTGGGAGACTCTTCACACACAATTTCATATTTAACATGAGCAGCATCGCGGCCGACACGTCCAAGTCGCGTCGTTTGGGTATACACGTGACTGTTTCCGCCTTCCTAAACGAGCCTGCTTACATAACAAGGTCGATCAACAGTAACGACGGCGCGATAGCTAACAGACTACCTCAAACTGAGCAGACAACCTGAACTTGAGGTAGTCTCTTTTGACAGATCCAGACTCCCTCGCTCGTTCCTCGTTCTGGAAACTTGAGGATGGATCGTGGATTTCTAGACTGGCGGGCTCGGCCCGGAGACAGGCTTGCTATACCCGCGCAATTCACAGGCAAACCAAAAACTTAGCCTCGTCTTAGTCTCAGTCTTAGACTAATAACCCGCTCTTGCCGACAACTCGCATGGTCCTGGATCCTCCACGTCCTAGGCTCATGTTTTGCACGCGACACACACACTCCAAGCCTCTCCAAGCCTTCCGCGAGAAAACAAATATTAATACCGCCGCGATCATCCTTATTTATTATGTACCATGAACAAATTTGCCAACCTCAACCTGGCAGATCCCCTGAGCAGTGCTAGTGAGGCCTTGCGGCCTGAGGCATCGCAAATCGCTTGCAAATCGCCACAAGCTGAACCACGTCGCGAAACGTGGATCCCACGCGCTTCTGACAGACAAGCTCATCGGTCGCGCGCAAATTGAAAACAAGCTCAAGCCCCCGCCCATGGCCGTGTCCGTGTCCGGCGCCTCCCAAACAATCCAGTGTTGCAATTGGCGAGTCCGAGTCCTCTGAGCCTCAAGTCGAGACTCGAATCGCCTTCTGGCAGCCGCGTCAACTCAATTTTTCTAAAAAATGAAGCAACCCAAATCAGATCGGGGCCCCGCGGCCGGGCCCCCTCCTTCGCCTTCCTTCCGCCAATCGATAGGCTATCATATATCATATATCAGCTCCTTCTTCAACTTTTCTTCTCGGTTCTTCCCGACTCTTACATCCGTGCGCTTCCGCCCCCCCATGCGGACCCAAGTCCGCGTCCGCCGATCGCGACGTCATCACGCTTCGCTAACCAGGGCCTCCGCTCCGACTCCCGAGCCTCCGAGGTCCGGCGTCGACGCCACGCGCGCGAAGCCCACAAGGCCGAGTCTAAGATCTAAATATTTACGCGTACGAGCGAGCCACAAAAAAAACCCGTTCAATTCACTGCACAAGTCCACCGTTATTGTACCTGTACATGTAACGGGGGGAACCAGAACTGAATCGATACCAGGGCCGAATTGAACGATCCAGATTTGATATTCAAGGCAGTCTGCAGCACCACCAGTCGAGGCGTATCGCCGTATTATACAGTAGGTATCCATCTTCGTCTTCCCTTCCCTTCCCTTCTCTTCTTCCCCCCCTCCCCACCCCCGCAAACCACCACCCCAACACACACAAAAGAAACAGCGCAATAACACAGCGTACGCGCGCACGTATAAACAGGCGCACAGAAAAAGACCACAGCCCATGACCAATAACCGAACCGAACCGAAGCACAGACAATAAACGCGATAAACGAAACGATAAACGACAAACGAGCCGAAGCAGCGACAATAGACGGAAGATGTACACTAGGATTAGAACAGTCCACGGGGCGGGCAGGCGGGGCAGGCGGCGGACAGCAGGACGGGGTAGTATGGGGTAGCAGAGTAGTAGGGTAGGGTAGTGAGGTAGAGTGGGAGGTAGTAGGGTAGGGTAGAGTAGGGGTAGGGGTATCGGATCTGCGGCGGGGGGGCCACGACACAGGGGCGGGGCGGGGCGGGGCAGGGCGGGGGCAGGTATATGATACAGGTGCAGATGCGATGCAGATGCGATGCGATGCGGTGGGTGGTGCTGGGCGCGGGGCCGTGGGCAGCCAGCGGTCGAGTATGGTATGGCATGGATAACTTCAAATAAGGCGGCGAGGACGGCATGCGATGCGATGAGATGGGCCAGACGAGAACGGAGAACGGGACGAGACGAGACGAGGGGGTTGAGACGAGTGGGTTGAGAAAGGTGTGTGGGTTGAAGGGGACGGGACGAGTGGGTGGGTGGGTAGGGGATGCATGCTGTACAATGATATTGCGTTGCGCCGCGTCTTCTCTTCAGTCTTCATAAAAATCTTCTCCCTCCCCCCCCCCCCCCCCCCCCCCGCCTTCTCCTTCCCCTCCTCCTCCTCTTGTCTTGTCCCCACCCACCCCACCCGCCCACCCGCCTACAAAAACCCCCCCAGCCCCCCCTGCGGCATCCGCCTCGGTATCACAACCCGCAACAGCTCCCCATCAAACTCCGCGCGCACCTGCGCGAGGTCCGCGTCGTACCCGAACGAGATGCGCCGCTCGAAGTGGCCCCCGCCCGCGTCCCACGAGTCCGCGACGAGGTGCAGGATGCGCCGCTTCTTCGTCGCGAGCGTGCTGTGCGCCCGTTGTGGTTAGCGTTCCTTCTTGTGAAGAAAGTAGGGAAGGGAGAAGGGAGAGAGAGAGAGAGAGAGAGAGAGAGAGAGAGAAAGGGAAGAAGGGAGCGAAAAGGGAGGGGAGAGAGAGAAGGGGAGGGGAGGGGAGTAGAAACAGAAGCAAAGAAAAACCACGCACATCCCATCCCTCTTAAACCCCGGCAGCCTTACCACCAGCCGATACTCCCCCGGCGTCGTCTCCACCTCGATCCAGCTGTCCACCGGCGGCGGCGCGTGGCTCAGGAACGGCTCGTACGACCGCCTGTTGCCCCCGCCGTTTCCTGCGTTGCCCCCGTTGCCGCTCCCATTGTTTCCTGCGCTGCCTCCGTTTCCGCCGCTCCCACTCCCACCTGCGTTGTCTCCGCTGCCATGTCCCACGTGTCCGCCGACGCTCCCCACACTGCTCACAGAGCTCGCGCGGCTCGTGCTCGGCCCGGCACCAGCACTAGCAGTGAAATTGGGGGGGTACGACCCAGGCGGCCCACCCGCCCCCGCCCCGTCACCTTCAGGCCCACCGTCGGGCACGGGCAGGATGACGGGCGGCTCGGGCGGGGGGAACGCCGCCCTGCGCGCCCCTCCTGCCCCGGCCCCTCGACTTGGTGCGCGCTTGATCGCCGTCGCTTCGGTGCCGGGCGCCGGGGCCGAGGACGATTGGGTGTACGAAGCCGAGGAAGACGAGGGGCCGGGGCCGGCGCCGGGGTAGTTCGGGTTCGGGGACGAAGTGTGTGAAGAAGAATTATGAGAGGACGAAGCGTGGGAGGAAGACGGCGCGGGCGACGGGCTAGCAGAGTACGCGGTGCGCGGCGGGCGGTACGACGCGGCGGCGCCGGAGCGCGAGGTCGTGAGCTCGGGGGGCGGCATCGGCGCGGCGGCGGCGCGGTGCGGGGGGAGGGCGCGCGGCTGGTGCTGCTGATATTGCTGCTGCTGCTGTTGTTGTAGCTCGCGCTGCTGCTGCTGTTGATATTGCTGATGCTGGTGTAGCTCGCGCTGCTGCTCCTGCTGCTGCTGATGCTGCTGCTGCTGCTGCCGGTACGAGTACGAGTACGCCGGCGCGGGCTCGGCACGGGCGGACGCGGGGCCGGGGGACGGGCTCGGCGACGGCGGCGCGGAGAGCAGGCTGCCCGACGAGCTGCTCGCGGAGGAGCCGTCGCTGCCCGTGTGCGGCGGCGGCGGCGGGCGCAGGCCCTGCGTCTGCGTCTGCGTCTGCGTCTGCGTCTCCGAGGCGGTGCGCTCAAGCACGGGCGACGGCGGGCCCGCGCGCCGCCCCAGGATCGCACTCGAGCTCCCACGGCTCCCCCCGGCGCGCGGGAGGGCGGAGTACGGGATCTGCAGGGGGAGCGGGAGGCTCGCGGACGAGGAGCGGTCGACCGCCGCCGGCGTGCGCTCGCCTGGGGAACCCTGCCCCGCAGCCCCCTCGGAAGCGGGCGCTGCGGACGGGCGGCCCTGGTAGGAGTGGCTGCCGGGCAGCGAGTAGGGGCGCGCGAAGGGGAGGATGGGGGCGTGCGCGGGGTCGGGCGGGGGGGTTAGATTCGGGGGCGTCGGAAAGGCCGAGGGCGGGTTCTGCGTCTGCTGCTGCTGCTCCGGCTTCGTCTTGGAGCTGGAGGCGCCCGGGACCATCTCCCAGTCGTCCTCCGCAAAGACGGGCGGCATGTCGGCGGCGAGGGCGAGGGCGAGGGCGGGGGACGGGAGGGGGACCTCGCGCGGGGAGTTGAAGGAGGCGTGGCGGCGCGAGAAGGACGCGGAGTGCGTGGGCGTGGGCCGCTTAAGGACGTTGACGGGGGTGCCTGAAAATCGAGCGTCAGAAAGACGCCCTCGACGGATGATGCATCACTTCGCATAGAGCTGCTCCGCGCAGGCCCTCGACGCAGGCGGTGCCCCCCGAAAAAAAAACCCCGGAAAAGGAAAGGTGGGAGGCGGCTCACCCTTGCGGTCCTTGTCCTTGTCGTCTTTTGGGTGCATGGGCTGCAGCTGGTCCGGGGGCGGCTGCTTGGAGAGTTTCCTGGGGGCGTCGGGGCGCGGTTCGGGGTCAGTGGTGTTGGACCGCATTTCATGGGGTGCGGTCAAGTGCAAGTGGAGAGAGGAGCCGGTGCCAGTCGGGGTGAGGTCATATAGTCACATGACTCATGAAACTGCATCTCAACTGCAGCAGCAACAGCAACAGCAGCTGCAGTGCACTTGACTCTCACTCGGACTGCGTACCCAGTTCCGCCGCGATGACTACGACTACGAGGCACTGCGGGTCTGACCTGCGATGACTCCGCCGCCCTCCACGGTTGTGCTCGCCGTGCAGCTCGGGCGACGACCTCGGTGGCGCAGGACCCACGTCAGCACACACGGTCTCGGCCGTGCGTCGAGGCCCGGGTTGCAACGCAGCGGGACGCCTGCCCGCTGTCCCCGCCCAGCCGCTCCCTCGCTCACGCAACGGACACGGTGACGTCAGCGCGCCACTACAAATGTCAATGACAAATACACCTTGACTTGATCTGTCTGATCTGCGAACCGACTCAATGCGCCGAGCGTGCCCACGGTTTTGAGTGGGTCGGTGGGTCCCAGGTCCCACGCGGATGTACACCTGCCCACGTCAACCAAGTCCAACTCAGCGCCCAGCGTCCCCCACATCCCATCTCACACCTGCATGCATTATCTGTCCTGCCCACGCATCTCCTCATGCCTCCCATCTATTCGTCTTCCCCGCGGCCAACACCCCATCTCCGCCGGCCCTGGCCCACCACGCGGATATCCGAGCTGCCCGAGCGGTTCCCCGGCCCACGCGATCATATGCGTCATGATCAGCGTCGAAGCCCGCATCGCCACGTGTACGGACGGCGATAGGGGCTACGTTCAATACGACGATTTGAATCCGATTGGTGGCGGGACGCACATCACCAAGTTCTAAGTTCTAGGCCTTAGCCGGCATCCGACTCGCACCTCCCAGCGCTGTGCCCGCCCGACGTCCCGTGCAGTGCACTGCCAATTACGGTGCATAGAGCCTCCGGAGCCCACAGGCGTCGACGCACGCACCCGACGTCACGAAACCCGCCATCCCAATCCCAGCGCGACCGACTCGGAGCCCAGGCCTGCCCAGCCGCATCCCCCCGCCGTCAGAACTGGGAATTCAACATCCCGAAACGAAACCAAGGCACGGCGCACGGCACGCACTGCCAGTATACTGCACTCACCTAAGTAGACTCTGTCAGACCCGCCACCGCGTCACCGAGCGCGCGAATCGCGAATCGCAAATCGCAGACGGGATCGTGCGCCGGCTGGACTCGACGCCTCGTCACCCTCGCCCGCTCAGCGCTCAGCGCTCAGCGCTCGCCCTGCGCAGCCGCAGAGTTCAACTTTGAACTCGAATCAACCTCGCGCAGTGCAGCAGACTTGACCGTCATCGGCCTGCCTGCGCCTCAGGCCTCGGTGCTTGCCTGTCTATATTATAGGCCTTGGTGCTTGCCTGTCTACATGCATTGTACAGGCCTCAGTGCGGTGACGCGGGCCACGACGACCCACCCGTTATGACAGTATTTATCACTGAATATTACGTGCATGTTGAACCGAACTCCGTACAACGTGCACGTGCCGAGCAAATTGTGCTCTCTGGTTCCGGATCGTGCCTGTTTGCCAGTAATGAGCCTCAAAATTCGTGCTTTTCATGCGATTTCTCACCTCTGAGCTCAAGATCTTGGTTGTAACTCACTCAACTCGTGGGTGTATGAGCGATCCGGGAGTGATGAGAATAATTTGCCGATATTTGCCGAGGGCCGGATCACGATCCGAGATGGGCTTGGGTCGACAAAATCAACGGATATGGCGTCAAAATGACATATCTCTTTCCTTCGCACATCCATATCGCACTTGATTAGCCGGACTTGTGGTCAGCGCGGGTCAAGATTTCATTGGTAGCCCCACTAATTGGGTGACTTTCCGTAAGGTAGATTTATTCCAGGGGAATATTTCGGGGCGATGCCGAAGCATCTGTCAGGACCCCATCACTTCGGCCATCCCAAAGCGGTGGCATTTTATTCTCAAACACTAGGATAGAATAAAGTTCTGGAGGGGGGGTAGCTACCCCCCCTCCAGGATTTAGCTTTGCAACATAAACCTTTTCGGACAGAATTGATTGATCCTCGCCGCTCCTCGCGGCGATCACAAACTCTCTGTCGCGTCTTCAAGCCTTCCAACCTATATTGAACAGGATGTTCAAGGCTCAAACTGGCTAAATACCATATTGACTCTTTCTCTACTGCTTCGGGCTCTTTCCCTCTTTAAAAAGCTTCTATAAGCTGACCTTTTGTGATGCCGCACCTCTCGGATCATTCGGCAACCGTCGGCCACTCGCCGCAATGGTGTTGCGTCGCCTACACCGCTGTTAACCAGAAGGTACATGGTATACAAATTTGAGATTGGCCATGGGACTGGAAGGAACAGAGCTCCTGTTTAAGTGGCTCGGTTATATTCAAATCCAATCCTGGCTTGCGGGAAACATGAATGAGCTGAATATTTCTCAATTGATCCCATCACTGGCACTCCCAAATATTCTGCAGGACTAAATTTACCTTACGGGAAGTCACCCATTGGGAAATCAAATGCTATGAATGCCCCCTTTTGGTTGATTTTTCTAGGCTACCCAGTTATTCATGTGGCTTGGTGCTCACGAGGATAACCTTCCGAGGGAGTTTAACTCTTGCGCCACAATTCCTGTTAGTATCAGTGTCTGCATTATTACTTTCGCCCATCTATCTGATTCTGCAACAGATTCCGAACCGTGGGACTGTTAGCCGGTCTCGGCTAGACTCGGCAAACAGCGACCTGGCAGCACGGCGTACGGTGTTGAAAGTACGGTTCACGTACTACGTAATATTCTGCGAAAAAAGCTTTTATAACCCGTTGACAAGCAGCGCTAAGGCCTAATAGTAAAGCTAGCAAAGCCCAACAACCGCGCGCCTGTGACCCGGACCGCCACTAGTAGTAAGTACTGACGCGTCGCGTAGTACGTACCGTGCCCTCCGCCGCCGCCGTGCATAAATGATAACACGGCCCCGCAGTTCCGCGAGCTCAGGCTTTTGCTGCACAACTTGAACTCGGAGAACACGTACGGAGTCAGGCAACGGAAGACGCACGGAAGACGGAAGACGGAGGATGGAAGGTCGGAAGACGGAAGACGGAGGTCGGACGTCGGCTGATCGACGGCGACGGCCCGGGCCCGGTTGGACCTCGCCTCCGAGTCCGAGTCGTCGATGGACCTGCCTCAGGCTGTGTACCTGGTCCCCAACTTGACATGCCATCACATCGCCCCCTCCCCATCGCGCAAGTTGCCCAATCGCACATTGATTGAACTGTGTGATCCAACGCGCGATGTGATGCACCTGCACCGCCCGTACACGCACTGGCCTCGTATCGGGCTCAAGCGCTCAAGCTCAAGTACTCAAGACCCAAGTACTCAAGACTCACGCTCAAGTACTCAAGCTCAAGTCTCAAGTACTCAAGCTTCAAGACTCAAGTACTCAAGACTCACGCTCAAGTACTCAAGTACTCAAGTACTCAAGCTTCAAGACTCACTGGCAGGTCGATCCAGCCGGCGCCCTCTCGACTCGGAGTCTCCCCTCCGCGCGCAGATGCGTCTGGATGCGTCCGGATGCGTCCGGCGGCCCTTGATCTCCCTCGTTCGGAACCAACTCGCGAATTCGGCCCCGAGCTCGAGCTCAAGCTAGGACTGAGTAGTGACTGGTGAACCGCCCACTGCCAGGCATAGCGGATGTGCGCTCCCTTTTGGACTCGGAGCGGCTGGCTACACACCAAACCAAACCAGACCCGAACCCGAACCCGAACCCAAACCCGGACCAGGCCAGGCCATGAGAGACCCGCCCGTCTTTCACCGTCGCCGTCGCCTCCACCGCCGCCGCGCCACGATCCGAACATGGGGCCCAGTGGCCGCCTCGGGGCGCGTGCGTCTGTCTATCTGTTTCGTGGCTATCTTCCTAATCCTCCTACCTTCCATCTGACATCATCTCTGTCTTCATCGCCGCGGCGTTACCTGCATCGGGCTGGAGCGGGACCTCTTCCGTCCTGGCTGCCTGGTCCGTCTACCTTTGAATTCACGCTTCATGCACCTGCACATGCACGTCGCGCCGTTCCGTTCCTCGAAACCCCCGGGCCAGGATCCAGACAGATTCAAATCTAAAATACACCCCGCTGATTCAGACTCGGAGTCTTGATCCGGTCCTCACCAACACGACTTGGACGTGCGCCGAGCCAAAAAGACTCGGAGACTCGGAGACAACACACACACGCATCTCGGCCGCGGCGGCGGCGGCGCAAACCAACGTCGGCACCCCGCACCTCGAGTCCACTGTCGAGCGGCTACTCGTACTGATCAAAGCAGCTGCTACTAGTACTGATCGAAGCAGCTACTACTCTACTTGGTACTGCTCAACGCTTCACCAAGCCCCGCGGGAAGGCTTCAAGCTTCAAGGCCGCGGCGATCTTCCCACGGTTCGATCTTCAACACCGCCACTGAGCACTGACTCGGATCACGGGCACTGTCAGGGTAGTAGCTGTTAATGGCTGTTAATGGCTGTTAATAGCTGTTCAGTGTTAGCTGCAGGGACTCGGGCTGTGGAGCTAGAAGCCGAAGCTGGGCTGGGAGTCACTTGTGCACGGAGGGCTCGGGGGCACCGGAGCGTCGCGGTCCGCAGATTTTCAAGTTGTTGGCGCCGAGAGGAGAGAAGAGGAGATTGAGAGGGGCTACGGGACGGTATTATGTATCTCGCGACTCGAAGTCGGGAAAGCACTGGAAAGCACTAGCAGCGTCGACGAGGCCTAGGCCGGCTCGGAGCTGGTCCCCAGAATAAAATGGATGAAGTTCGAGAAGACGCCCGGGATGCATCACGATTCACGGGTACAGATGAGTAAGGATGGGATGGGTAAGGACGGGTCTGGTCGGGGCAAGCTCGGGGGGTTCAAGTTACATGCCAGTAGGGGCAGTCAGAGTAGACGGTTAAGGTGCGATTCACCGACGATTATGGCAACGATTATGCCACGATTATCGATTTTTTAAATGCCTTTAATCGCCCATAATCGTGGGATAACCGCACTCTAATCTGACCGCCCTTCGATTCATGATGTGATTATGGTCACAAATGTTAATCGTTAATCGTGAACCGTGCATAATCGTGTGCATAATCTCCTCCAGAGGAGGTTATGCACGATTCGGCGATTATGCGCGATTAAGGATTTTGATCGATTATCCCACGCTTTAATAAATCATTAATCACTCCATAATCGCAACACATAATCGCGCCTTAATCGTCTACTCTGACTGCCCCTAGTAGTGATACTGTAACGTTCAAACGAAGTTCAAATTCGATCTTCAAGCTCCAAGTTGGCAAGGATCCAGGACCACGCAAGTTGTCGGCAAGAGCGGGTTGTATTCTAGGTTGTATTACTGGTCTAAGTTTTCGGTTCGCCTGTGACTCAGTGCTTGCTCAGTCTTGCTCAGTGCGTGGGAGCAAGCCTCGAGTCGAGTCCGGGCCGGCGAGCCGGCCATCCTCGGAATCCACGATTCAGAATTCATCCTCAAGTTTCCAGAACGAGGAATGATTAATGAACGAGGGAGTCTGTCAAGAGAGCCTGAGACTACCTAAAGTTCAAGTTATCTGCTCAGTTTGAGGGTCAATTACCCGGTACAGCGGTCTAAGTCAAGTTTGAGTCTTCGGTCTTGCTTATTCTGTTTCAGTTCGCCTCAGAAATCCTCTCCTTTCTTGGCGCAATTCTCTCTTGGTGTCCGATTCTCTCGTCTGTGCATCGAAGTGCGTTACTACCTTCCATAACAGATTGAGATCTTTTGTGGCCAATTTGTGGCGGCGCGGACACCGGCTAATCTTGGGTTAGGGTTAGCGGCCTTTGTCTTGCTTTCGTCTTGCTTTCGCTTTCGTCCTTGATCTTTGCTTGATCTGCTGCCCCGTCCTACTGTTCACGGTCCCGGACTCCGATTCGTACCAATGACAGAAACTGACATCCCGCCCGGGCCTCAGCCTGGCATGAATCACAAATTTGCATGCTTGCTCCGCACCAACTGCGCACCGACGGTAATGCAGGCGTTGAAGATCAGGTGTCTGCTCGAATCTAGCGAGCCTTCGCAACTAAGAGAGCTCGCAGTCCACCCAGACGAGCTGCCGGATCTCCTCCGACACCTTCGCGGAACTCTGTCTTTGATAAGGACCTTCCCCGCAGAGCTGCTCGGCGAGGTATTCATCTTCTGCCGGGACGATAGCCACGCTCTCAGATACTCGACAACCGACCCTCGACAAGCGCCGATGATCCTCGGGCATGTGTGCCACCACTGGCGCTCTGTGGCACATAACACACCCCGACTATGGAACATGCTTTACCTACCGGCCTTCGCATTGTCGGACTTGCCGCTCGACCCGTCGATCGTGCACGGCATCCTGGCGCACTCTCGTGACCTTCCGCTGGAAATATCTCTGGCTCATGAGAAGGCTCCCGGCGGAACTTTGGCCGACGCTTCCGAGTGTTTCGACGCACTATGGACATCGCACGAGAGGCTGGAAATCCTTACCATGAACCTCTCAAACTCCAAATCCACCGTCCTGCCGCGCGGAAAGGTCTTCCCCGTCCTTTCTTCCATCGACATCAAGATCAGCTACCCCTATTCCGAGTTGAACTTCGCCGGCTTGGAGATTGCCCCCTACGCTACCCTCTCCGAGACTCTCAAAGGGTTCAGCTGTGCCCCGGCTCTCCGGTCTCTGCAAATCCAGGCAGACTTCACCCCTGACAACATCCTGATTCCGACATTCCCTTGGTCTCAATTAACCCACCTCGAGCTCTACACCCTGGCCGAATATAACCTCGGGCGGGATGTTATCATCCAATGTCCGGCGCTCGAAGAGGTCGTTCTGGGCTACTCTTTTGCCCCTGGGGACAACTTACCTCTACATACACACCATCTCCGCACTCTTATCCTCGATAACGTTGACTACGGACCGGACGTCGTCCTCCGGGCCTTCGTGTTGCCTCACCTGGAGTCCCTCACCCTGCGAAGCCACGCTCCTGTTCATGCAATATCAGCGCTCATCGCTCTGTACGAGCGCTCACGCTTTTCCCTCGTGCACCTCGAGCTGCAGATGACCCTGTCCCCAGGAGATATAGTGCTCCTTCTCCGCTCTTTTTCCTCTCTCCGGACGCTATCGGTCGGTGGCGGCTATTCCCTCACAAATCAGCATTTTACGGTGTTCAACACCCTCCGCCACCCGCAGCTCCAATCACTGACCATCAAGTTTCTCACTATCGACCTTGATGGCGCCGTCGTAGCAGACATGGCGGAGACCCTCGCACCCGACGCCGCGCGTACCGATGCGCCGTTCCCGGCTATGCGCGAGCTGCGGCTGACCCGTGTTGCCTCGGAAGATCTGAAACCTGTGTTTTCGGAGGACGTGGAGGCGCGGCTGGAGACCCTCTGCGCGACAGGCTTTCTGAACGACTCAGATGATTCGTGGTAACGGTTTCAATCCACAGTGGACTTTATCCCCCAGTCCGCTCTCAGGTGCGTACGCAAGTTTACCCGCGTTGCGTAAGCCCCTCACTGTTTAAGACATCGGGCGCATCTAACATATGTTACATACGTCACAGTGTGAGCCAATTTGGGTTAAGTGTCGAACTTGGAGAAGGAGCGGGAGCGGAAGGAGAAGGAAGCGTGGGTCGGACCGCGGCCGGGGTCCGATCTGATGTGGTTTGCAAAATTCTAGGTTGGCGGGACTGGGCGCGGTTCGAGTCTCGACTTGAGGACTCGGACCAACACTGCATTGTTTGGGAGGCGGCGCCGGACACGGACACGGCCATGGGTGGAGGCCTAAGACCCGGGGATTCTGTGCGCGAGCGAATTATCCGATCCACAAGCGCGTGGGATCCACGTTCCTCAACGTGGTTGGTTCAAGTTGAGATTTGCGATGGTTCGGGGGATTTAGTTTGTTTGAGTTCGTGGTAAGGATCGCGGTGGCGGGATTAACATTTGATCTTTCGTGGTTGGAGGCTTGGGGCGTTTGGCGTACGTTCGGCGTGCTAACCATGTGTCTAGGAAGAACCATGCGAGCTGCCGGCAAGCGCGGGTTGTATTAATAGTTTGGGTTTGCCTTGCGTGGGCCTGGACGCGTTGATAAAAATGTTCATGGCGTTTAAGATGTAGCGCAGCTTCGATTCCCGGAACGGCCAGAAATAACTGCGAAATAGACCCGCAAGACTTCAGAGCCAAATGTGGCAGTGCCCGCCTGCATCTCTCCAGCCCTCGACAAAGCTCTTGTAATATTCAACGCCTTGGGTTGAATTTATAAGGAATGTTGAATGCACAGTAACTGGTGATTCGATATCTGGGGTCAGCAGTGCACAGCGACGGAGTCGGAAGGCCTTGCCATCGAAAATGTTGACAGAGCCTAGAGGGATCTATCATGATATGCCCTGCGAGTGGTTTAGACACACGAATTTTGCGAGCCAAGACGGCCGATGCGTGCTCTTGGTATCGAAACACTCTTCTGGGATAGAAAACTATATGCTCGCAGGCCGCGGCTGAAGGAGTTTCAAATTCAACCCAGTTTGAGTCCGGGAAAGTTGGCAGGCTGACATCGATGAGTATCTCTCAAGCATCCCGCCGCTCGCAACTTTCCGTTCGTAAAAGTTTCAAAACAGTCCGTGTCATCGAGGAAGTATGAATGGGCATTGATTGAACCACGTGTGGGCCCGGCGCTCGGGGATGAACGTTGAAAGGCTTGCCCGCATGATCAAGCTTTGTTTAGTTCCTTCTCTTTCTCTTTTGGTGATGTGTTGGGCTAGGGAGTTCCTGTGATTCTAAAAGGCCAGCAGCAGCAGAGATATCAATCCATATCAAAGTATTTAATGGCACATAGGATGACTCGGAATCACCGTTCACCGAATCACGGAGTTCAAGTTTTAGTGCTTATTATGCTGCATGCAGTACCGTGTGTGGGTTTGGTGCGCTAGGCTCTCGGAGCTGCGGGAGGAGATTAAAGCAGCCCGATGGACCAAGAATACTAGACGGAAGTAGCCTGTGCAGCAGTTCAATGGTGACACAAGGCACGGGAAACTCCGGAGTCGTCAGGAACTTACGGAACTTGCCGAGCCGGCGTCGACTCGGCCTTCGAGACAAGCCTAGACAAACAGAATCGTCCTCTTCATTTGGCATGTTCCGCAACAATTCCACACCCAAATCTGGTCCAGCAGAGGGAGTCGTCGCTTCTAGCCCGGCCTACACTAGGGGGAGCCACTGCTGTACGCTACTGGTAGGGAAGGCAGTGACGACTTGAAGGCGGTCATAACGGCTCTCAATCAAGATTCAGCGCCTGGAACTGCGTCGAACTTTGCATGGCATAGAAATCGAACGATGTCGGGCCCGCGAAGTTTCTCCGATGGTCTCGAGCTCTGTCGGTGTGTCACGCAGTGTGGCGGAGGTCAACAGAGGTCAACTTCAAAAGTCTGGCACACACACCGAGCTTTACTTGATACTGAGCATTTCGATGACTCGAACCTGCCAATCTCTCGGTTTTCTGCGATGCACCTGCCGAGTCTCGGTCCCTGTATCTTTCGAGGGTCCGTTCTACTGGATTCCCTGCGTTCGAGCCGGCTGTCCTGTATTTTCGCTGCGTATACTTGGACTGCTCTCCTCGGCTTTCCAATAGTGGTGTGGTGCGGATCTCTACCCTCGAGCGGAGATGTTTTCTCTATTCCCTTGCAGCCGTCTTACGCGCCTTCTGCCAGCTCGTGTGCCAGTATCGGTGATCGGGTGACTCCTCTCCTTTGCGCTTCGATGCATCTTCTATCTATTCACCACCCCCCCTTACCGGTATCTTTGCCTCGAAATTAGATACTCTCATGGAGCCGGGGATCCGTAATTCTACATGCTGGGCGACTCGTTTACTTCTCACAGACACGCACGCCGTTTCGTCTGCTTTAACTGGTGTTTATGCCCTTCTGGTGCTGCGGAGGATCTCGCGCAGACAGTCTGAATGCTGCCCTGCTGTCCTCGGAAGCTCCCCGAAGGCTATCCTCAATCGCCTTCTATGAAATCATATCTGTGCATCTGAAGGCCTCCTGGTCTGCCGGGATCCCTCTATAGTTACCTCGTCGGGGCGCCGACACCGCTGTAAGACACAACTCCAGTGCTGGGGCATCATATGTGCGCTGCTGTTTCCATACAAATGTAAACGCGAGAAGCATCACCCGGCCGCCGCAAGTGACTTCGGAGCGCTCGCCTGCTCCACTGGAGTCCGATACCTTTTGTTGTCCACACAAGCGCCGACTCCCACCGACGTGGGACCGCACGGCGCATTGGCCTTGACATGAATCCCTCAGCATCATTCACACATCGACCCTCAGTGCATCAGGCTCTGATACGCGTTAATCTCCGCCATATTACCCTGACCCAGAGTCTTCCACTAAATCTTCCAACTGGGCCAGTTGAGATGCTGCTGAAAGTCTCCGACTCGCCACCTCTGCCAATAAAACACCTATCAAACGCAACTGATTTCTACGTACATGGTCCAACTGACTAGGATCCCTTCCTCATCTCCTTATCTGGGTTCCGACGATCGTGACGGCACCATGCCTGTTATCTTGTGGTCGGAGACCGGTCTTCGTGTTTCCTCGGGTATTATTCGGTGCTAATATCAAGAAAGCTGGGAGGCTTGGTGCAATCTCATTTTGTGATGCAACGATTCACTCCCACGGAGACCCCATCGTGTAGACCCTGGGCCTGGATCGCACTGTTGAGTCGGAGCTTGTCTTGTGACATTAAGCTTCTGACCTTCTGGTCCTCAAAAGGATTGCTGTTCTCGTGAATACGGCAAACATAGCGCCGATAGTTCCGCTGGGCTGGAAATGAAATGTGCGTACGCAACTGCGAGCTATGTCGTTCGCGGCACCACACAACGTTTGAGGATTAGCAAAACAGACCACCGAAACTCCAAACACGTTCGTTCAGGGATCAACATACACGCAATGAATACCAGCAGACACGTAACCCATCACATTTTCTCGTCTGCCGCCGCGGACACGGACACGGAAAGCGGACCTGCCCTTGATCTATTAGACATGCGAGGTGCAGTGACGTGCTGGACAGAAACCTCCAAATGTCATTTGAATTTGCGCTTAGCCATAGGGCCGTCCGAGTCCCATATGATGGGGGACCCCATCTGTATAAAATCGGACTTTACCGGGGGTGAAATCGCGGGTTCGTCGAATTCAAGATGATATTGTGGAATCGGACGAGTCTTCCCCTTTCTCGGAAAGCCATGCTTGATGCGATGCCTTAGCATGTTCGACAGTACTCCTGTGAAGGATCATTGGTTGTTTACCCACAGAATTTTGTTCACCAGAGCGGACCAAACTTCTGCGAGCAGCCTCCGCAAGAATATGCTGCGCGAGGTGAACGAGCAGTTGTGTTGCAGAGACAGCGGAGCGTACGTTGGGCATGAGTGTGAGCATTGTGGTGCTTGTTCAAGTCGCCCTGGCTGAACGGAATTGAGTTGAGGTTGATGAATAAGTATGCAGTGCTCACCGTTTGAAACCCTTGTCGCATGAATCAAACTTGCACCGGTATGTCTTGTCGTCTTCTTTCTCGGGGCTCCGCCTCTTGTTGATCTTGTTATCGACTCTAGGCTTCGTGTATTTGTTCTGGGACCCGACTTGGAGTAGCCTAGGCGTGCCCGCGATCGCTGCCCCTTGAGCCGGGGGCTTCCGAGCCAAATCCATCTCGTATCCTGCGACCGAAGGGCACAGTGACGGCTGCTCTGTGGTACATCTAATAGCCAAGTACGTGATAGCGCAGACGCGCTGTGTAGAAACCGGCTCACATGGGATTGAAATTCTTGTCGAACACCGGGATGCCAGTATCGCTCGATGGAATTTGGGGGTCTTGTACTAGTGGAAAGCCGGCGGGCCTTCGCGGTCTAGGCGGTCTAAGACAGAGGTAGTACGAGTTGACATGGCGAAGAGCCTAACTGGACCGACATTGGACTGAAAACGGAGCCGAAACTTGCAGGGGAATGGTACCCGGAACTTCGCCAGTCATTGATGAGCGGAGAACTGTAAGACTAGTTAAATGAAGTTGATTGATTGATTCAATGTTCACTCACGTCGGCTCGCAATTGTTGGAAAGTGTTGGGTCGGGAGAGACCGCCGAATGAGGGAATGGCGCGTGCCAGGATGGGCTTTTGAATGTAGTAGGGGGCGATGATTCGGAAGAGTCGATGAATGTCGTCAAAACGTCAAAGTCTGGGAAACGGTACCCAGATTCGTCAAGGGCAGGAGTCGGAGTCCGCGGTCGTGGGTAGCTATCTGCCAGCGCGAGCGTCAAGCTTGGGTAGCGTTCGACTATCTCGTTGGGGAAATTCGGCCGGAAATTGTACCTGACTCGCTGCTCGACGTGCGAACCCATCGAGTCGGGTCTTGTCAATTTTCGTGCGCGGCAGAAATGCGGACTTGCTCTAAATTTTGACTTTTCAGAATAAAGTATGCGCAAAGGATCTAGTCACTCAACGTTGCTACAATATATCCGACAGGGCCTGTGGATGCTTCGGGCCAGGGACAGGGGCATGCAACGAAGCTATATACTCTCGGAACAGTAGATCATCCTAGATTGTTTTGTAGGACTCCATTATGGAACACATGCTCCGTTCCATGATAGCCCACCGGTAAGGGCACATTTTCCAGCGGGGTGGGGATGGTTTGGGGAGATCGTCGCTGTCTATCAATAAACAGCGAGGCCGGGGGAACTGAAGTGACGCGATGTAAAAGTATGCTTGCCGCGGGGGTTTCTTGCGAAAGGCTTTGCGACCAGGAAGGCTGGGAAGACTTATGGCAGGCCACAGAACATGACATTGGTCTAAAGTTACTCGACACTTGCCTAGATTGCACGGAGTTCTAGACAAGTGTCATGTTCCCTCAATTTAGGGTTCAGAGTATGCGGTGGATCGACTCAGGAGCCATGACGCACCACATGAGCGTGCGGCGGCCGTTCTATGAATTCGAGGCGCCAAACACTGGCGAACTTAAACCCGTTCGTGGCCCACCGGAAAGATTAGGCGCACCGTCGGCGGAAGCCCAGATTCCCGGTACGTCCTATTGGAGGATTTGAGGACGTAAATAACCGGATGCGCAATGAGCGGGGCGCTACGGTCTGGACGAACGGCTATGTCAATGCATAATCCAAGTACTGAAATTGTCCCAGCAAAGTATTGGGCCATAAACCAGGAGACTCGAGACTGGTGGTCCGGCTCTTCTGACTAGAATCCTGGAATTCAACTGGAACATCGCATAGATAAGGGCCGGACATGAGGCAGTCGTCGCGGCGGTACCTTGTCTCAGAACTTGTATAGATATTCGCCGCCAACTGCGGAAAGGTGGTTCGGGCTCTAGTGGCCGGGGAGTTGCAGTTATTGATAGTCCTGATCAGAAGTCGAGGAAAGGGTGGACCGCTGCGGGCCGAGGCCTGAAGTACTCAGGCAATTTAGAGTTCGTTCGAGGGGTGAGATCTGGTGAGATCATGTTCCGGTCACTTTAGGCTTCAAACCTTCAAGTGAGTTTTTTTTTTGTTGAAGCTTCAGGCGCCCGAATTCGCGACGCGGGGCTGTCCTAGACATCCAGTCAAGTAATTAACAGAGTAATAGGGTGGCGAAGTGGGGTTTGAGAGACATGACATACCAAGACTGACTAAAATAATCGAGGAGGAAGAAACGACTGGAACCGGTTGGCACCAGTATCGGATCGGCATCGTGATTCAACTCTGCTAGCTGGGACTTATTGGGGATGCTCCTGAACGCGCCGTACACCGGCTCCATAGCCGCAAGCTTTAACAAGCGAGGTGTTTTTGTGGAAGCATCAGGCGCACGAGTTCGCGACGTGGCAGGGCCGTCCTAGAGAAGCCGCACACCACCACGGAGATTGCGGCTCGATTAGGGCACTCATCTCCTCCTTTGATGTTGATTCCAGCATCCGCAAAGTCCTGGGACTCGGATATATTTACCAAAATAACTGGAGGTCAAGGCCCTGCTCGACGACATCCTGCATCCTATGCATAAGACCCCCACCTACCGAGTCCATGTCATAGCGCGAGATCAGCACCTTCTGCAGCCGCGCAACTCGCAGTCGCGACGGACCAACAGCACGCTCCTGCGCATCCGTCCACCAACGAGACCTGAGCGCCACCTCGAGTGCCCGCTCCGAAAACTCATACCCGACCGCTTCCCAGTGTAGCCGCCGAAGTTGCGGAGCTAGATCCAAAACGGCTTCGCCGTTGCCGTTGTAGGTCAGTAGCCCCAGAAACTCTTCGTTGACACAGCGCGTGCTGGACTTGAGCGTGAGCGCCGTGACCGCAGGGGAAAGCCGTAGTAGGACATATAGTTGCGCGGAGGTGATGGGACAGTTCGTCAGGGCGATATCCTCGATGTGTGGGGCACGGTTTTGGAACGCGCCCAGCTCCTGGACCGGCCATACGACCCCGGGGGCGGCGTCGAATGTAAGGTGCAGGACGCGCAACGACGGGAGGGCCAGCGGCGCGAAGAAGGGCGCGACATCGCCGATGTCGTTCTCGCCCATGCCGAAGCGGACTTTGAGCGTCTCGAGGCGGGGGAGCTCCGTGACCGGCGCCTGCACGGCGTCGCGGAGGTTCCACTCGACCGTGAGCAGCTCCGCGCAGACGAGGCTCGGGCACTGCGTGAGGATCGCGCGGCACCCCGCGAGGGACGCGTACTCGAGCTTGAGGTGCGTGAGCTGCGCCCACGGCACGAGCAGGAGCTGTGCGTGGGATGCGAGAGTGGGGCCGGACAGGAGGAGCGCGAGGCGCCGCAGGCGCGGGGCCGGGAAGAACGCGCGCACGGGGTCGGTGCGGCCGTACGTGTCGTATTGGATGTCGAGGCGTTCGAGAGCAGGGAACGCGCCCCCGATGAGCGTGGCTAGAGGCTTGAAGGAGAGGCAGTCGACTTTGAGGGACTTCCACCTCGGGATCGTGGACGCCAGCACGCGGATGACGGACGCGGTCGTGGCGGCCTGGGCGAGGGCCCCCGCAGAGGTGCCGGTGTCGCCCTCCTGGGTGAGGGATACTGAGATCGGGAGCGGCGCGGAGCGCTCCAGGAGGCTCTTGAGCCCGCTAATGTACGCCTCTGTGCCGCAGCTGGGTCTGTCGAACCGCACCCCGACAACGCCCACGGTCCACAGCCTGGGTGTGCGGTTGACGATCTGCCGCCAGTAGGGACAGACCTGTGCGAGGAGGAGCAGTTGGGGCGCCGGACAGCGCGGACCGTCGGCCGCGATGGATTCCGCAGCCTGAGGTTCGTCCCCGGGCTGTATCGGCCCAGTGGAAAGGCTCGGATCCTCCGAATCGTCGACACAATGCAAGAATATCTCCACCAAGATCTCGACGGGGAGCTTGCCCATGGGCGTCGCCATCAGCCACAGCTTTGCGAGCTTCCGGCGCTCCTCCTGCAGCGCCAGCGAAAGCTCCCGGATCTGAGATTCGATGCGGGAGATGTTGGCCTCTGTTGCGTCGACGAGCCCTTTGACGTGTTCGTTCAACAGGCTCGATGTCGAGAGGGACGACTCGGACTGTAGCGGGGGGCCAGCCATAAAGACGGTATGCTACGCTGCATTCTGATGAGATGGCAGACGAGAGAGGGAATGGGCTGTGTACCACCTTAGATGGGTTGCCTTGAGGAAGCTGGGAAAAACACGATCGGTCACATCAAGCATGCCTAGTCACATCAATGATCACAGGCGCGTCGCGCGCCCAAATTGAAACAGCGGTACCCAGCAGGGTGCATGGTTCACTTGTCGGAAAGTTATCGAGGCTTGACGATGGCCCGACAAGCAGCCCTACCGTGCCCCTAATACGCCTTCAAGTTCCATTCAAGGTTGTCCTGCGCACCTGCTCACCATTCGTACACTTACATAAAAGTAGAAATTATCGTCGTACACCAGAAGAATCGCGCATCGAAATGCCATCTCAATCTGCATTAACAACTGAATCGTCTAGTGCGTTACAAAACGTTGTCCGTGCGGTAGCCTCACGGGTACATGCATACAGTGCTAGTCATAGTCATACTCATAATAATACACAATAAATACGAGCCCGGGGGAACCTAAAATACACCAAACACCAAACACCAAACACCAAACAGTTACAGTCCAAAGTCTAAACCAGCCGTGCTTCCGAATCGCTCCGACCCCGAGCGCCGCGCTTCGCCTCCGCGTCGTCGAAGTCGAACGTCGACTCGTCTGGGACCGTGAACGTGATCGGCGTCTCCGAGCATTCCGAACTTGAGCCTGAACCGGCGGATGTGGCGAAGGTCGACTCGGTGAGCGCGCGCTGCGTGCTGACGAGCAGCAGCACGATCGGGGGGTACGCGCCCTTGAACGTAATCAACACGTGTAGGAGATACTGAGTAAGAGATGGAGAAGCGCGAACCGCGATGTGGATGCTGAGCGGCGCGTAGAGGTCGCCCAGGGTGCCCTGCGGCAGGCGGATGAGCGACGCCAGGAGCCCGATGATCTGTGCACGCGTATCCAGTCAGGGGTGCCGGTCATTTCCGCTTCTTGAACTGGGGCACGCGCCGAAAAGAGGCAGAAGAGCACGCCGGACTCGACGATCAACAGCAGAATCTTGCTCGAGCGCGTTTTGCGCCTGCTTTCGGAGAAGGCGGCGCGGAGCACGCGGCGGTGGTGCCTGGGGCAGTCAACACGATTGAAGATATGTTACTGTGCACAATTTGGGAACGTACCATGCGGTGGCGCTGACCACGGCCGTGGACGAGAGATTCGAGATGAGGCTCGCGGTGATAGTGGAGAGCTGGGCGATGTTCATCGCGTCGTGGAGATATGCCTTATGCGCCGTGCCGAAATTCGCAATCCTCAACGCTATCGAGAGGAGAGAAGAAACTGGATGTAGTTTCATGAGCCTGGGTTGAACGGCGGAATGTAACACGGCCACCTACGAGCGGTGACGATCAAGAAGCCGATGGGAATGCACATGTACTTCCTGTGCCTTCTGAAGCAAATCACCCAGGCGCGCCAGACGACGATGCCGTCGCTGAGGACATACTGTATGTGAAAGGTCGAATCAAGCTTTGGAAAACGTAAACGTCACGCACAATTATCATAGTGAGCGCGTTGAACAGCGGCGACCATTTCAGAACGTCGTTGACAGTCTGATCGAGGGATGAATCCGCCGCCAGCGCGATGTAGTTCCGGAAACGGTTGACCACACCGGCGACGGAGTACGCCCAGTACCCGGCTGAGAGGAGGTACATGAACAGCGTTAGCCCGAACATGACCTTGTTGACTGTGCTTTTCAACCCGCGCTTCCTGTCGCTGATGTGAGTTATTCTTGTCGCACAAGAAGTCGTGCACTTACAGCAGCATGCACGTTGACATCGAAATCAGCACACTGTAGCCCCCTATTGCAGAAGATGTAAAATTAGCAGCTGCGACTCAGGAAAGTATGTGAAGGACGTGCCGAAGAAGAAGGTCTGCGCGACGAGATCCAGCGCAAAGTACATCACCGTATTTCCCTCGTACGTGATCCGGACCGAGTCGCCGGTTGTGCCAGGGAAAATGGAAGCCGTCATGAGACGCGGAGCCAGCCGGCGAGATGTGGGAAAGCAAAAAAAGGCCCCAGGGTCCCTCACAGAGGGAGTAGGAAAGGGAAGGGCGACTCGAGAGTCGCTAGTCAAGATGGCGACCAGAAGGATGCAAAAGGGCCCGGACTCCTCGGAGCCCTCTGAGCTATATACTTGCTGCGCGCTGACAGTACCAACTGTGTGATAATCAGAGATCCTACCGTGTCGCTATGCACACAAGAACCCCTCCTACGCGTCGACAACTTGACTCGCACTCACTCTGCTCTCCGAGTCGAGGACCATTGTGCCGCTTGCATGGAGGGCCGGTGTGATGCAGGCTGGTGCGAGACGCCGAGTCGAGTTGGCCGAGTTGGGTGTCGAAGCGTAGTGTCTATATAAGGCTCCGACGACCTTCGGACTTCGGGCGACATCTGGATGGGGATGTCATGCCAAGAGAAAGAAGTGATTGATGGCAACCGCCGGATCAGCCTGTCCAACTTCCGAGCCTTTCCCGGGAGCTCGTTCAACTCAAGTTCAATTTGAGTAAGTTCAATTTGAGTTCAATTGAACAGGAGGGAATTATAAGGGCAGGTAAGTCCATAGTATACACATACTCTAGTTAAACGTTAAACGTTAATCGTGAAACTCACGCACGCGCATGTCGCTCGTATACGTACGGCCGGTACCCGCCCACATTCTAATTTCAGTATCAATTTCGCGGCGGCGATGCAGCCTTTGCACTAACATTCACATCTTACGCCGTTGTAGCGACAGATCGCAAGCCTGAACTACATGAACCCGAGTTCGGGGGCTACGGTCTGCCGCGCGGACAATGTGTACGGGAAAAGAGTGGGAACACTAAGCAGTGTCATTCATTGTCAGTATGAAAAACTCATAACGGGGCACAAAATACGAAACCGACCTGACCAGCCCAGACGACCAAGTGACGGCCGGCTCGAACTCCGTGCCGGCTTCGTCCCGCGGCTTCGAGATGGTGAAGACGTGCAGAATGGAGGCGACGAGCAGGAAGAGCGAGTCGTCTGCGAAGAAGCGGCCTGGGCAGACGCGCTGGGGGTGCATGAGCATGAGCCTGGGTACCGGATAACATCATAGAGTTGAAGCGCTAGCTTACGCGTCCGAAGCCAAAGACGAACGCCGGGTCTGCCTCCTTCGCGGCGCCGATGAATCGCTCTGGGATGAACGATTCCGGGTCGCTGTACGTTTCCTCGTCGTGGAGGATGGCCCTGCGACCCATGAGTTAGTGCCACAGGTAGTTATCGCTACGTACCAGATGTTCGGTATAACGGTGGTATGCGCCGGGATGTGCCAGCCGTTGTATTCGTCGTCTTCAGTCGTATAGTGCGGTGCAGCTAACAAGACGAGGCAGCATGAGAGGGAGTCGGTGCGCCGCGCATCACAAAGCCAATACTGACCCAGCGGGGCGACTGGCCGCCATCGCAAGAGCTCTTTGAGAACACAAGGGATGTAGCTCAAATTTTCCCGATCGCCGAAGCCCGGAAGGCGGTGTCGCCCAACGACAGCGTCGAGCTCGTCCTGCGCCTTTCGCTGCACATCGGGGTAGAGCATCATGGCCAAGACGAAATTGATCACGGCTGTTGCGGTCTGTGGCCCAGCAAGGTTCAAGTTAGCTGGTTGAATCAGATACATATACGAAGTTGAACTTGCGGTGTCTGCGCCGGCTTCGGAGGAAGGCAATTAGTAGATCAACGACGCGAACTCGCCAATCATGTATATAAGTTGCTCACTAGTATAGAACGTGCCTCCGAGGTCTTGTATATCGAGCTCGGTGAGCTCGCCCGCCCCCGAGAAAACATCTTCGATCAGCGCGCTGACAATCGACGGCGCGGCGGTTCCATCAGCCTAACAAGGAGAAGTTGGTCAACACCACAGCTGCAGCGCGGAGCCGCACACACCAGGTCCCGCTTGATGTTATTATACGGGATCGCGCGCAGCTCCTGCGCGTTCTTCCGGCGCGAGAGCGCGTGGCGCTTGAACGCCGCGCCGGGAAACCACGTCGGGATGTGTTGGACTGGGGGGGGGGGCGAAGTTCAAAACGACGTCGAGCGGTATTGAAATGGACTTACAGAAAGGAACGATGTCCACTAGAGCGGCGCCGAGGGTCTTCTCCCCGGCGGCGCGCGCTTGCTCCATCATCTCGATGTACGGGTCCGCCTCGTCGGTGACTTGGTGCCCGTAGGTGATCATAACGATGATAGCGCCTGTCGTCCTGCCAGAAATCAGCATACATACGAGGGCGAGATTGACGACGAGTGGATGGATGCACAATTTTATAGACTTGAAGAGATTGTCTGGCCTCGCCTGGAGGCGCTTCAGAAACAGAAGCACCTCCTGTTCCATGACCGGGCGGTACTGGCTGTGGACTATTGATGGATGGAGCCGCTGAGCGACGACCTTGCGGTGGGCGGCCCAGCCTTCGTGGTAGGATTTTAGGATGAGGTTCCAGCCGTACCCAGCACTGCGAGATATCAGCATGAGTCCAGCGGTTAGCTGCCTGGTTGATTCAATGCGCTCACAGTTCCTTGACACTGGGGAGCCGCGGGCGGTCAGAATACAAAAGTCCCTTGCCCTCCAAGAGGTCGTTCGCCACCGCTGCGGAGTTGATCGAGATGACCGGTTTTCCGAATACGCGGAAGAAGACTGGGTCATCTGTACCAAAGCCAAAACGTCAAAGAAAGGTCAAAATCCCGTATGATAGGTTGTCCCCACTGTACTGCCGCGCCAAGTCTCTGTGCTTCACCCACTCAGAACCGCCTCTCGGCAGGTTCTGCAGATTTCCGACGAGGAACTTCCCGGGTGGTCCGGGAGGGAACGATCTGGAACTTGGCTTTCGCCGCGGCGCCAGCAAGAAGAATCCGAGGACGAGGCAAGAGCAGATCCCGAGAACTTGGAGGATGTCGGGAGAGTGTGGCATGACTATGAGACTTTTGGGGAGGGGAAGGATGTAGAAGAGACACATTATACGCTGCAGCAGGATGTACCCACAGAGACCCACAGTGAAGCGGAAAGGCCAGAACACCGTCGGCCGGCTCGGGGCATGGAGTTTAGGGGAGGTTACTGTAACGATTGGGAGGAGCATTCAGGACTTCGCGAGCGGCGACATCGAATTTTGCAAGAATTTTGCAGTGAACTTGGAGTACAAGACTACATAGCCTGAGGAGGCTCGGCACAAGGCTCGCAGTTATCTCCTGAGCGCTGGGCGCTGAGAAACTTGGTGGCTTGGAGCAGTGAAGCGCACATTCATCGATTGTAGTCCGAGTTGAGTCCGAGAGGGCAACTTGAAGCATGAAAATGGTTAGGCTGGTTCCCTCATCGGAGTCCCCGGCCCGGCCCGGCTGACGAAACCTTCTTTGCCAACGCTCTGCCGGCCACCGTGCTAATTTGAGGTTAAGTACCCCGGCGTACTCGCGTTTATTTATTGCTGGAATACGCGCCTCTCCCGTACTGAGTACTGGATTGCAATCTACTATAGGAGGACGACCACCTGCTTGACTCCACATGGGCTTCGAGGCCACCGTCTTCAAGGGCTCAGCCAACGGCGAAATCGTCGAGGCGACTACGCGCTGCTCCGCGCCCACCGGGAACCAGGTCCTCGTCCGCATCACGCACTCGGGGATCTGCGGCACCGACGAGCACTTCGTGCACGCCGACATGGTGCTCGGGCACGAAGGGGTCGGGACGGTCGCGGCGCTCGGCGCGTCGGTGCGCGGCTTCAAATTCGGCGACGTCGTGGGGTGGGGGTACACGCATAGGACGTGCGGGGCCTGCGAGCAGTGTTTGCTCGGTGCGTTAGTCTTGAATTCGCTATTATTGGAGGTTCTGATCGGCCGCGGTTTGCAGGTCAAGACCAGTATTGCCCCAACAGGGAGCTGTGGGTGTCTACGCGCTCCGTCGCACTATTGCTGACGACAACAGGTTTGGCTCTCACAATCTGCACCAAGGCTCCTTCGGCTCGCACGCCATCTGGGACGCGTCCTTCCTTTTCAAGATCCCAGACGGGCTCGCGCCGGAGCACGCCGCGCCGCTCATGTGCGGCGGCGCAACCGTTTTCAACGTGATCGACTCGTACAACATCCGCCCCGCCGACCGCGTCGGCGTCGTCGGCATCGGCGGCCTCGGGCACCTCGCCATCCAGTTCCTCGCCAAGATGGGCGCGAGCGTCGTCGTGTTCTCGGGCACGGAGTCGAAGCGCGCGGAAGCGCTCGGCCTGGGCGCGACGGAGTTCCATGCGACGCAGGGCGTCAAGAGATTCAGCATGGCGAAGCTCGACCACCTGCTCGTCACGGCGAGCGCGCTGCCTGATTGGAAACCGTGCGCACCAGCCTCCGGTTCATAAATCGACCTTGAACGCGCGACAGCTTCCTGAGGGTGATGAAGCCGACGGGCACGATCTACCCGCTGACCGTCAGCAGCGGCGACCTCGCCATCCCGTTCATGCCGATCGTGGGGCTCGGCCTGACGCTCCAGGGCGCGAGCGTCGCGTCGCGCGCTGTGCAGCGCCGGATGCTCGACTTCGCGGCGCGGAACAACATCAAGCCCATCATCGAGCGCTTTCCACTGACGAAGAGGGGTGTTGAGCAGGGGATGTCGCGGCTTCGCGATGGAAAGATGCGCTATCGAGGGGTCCTTGTTGCACAGCAGCGAGCGGCGCTGTGACCGTAGGGCACAAAGAGGGCAATCTCGATATTCCGACATTGCCACCTGTTGCCACTCTTAGTTTGAACATCCAACGCTCTTGCGTTGCGGCGCGTTCTGTTCACAAGAGTATGTTGGATTCTGCGGCACGGAAGGGTCAAGCCAATGATCCAGAAACATCCCACAAGTACTAAGAACTGAGGGACTTCGGAGCCTCGGTCCGATCAGAGCCGAAGTAACTTGGCCAGAACCATCACTGGCAAATCGTGTCTCCTCCCTCTAGACGCTTCGCTTCAGCCAAATGCGACACCAAAGCCCACAGGATCTATCCAAATGCTCAAGTATCCCAGCTCTCGCTGTTCTTGGCTCCCGTCTCCGCATGGGCTCCTGAGACCCATCCAGCGAAATGCTAGTCAACCAAGTCCAGGAGAGCCTCGAGCGCAGAACGCCCGAACGCAGATGCATCTAGCGGCTTCCTCCGGGCGTCCCGTGTCTTGCTTCCCATGTCCCTGCGGCCCGAGTACCATGCGGTACTCAACTTTGCCCCAGCCTACGGACCTCCTAGAAAGATACCGCGGCATGGTTGCTGCAGGGCAGATAGAATACGACGAAGACCAGATCCGGGTCGTCATGCAGGTATGTACGCTCTGGATGTTCTGAAAATTGTCTCAGAATCAAGGCGCTTATAGTTGCGGAGGCTGCAAAAGGAGCTCCTCGATTATTCTCCGGCAATGGTCGCCCCGCATCTCCTCGACAATCCAGAGACTTCGTCTGCGTGGTGGAGTGAGCATCCCACTGCAGAGTCTGCGTCTTCAGATAGCGACTCTCTTGCTCTTATTGCTCTGAAAAGCCATGCCGACGAATTGGCAGAGCTGGACACGCCGAAGGTAAGCGCTTCGGCCATGATTTGATCATCGCTGAGGCAATTTGCCCAGGGTCTTCTACTTACAGGTCCCCCTGGCTCCGGAAAGAGCTTCCTCGTCGACCTGTGGCTCTCCTGTATCCCAACCCCGCACAAAACGCGAAAACATTACAACCAGCTAGTCCTTGAAATCTACCGCGGTGTCTGGGAAGAAACGCAGTGTAGAATGCGCTCCGCGAACCGGAAACTCGATCAAAGCGATGAGGGGCCCTGGAATCGCAGTATCCGCGATCAATGGCGCCAGCTGGTGAGGACTGGAAGTCTACCATTGGCGTGGCGCCGGCATTCCGCCCCTCCGCCCTCCAAATCCACTCCGACTATCGCCTTTTCTGTCGCCCGAAGACTTGTTCTGCACCACTGGCTCTTGGTTTTCGACGAAATTCAACTCCTTGATATCTCGAGCGCCACCCTCCTTGCGGACGTCTTGTCCTGGTACTGGAGAATGGGCGGCGTGATCGTCGGAACGTCTAATAAGATACCAGACGATATCTACAAGCATGGGGTGCAGAGAGAGCGCCTCGAGCCGTTTGTCGAGGCGCTCAAAGTTCGCTGCCCGAGCTTGGTCATGCGCTCCGAGCGCGATTGGAGGCAGCGCGGGTACGCTGGCATCGACGAGGTGGGCCGGACGTGGCTGCTCTACGGGCAGGAGGAAGAGTTTCGGCGCCTTCTCAGGACTTTCTCTCGTGATCAACTAGGTTTGTGATATTTTCACCCGGTGTGGCGCGAGGGCAAACCGACCTATCTACAGAGGAACGAGATCGGGATTTGACTGTGTTTGGGAGGCGACTGCGTGTACCATGGTCTTCGGGGGGAGTTGGGCAGTTCGCCTTTGGTGAACTTTGCGACGAGGTAGGTGCACCACAACTTTGCAGCGGGTTCACTACTCACCTACATCTATAGTCACTCGGCCCTGCCGATTATCTTACCCTTGCCGCCCATTTCCACACTATCGGGATCTCTGATATCCCCGTCCTGAAACTCGCGGCGAGGGACCAAGCGCGCAGATTCATCTCTCTCATCGACGCCTTGTACGAGGCACGATGCAAGGTGGTCTGCATGGCCGAAACGAAGCCCGAGGAGCTGTTCTTTCCAGATGCGACGCCGGACGAAGATGTGGACGTGATGCTGGCGGAGTCTGTCAGCGAAACGCAAGACGGCTACCGCCCGAATGTCTCCGCGTACGATGGTCCGGAAGTATCGCGCCACGTCGACGCACCTGCGAAAGCGATGGCTTTGGACACGCTCTCCATTTTCTCTGGTGCGTTTCTCTACGCTCAGTCTGGAACTTCCGTAGTAAAGCCGCAAGTGCAGGGCAGGAAGAGCAGTTCGCATTCAAACGGGCGCTTTCGCGGTTGATCGAGATGACGAGCCCCGCATATATTCGCACCGCTCAGTGGGCCCCTCTCTCAGAAGAAACCAGAACCTGGGAAAGAGGTCCTATCGCTCATGCCGAAGCCTCTCATTCTCGGCCCAGGGCTGCGGACCCGCGCGCCGCAGAATCCGACGACTTTGCTTCCGAGGCTGCATATGTCGGTTTGGGCGCAGGAGTTCGACCAGCGGCGCCGCGGCTGAAGGCCGATCATGTATGGGGTGTGCGAGACGACTGGGGGAAGGGAACTGATGCTTGGGGTCAGAGAGCGAGAGCCTATACCTCGGTGACGCAGAAAGGTAGTGGAGGTGTTGGTGAATAGAATGACATGCGTTTTCGAGGCATCGACCGTTTTTTGAGAGACTTGTATGACAATATCACGGTCGGAGCTCAGCGCTCAGCGCTCAACATCAACGCTGATCTACTCAACTGCAAGGCAACCCAAGCCAGAGGATGACAGGGCAAGGATTAGGGATACTACCTATGAAGGACGCGGTAGCACAGCCACTTTTGACTTCCTCCCCGACCGCAATTCACGCGTCGTTCTCATTCTCCCTCCCACCGCGTCCCTGTTCCTTTGCGCTGGTTACTTGCACCTTTACCAGCGGGTGGTAGAGGTGACTTCGCGCGGCAGGCGCGTCTTGCCGTCCCCCTCCGCGCGCTCAGAGTCGGCGCGCCACTTCCCGCTCACATCGCTCCCATGCGACGGTACGGCCCCGGCCGCCTCCCGCTATAGGCGGGCCCGAGCGGAAGAGCCCCACACCACGAAACCGAGTGTCCGCCGTGGTACCCGTTTCGTCGCGACCATGTGTCTCACGGCTCGTATCAGAGAGCTCCTCCCTATTCAAGCCAGGATTGCTGATGATCTCGAAATGGTGCAAGCCGCGGAAAGGCAGGGAAAGGCCAGAAGGATCCGGTTGCGGAAGGAGCAAGAAGCGAGGACAGCGGGTTACTAAGAATGCAGTTCCCAAGTTCCAATGCCCGTCGCGGATCATCTCTTCTGTCTTCTGTCTCCTTGATTCCCATGTCCGGGCTCTTCTTTTCTCTCGGACTCTCTGGTAGAGACCCGTCGCAGGTCGACTTCCTCTAGTAGGTGAGCTGGCTTTTGTGTACTTGCAACGAAATTAAAGCGGCTCTCAGCTTCTTCAAATCTTGTACTTACTCAAACGCCTTGCAATCATGATTCCATGCCCAAACTGCGACGACTCTCATGACCCTGTGCTTGAAACTAGTCAAGCCACGCCAACCGCCATCCCTGCGCGCTCTTTTCGCCGATACAATGCGCCCTCGCGACGGGTGAACCATGCTACCGAGACCGTAGTCGTCCTGGTCGGTGTTCAGACCCAGCACGTCTCTGGTGCCGTGCCATCTGGACCGGGCCGCGGATTACGTGCGTCCTACTTTGTGTAATCGCGAGGCCCCTGGGTAACTTTCACCAGTTACTCGCACTCCATCGTTGGACGCATCTCGGACGACCACGCCCAGCGTCAAGGTTCCGACCTCAATATCCGATCCCTCAATTGTTTCCTCTGTGTCCCCGCGCTTGCCCTCGGTTACAGCAACGCATTCTTCGCCTGGACCCAGTGGATCTGCCTCAAGCTCTGCCTCGACGGATCTCAAGGCTGGCAGCGAAACTCCCCAGCCAGGTAAGCGCTCGGCTTCCTCGCTCGTTTCGTGCGTCTGATCTCCGCCATCTCGCCGCAGCTGTGACTGGGAACGGGACGGTCGTGCACGCTACTGCCTCAAGCACCGCAACACCGCTCTCGACTCGCCACCCAGTTCCGATTGGTACCATCCTGGGCGCCGTCATCGCGGGTGTCCTCACGACAGCTCTCGTCCTGCTTCTGCTGTTTCTTTGGATGAAGCGCCGCTCGTGCCGCACAACGACCACGCCTACGATCCAGCAGTATCCATTCGCGACGCCCGTTGTCGACGCCACTTCTCCCCGACGGCCCGCCAGGCAACGGGGGGATAGCTTGGGCTCTGCAATCTTTTACTAGACTTGTGTACTGTATTGTAGCTAACATGTAATGACCACCTTTCTGTATCCTCTCTCTGGGCGTGTACCTGCTAGCAAGCCTCGCAGCTTCTTCGTTCTTTCGCTCCTTTCAGTGCCAACTCATTCTCACCACGGTTCTTCAGGTATCGGCGCTAGAAGCAAGTCCCCCAAACTCGCTAGGTCGCGCAACGCCGCATAACAAACATATGCTTCCACTTTCATCAGGATTCTGCGTCAGACCAGCGAGAGTATCTTCGGCGTCGCTGTCCTGCATGTTTCGGGAACCTGAAGCGTGACCCGTCAGTCCTGTAAGCATCTGTTCTTTGAGAAATGTCCGCTTGTGTAATCGAGCCACAGCGTGGATTTCTGCGCGTGCATCGATGCATGCTTCACACAGAAGAGGCTGAAGGGCAAGGGACAGGTTTACTTTTATTCCCTCCTACTCAAACTAAACGTACAGTACAAAATCATTTACACGTCGTTTCGGATGAAAGGTCCAAGCAGTCTCACAGCCCCGCCTTCTGCCACTTGGCAGGCACCCCATCCGCAATCGCCAGATACGGCATCAAGTCGCTCGTCAAAAACTCGCTCGGCCACGGCTTGCGAATCTGCCCCTTCAGATACTCGACCGCGACCTGGAGGTCCTTCTCCTTCACACCCGGTGCGAGCTTCCGGACGCCAGGCGCGAGCTCTCCGATCAGCGAGTCGACGCGATCGACGGTGATGGGCTCGCCCGAGTCCATGCGCGCGCCGTAGTGGACCCACTGCCAGAGCTGCACGCGCGTAATCTCGGCCGTCGCGGCGTCCTCCATGAGGTAGTTGAGCGGGATGCACGCATTGCCGCCTATCCAGGCCGCGGTGTATGCCAGCGCCGTCGAGACGTTTTCGCGCACGCCCGCCTCGGTGATCTGCCCCGGTACCGCGGTGTTGAGCAGGTCAGACGCCGCAACACGCACTTCTTCGCGTCGGACGTGATACTGCGGTGGATTAGGTGCGCTGATGTCTTGCGAAGAAAAGGACGTACCTGGTTCGGGCCAAGCATGTGCGCATCAAAGACGGGGCGCGCAATCTGTTCGATGAGGGGGTGTGCTATCCAGGTCCCGTCGTGGCCCGCGGTCACCTCACGCAGCTTGTCCGCGCGGACCTTGTTCATTGCAATCTCGTTCGCCTTGGGGTCGTCCTTGATCGGAATCTGCGCAGACATGCCACCCATCGCCGCAACTTTTCGTCTGGAGACGCGAGTTAGCACTGGCCCCAACAAGCGGAAAACAATTGCGCACTTGTGGCACGTCTGGATGAGCAAGCGCACGTATGAGTCCATGAAGCCGACGGTCATGGTGACATCTTTGCGGTCAGGGAGCACTGCGCTACGGTCGGCGCGGCGCTTCTTGATAAAGCTGAATATGTAGTCCCACCGACCGCAGTTGAGGCCAGCCGAGTGGTTGCGGAGCTCGAAAAGGATCTCCTCCATCTGGAACGCGGCCGGAAGAGTCTCAATAAGGACGGTCGCACGGACGGTGTTGTGCGGTAGGCCGATATAGGACTGTGAGAAAAGGAAGACGTCGTTCCAGAGACGGGCCTCGAGGTAGTGTTCCATTTTTGGGAGGTAGAAATAGGGGCCGGAGCCCCGCTTGACGAGCTCGTGCGCGTTGTGATAGAAGTAGAGGGCGAAATCAAAAAGGGAGCCGGACATTGGCACGTTGTCGACAGTCAGACGTGGCTCGTCGAGGTGCCATCCACGGGGACTACATGCGAGGGTGAGTACTAGGTTATGAGCTGAGATGAATGAGACACACCGGACGATGAGGGTGGCCGGCTTCTCGCTAAGCTTGTATTGTTTCCCGTTGGTTTCAAAATCGATTTGGCGGCGAATCGCGTCGCGCAGGTTGACTTGGCCGTTGAGCAAGTTGGAAAACGTGGGCGCGTTCGAATCTGCATTAACGCGAGTTGAGACGGGTATTTGCGAACCCAGACAGCACACATACCCTCAAAGTCCGCCATGAATGTCTTCGCGCCGCTGTTCAAGGCGTTGATGACCATCTTGCGGTCGGTGGGGCCAGTGATCTCGACGCGACGGTCTTCGAGGCCGGGTGCGGGGGGTACACAGTGCCAAGAGGGTTCTGAGCGAACGTTTGCAGTCTCCGGGTGAAAGTCCATGGGGACACCCGAGTCGAATCTGCGCTGAGCATCGTCGCGAGCGTCGAGGAGCTTTTGGCGAGTGGATTCAAATGTGCGGTGGAGGGCGGCGAGGAACTCGAGGGCGCCGTCTGTGAAGACCTCTGCCTGAGCTCTGGGTTCTTTGGACGAGTGAATCTGGACGCCTTTGACCATGATGGTGGTATGAGAGAGAGATAGGTGCACGGGCCTCCGTCGGTATTTATGGAACTGTGCGTAATTGCCTTTTCGGGATCGCGATTTGCCTTATCACATGTCCTCCCGACGGTGCACCGGAAACAGCCGCCGCGGCGGTTCTCCGTAGCGGATCCACACTGGAGCCCTATTCCGCCTCCTTACATACCTCTCCAATATTCGTGCAATATTCACAAAATATTCCCCGTTGTTCCACTCGCCATCTCATAGTTTTCCGGTCCAGCTCAGGCAACTCAGAGCGTCACCGGCGCAGATCCGTTCTCACTTCGAACCGGCCTTCGCACGACTTGATCCGTGAAATAAGCATTGCTCGCTCCCGAAGTGTGTCGGCGGAAGGCTGTACGGTATTGCGGGAGAGGACATCCGTTCATCCCGCCCTGACACGTAGCCAGCTTGTGAGCGCATGTGAAAACATAGACATTAGTGTCTGCGGCCGGCTCCATCTTCATCGTCACCTCCGTTTCGGCGACCCGACCTGTAAATAGTATAATATCTGCTCACGGGCGATAGGAGCCTGGACGCAAAGAAAGACACGGACCCGCCGGGGCGAGACAGATGCCTCGGCAGTTCCATTCGACTGGGCCTTCAGATAACTACATTTTCGAGCCAGCGGGTATGTGCTGGATAAGCTGGATGACCAAACGCGAACGGTGAAAATCAAGTTCCAATCTGCAAGGTTGCTTATGCGTGCGAGCGGTGTTCCGATGCTGGAGGCAAGACCGTGAGATCAGACGCACGAAACGAGCGAGGAATTCAAGCGTTTACCTGCTGGAGAATATCGCTGCCAGCCTTGAGATCCGTCGAAGAGGAACTGGCGGAACTTGATGTAGATCCGCTTTCGCGCAAGAGACAAGATGGTGTCTCCACTCCGAGTTCAAGTCCCTGCTGAACTTCGCCTTCAAGGTGAGAGCCTCGGCTCCATCCTCGTGCTCAATTGCCGTGGGTCTCAGACTTAAGAACGCGCGCACGTTGAAAAGCTCTTCCGAGACTTCCTTTCACTCGTTATCAGCATGTACATAGGTATTTCGACAACTGTCTCTTACCTGGGGTTACGGGAGTACCATTGGCTCGGCGTATAGTCGTCAGTCGTTTCGAAAACCAGTCTAAGTGCATTCGGAAACCATGCATACACAGTAAATCTATGCAAGATTATCCAGAACGCGTTCAAGCAATAACGCGCCTTGCTCGCAGTCCTTGAGGGTGTTGAACAAGGGAGCGGGAGCAAGGCGGATGACATCGGGCTTGCGCTCGTCCCCGATGACCCCCAGTCTATTCAAGGCATCGTGAACCCTTGGCATAAGTCCGTTGGGAAGAAACAAGAGAGACAGCTGCGCCCCACGGCTGTCCGGATCAGTCGGGGTGATGATCGTGAATGCAGGCTTGTCGGATTGTCGGGTCGGAGCGTCTGCGGCAGACACGAAATATTTAGACTGCATCAGGAGCTTCTCGAGCGCCGCAGTAAGCTGAAGTGAACGCTCCCGCAGCGGCTGCATCATGCCCGCTTCCTTAAAGATCTGCAGAGAGCCCAGCAACGACGCTGCTCCCAATATGGACGGATTCGATTGCTGGAAGCCTTGCGCGCCCTCGATCGGCGAGAATTTGGGAGGCATCGCGAAGCGAGTCTTCGGATCGTGACCCCACCACCCGGCGAATCTAGAGACAAGATTAGCAGACAAGACAGGTGCAATAAAGCAGCTTGCTTCGGAAGCATGGTCTCCTTCCATTTCTCGTGAACGTAAAGGCCGGCGATGGAGCCAGGACCAGCGTTGACATATTTGTATGTGCACCAAACGGCAAAATCGATGCCCCAATCGTGCAAGGAGAGGGGCACATTTCCGACAGCATGGGCTAAATCCCAGCCGCATATAGAGCCCTACTTGGCATCCATTAGAGAGTTAGGTAGTGTTAGAGGCAAGGTTCCGACAGCGTACCTGGGCTTGCGCAGCCCGAGTTATGGTCTGCATTGGAAACCATTGGCCGGTGTAATATTGAACGCCGCTGAAAATGACAAGGGCGATGGAGGAGCCTTCCCGCACGATGACATCAAGGATATCCTGTTCCCGAAGAGTATATTCACCCGGCCGCGGAGACATTTCGAGGACAGCTTGCGCGGGATCGAAACCATGGGCAAGGGCTTGTGAAGCGAAAGCATACTAGAGACGAAGCAGATGGGCCTTCATGGCGAGGAGGGTGCTAAGGACGGCGGGTACCTGATCCGAGGGGAATGCTCGCGCTTCGCATAGAATCTTGTAGCGTTCAGACGTAGGTTTGTAGAACGAGTCCATCATAAGATGCAGATTTGCGGTCAAGGTTCCCATGCACGCGACTTCTTTCTCTTGAGCGCCTATGGCATCGGCATAAGAGAGGGTATTTTACGATCAGTTCTTCCTGCTTGCCTACTAAGTCCGCGAAAAGGGGCGTGATGTGATCGCAGAAATCGATCCAGCCTCGTCCGTATGGATGGGTGCTGAGATGGCCTGTGACGGCGCTGCGAGGCGTGTCAATGATCAAACCAAGGTGGAGGCGCCGACCAATGTTACCGAGTAGCCCAGGCATGCAGTTCCTGCTCGACAAGGGCTCTGGAGCGCTTCGACAAGGGCCCGAGCGAGTTTCCGCACAGGTATGTGCAAATGGCGTCTACAGACGTTCCGCGGCGGGCAACGGACGAGACGGTGGCCACTGACCTGGCTCCGGATGGTCTGCCGCGCCAATTTCCTTGTTGGTGGGAAGCACAAACTCGTCGGACAGAGACGAGGCCATGGCGAACTTGCGGATACGAGGAGTTGGACGGATTTTAAAGCATAAGTCCGGTGATCGTACTAGTAGCCGAACTTGCCCGATTGGGATTCGGCCGACGGACCTGATGGTGGAGCGTGAAACTAATGGTTTGACTTTGGCGATCTAATTGGTGCACCAAAAAAAATCGGTATAAATCTTCATACCACTTGCCAGTAAGCTGCATCTGCTACGTACTCATTTGCTCATTTGAACCGTTAAACGAAGGCTACGGTCTCAGCTGACGCACCAGAAATGACAATGACTTACCAAAAGAGGAGAGAGCATGATGGGGCGCTATATAAGTTAGACCCCGCAGCTGGAATATATAGCGAACTAGTCGACCCTTCCCGTCATGTCCTCGCGCGCAAGAAAAGCTGTCGTCGTTGGTGGGGGGCCGGTCGGGTGTCTCGCGGCAATTGCTCTAGCGAAGCGCGGCTGGGACGTCGACCTCTTCGAAGGACGGCCTGGTGTGTAGGCTCGACACCGGAATCCGCAAAAGGCTCAATTCCCCCGCTTGTGCAGATCTGCGTGCTCCGTCTTCCAAGCATCCTGGACAGCTCCGATCTATAAACCTTGCTATCTCGCACCGTGGACTTGCTGCTATCCAGGTCATCGACCCCCTTGCGGCGCAGCGGTTCCTGAAAACAGTCATTCCCATGAAAGGTCGCATGATACACCATCCAAACGGCCAGCTCGATAGCCAACTATATGATAGAGATGGACAGGTCAGAAACTTCCCTCCTAGCCATCCCTTCTTTCTTTCCAACCGGATATAATTTTCAGCACCTGATCCCCGCTCTGTTTTTTCCTCCCTCCGATAGTGCATAAACTCGATTGACCGCGCCCTTCTCAACGAGAGTCTGCTTGACGAGGCTGCATCCTCGCCGAATATCCGGCTATTTTTCGAGCAAAAAGTGCAATTCGTCGAGTTCGAAAAGAAAACCATGACGGTTATAGACGTGTCCAGTGGCGCCTCCCGTTCTGTGGACTTTGATCTATGCGTCGGCGCAGACGGCAGCTACTCCGTGATTCGGCGCCAGATGATGAAGGTGGTAAGGTATGTGCAAAGTGTTTTTTATCGGATACAAGAACCGCGCTGATGATTGTCAACGATTTCATCTCACGCATTAGAATGGACTTCCAGCAGGAATATATAAGGGACGAGTATATCGAGCTCAAGATGCCGGCAGGCCGGGACAACGCGGGGGCACCAGCGTTTCTCATCGATCCGGGCCACCTTCACATCTGGCCTCGTCATTCATTCATGTTTATCGCTCTACCAAACAAAGTGAGCTCACCTCACGCCCCCGCATCTTTCTTCTCAAACCTTGTCAGGATAAATCATTCACATGCACTCTCTTCGCACCTTCCGCCGAACTGGACCGTCTTGTCGATCGCGAAACCTTTGTATCGTGGTTCAAGAAATATTTCCCGGATGCCCTGGAGCTCATCGGCGAGGACAACCTTGCCGCCGACTGGGCCCAGAACCCCAGAAGCCCTTTAATTTGCACAAAGGCATGAATTGATTCTGTCCACGCGTTCCATGCTGACCGAGCCAAAAAAATATGCAGTCAAATCCTTATCACTACTTGGACCGGGGTATACTCCTGGGGGACGCCGCACATTCCATGGTTCCATTTTACGGCCAAGGTCTGAACTGCGGCCTTGAAGATGTCCGCGTTCTGGACAACTTTTTGGGCGAGGCCCAAGTTGGCGCGACAACATCGGAATCTGCCACGCCCGGCCACGTCGACGAGGGACTAGCCGGCGCACTCACGCGCTACTCCGAAAGCCGCCACGACGACCTGCTAGCTATCTGCGACCTGGCCATGGCGAATTAGTGCGTTGGCGTCATTCTAGCCCATTGGTGATCAAGGCCTCACTTATGACTTTTTTAGTGTGGAGATGCGGCACTCCGTAACGACGCCCGCCTACCTGTTCCGGAAGGCCGTGGACGCAGTTCTGTACTCGCTGACTTCACGAAGAATGATCTCTCTCGCTGGTCTGGTCCCACTGCTCTCCCGAGTAGCCTTTGCGCCGCACATCTCGGGATGGCTTCCGTTATACACGATGGTGACGTTCCGGCCCGACATCAGCTATGCAACAGCCAAGCGGCGGGCGGAGCGGCAGTCGCGAATTTTGTCGGGGCTCTGGTGGGTGGGGCTGGGCTCGCTCGGACTGGCGGGAGTGGCGGGAGTTTGGGCGATGCGTCTCCGAGGGCTGGGCTTCTCGCGCCTAGTCGGTATACAAAGATTCTTGACGGACCTTGTAAGCAAGTAATTTACGTGTTGCGAGATCAGCTCGGAGAAATACTCCTTATTCCAGGGGAGGACATTATTGGCGGCGGATTGCAAATCTTTTCGACCGATGCGATGCTTCTTTCTCCAGGCAGAGCAGGCAGAGTATCTTGCCCCACATGACTCGTACACATGTACATAGAGCGGCAGACTGAGCGGTGAATAACTGATTCAAAAAAACAGCAGTGTAAATATCTAGCACCGTCTAGTAATCTAATAAATCTACGCAGCTTGTCGTCTAATGACTCTAATCTAGCGCCGACCCGCATCGAAGGCCCAATACCAATAACACAAACCCGAACTCCGTACTCCCCCATCCACCCACACACACCGTTCCCTCGACCCTGATCGACAGAAGAAGTAACGATCGACAGACCTACTTCTTCTGCTCGTCGAGCGTCTTCATCTGCCAAGGTTCGGGCGTCGCGAACTGCTGCGTGGGCACACCGAGCTCGAACAGCTTCGCGACGACAGCGGAGAAGCTGGGGTGCGCGTACGTGGGTTAGTGGGATCGCGGCGTCGCATGGCCTCAGGTGAGCACTCACTCCTTGAAGAAGAGGTCCTTGTCGTCCGCGTACGCCTTGGCGAACTTCTTGAAGCTCTTGTCCGAGATGACGACGTAGTCCGTGCTGAACATCAGATGGTGAGCCACACTGTCCCAAGCTAGCTATAGGCGCGGAGAATCAGACGCACGGGAGCATCATGAGAGACTTGGTCTTCTTGTCCTCGAGCTGCTTAGGGCCCGACCATTTTTTCCAGACCCAGCTTCCGGAGGGAGCATGTGAGCGGCAGCTCTCAGGTCGGCTGATAAGACGCACCTTTCGGTGAAGAGGAGCTTGAAGTAGTCGTTTGTCAGCGTGGTGGGCGAGAATGTCCAGGGGCCTTCGAATCCAGAGCTTGGGTAAAGCGTAAGGCCAAGATACGATACGATGCCAAAGCGAAAAATTACCGGTTAGAGTGGCAACGTCCGAGAGCGTGTGCGCCGGAGAGAGCGACGATTTCCTGGTCGTTGAAGCTATTGAGAACTTTTTAATAGGCATCCGATGTCAGCGATAATCGTTACATACCCCATGCGTCCGAAGATCTGGGCGGGCCGAGTCAGTGGGGAAAGAACGAGAGATATAAACTCACCGCCCGGAGGTGAGCAGCACCCTGGGTCGCGTCGGGCAGACGACCATCGGGGGTGGCATTCGTAGCGACACCGTCGATGCGTCCAGGTCTCCATGGGATGATGGGGCCGTCCATTTCCTATCAGAACGCATGGGGAACGACAAAAAAAGAGCTCGGGCTTAGCACATACCTGGACGGCCGCAACACCGCCGAGGGTCCAGAGGTCGCCGTAAGAGATCCAGGGGAACTGGGCCTTGATTTTTTCCATGAGTCCGCGCGCGACGTCCAGGCCGGCATTTGCGCCGTGGAGAGCCTCGGGCTCAAAGCGCATGGTCGCGTAGTTGCTTCGTATCTATTTCAGATTGGTGTCCAGGCGGTAGAACATAGGTGGGCACCTTCCGCCCGTCTTGGTCTCGACGTCATATGTACCAGACGCGTGCCATGCGAGACGTAGGATTACAGGCCCGTACGAGCCGTCTAAGCCCTGTTCAGCACAAGCGGTCGCGCATGGAGAAGGGTGTGCTTGCCGTCGTAGTCGTCTGCGTCGTCAAGCATCTCCGCAATTTTGTTGTAGACCTGGGAAGCGGCGGATGAGGAACGAATACTCACGAAGGCGCAAACGGTATACCTTTTGGTAGTCTTCCTGCGACGGAGTGAAGTTGGTTTTGGCCTTGAGAATCTGGACGCCGCTCTTCACGGCATCGCCGTTGGAGCTGAGGTAGTAGTAGCCACCACCACCGAGAACGACCGCCGCCAAAGCACCGACGATAAGCCCAGTATTCGACTTGGCCTTCGGCGCAGGCGGTGGTGTCGAAAATTTACGGAAAGGAGCACGAGGGGTAGCCCTGGATGCTGCCCGAGGGGCAGTCAAGGCAGCCCTGCGGACAGAAGAACGAAGGAGAGCAAAAGACATGGAGGAAAACGATGGAACCCGGCGGAAAATCCCGTTGCCATATAAGCACCAATAATTCGGATAAAGTTGAACAGCCAATCGGAAGTGCTCCTTTAATCACCGCTCCCTCCTCCGACTTTCTACGACAGTCTACGACTCGACACCAACTCGACGCGCTCCAGGCTCGACGCGATCCAGGCGGTGGTCAGAACAGGAAACTTCTTTGCTACTTTGGGCGACCGCTTACAATTCAGTCTTGCAAGGTCATGTGTTGCATGCAACGGCATTTCGTGGGAGGCGTTGTAATCGACCGTGACGCTCGTCCCAGGACTTGGCCTCCAGCCCAACGTCTCAAAAGCCCTTCGAACCGCTCAGTTTCTTTAGGTTTGGACGATGATTCGTGAATCTATCTTGGCGGATTGCCTTGATTGCAGCTCACTCCAAACTTCAAAGTATCCCGGAAGATGCTGGTGGTCTTCAAACCCGTTCTCCGTTTCCCTTTGGTTCATTTTCGGGATACCGACTCCCATCGGCCCTATGCCTAACTCGGACTGTCGACGTGATCCAGACGCCACAACAAGGTTCTTGGCCAAGTACACAGGAAACCTGGGGAACCGGGATGTCCTTCCAATCTCCATGAATATCTCTTGGTCTTTACTAGAAGGGAATCGACAGCCTCAGCCGGATAGAAACTTTGAAGCGGACGTTGTTACAGGGGGATTTTATTCGAAATCTGTATGCGGTAAAACGGACCCCTTCTGCTTCCTATTTAACTGGGCTAGCGTTTTCCACTTAGCTGGGCCGTTAACCCTTCGTCTCGGCCGCAAGCTACTGCAAGTCGCAAACATGAATAACAGTGGCAGTGGCATATAACGCGTGTTGCAATCACGGGCGCGTTGAACCATGCCTTGAACTTCAACTTGTTCAAGCAAGTCGCCCTTTCTGTTTGCCTCGTTCATACGGTTCACCCTGGCGCTCCATGATGCCGATTGCCGTCATTGTACGGGGCTTCTGGTTCCTGAAGCCTAGGCGCTAAGCGTTGAGTACGGATTGTAATATCATAATGACAGGTTGAAGTGTTGGCCGCGTTCGTCGAGCCGCTTCAGGAAGACACTGTGAAGCAACTCCAAATTTCTCACGGTTCGATTTTGTTTCATCTGATATGTTCGCTGCAACGATAATAGGTCCGGAGACTCAATAACACCCATTGGCAATGATCATCAGCGCGCGCCTTGAGTATACGTCGTCAGCACCGGGAAAAAAAAGGAAATGTCGAGAGCCTCGGGATTGGAGCAAACTTCATTGTATCTTCAACCTGAAGTTCGCTTTTGAGTCTGTACTACCTACGCGAATCAATTGAATGCGACGTCAACTCAAGGTCGACTAAACTTGACGACTCGGAGACGTGAACGGTCAGCTGCTATACCATGCCCGGAAGGACGTCGCGCATTTCGCCGTCACGGAGGCCGCGGCCGTCGCCTTCGCCGACAGTCGAAAGAAGGCGAAAATCGGGCTCTAGCACTGTGTTGCTATGTATACTGTGTGGTATGTTACAGCGATATGTACACTACTATTCTACGAACGAACAGCGATATTGAGCGGTGGTGGAGTTTCGATGCGTACGGTACAGTCTATGGGGTAAGTAATAATAATGCTACATATCGTGGATATCACGTCTAAGGTCTATGGGGAGGAGAGTCTATGTGAGGAAGATAAAAATGTGGCATGGAGACGACAAGAAGGCCCGGAGAAGAGGGAATGGGTAAACTAGAGGAGAGGGTATGATGCTAGCGCAGCGCAGGCGTCTCAGGCGCGCCCTGCGCGCGCTCCGCCTCCTCGTACGACGGCAGCCCGTGCATGCTCGACAGCGGCGGCACACCGCCAATGAAGCCCCGCGCCGCGACGCCGTAGTCCGGCACCTCCGTGTACGCGCGCTGCAGCAGCGCCGGGCTGCTGTCCGGCACCGTCAGCGCGCGGCTCCGCGCCTGCCCAGACTGATGCCCCCCACCCAGCGTCGACAGCGCGGTGTGCGACGCGGAGCGCGGCCAGTGCGGGTGCGCGAGCGCGGTGAACGGCTTCATCGACGCGTTGAACACGCCGTGCACCGCGCGGTTCGCGAGCCCGCTGTGCACGTACGTCTCGCGCGCGGCTGCGGCGTCCGCGGGCGCGTGGTGCCGCTCGGGGCTCGACGCGCGGCTGGTGCGCCGGCTCGCGCGCGCGCTGGACGGGCGGCTTTCCGCGCGGCTCGCGGGGTCCGAGTCCGGGCTCTGGTCAGCGGGGGTAGCCACGGGCGCGTCCCCCGGCGGGGAGGCGTGCGCCGTTGACATCGACAGGAGCAGTTCCGAGTTGACCCAGTCTAGCGGCGTGCTCGAGCCCGAGCCGGGCGCGTGTGGCAGGTGCGAGAGGACATGCGCGTCGAGTGGTGATGCGTGCCCTGAGCGCGACATCGACGTCTGCCCGGGTGTATGCACACTCGGCGGCGTGGAGCCGGTGCTCGGGCCCATCCACGGGTTCGACACGCGCACCGTCGCGGCCTCGGGAAGGTACATGTTCGCGACGCGGTCGCGCACGTGCGCCTTGTAGCTCGGGAGCTCGATCTCTTCCTCAGCCGCCGGCGGCACCTCCGCGCCGCCGATAATCAGCCGCCGCGTCGCGGCCGTGTGTGCGCGCGCCTCCGCGAGCAGCCGCGCGTCGAGGATGTGCAGCGGCAGTGAGCAGCGCAGCTCCGAGGTATGTCCGTCCGCGTTCATGATGAGGATGCTCCACCGCAGCCGGTGCGAGATGATGGGTTGGAGCGCGTGAGTCGGCGTGACTGACTGCGGGATGGGGAGCGAGAGGTAGGTGACGATGTCATCCTGGCCCTGTTCCGCGGGTGGGTCGAGCTCCGAGTCGCCGAGGCGTGATGGCCCCGCTGCCGGGGCGCCGGGGCTACTGGTCTCTGGCGAGGGAAGGGGAGGGAGCCCAAAGTACTCTCCCCCGCCGGAAGTGGCAGCAGTTGACGCTGGCGTGGCCGCTGGCGTACTGACGACAGAGGGTGTGGCAGAGTACCGCGGGCGCTCAGGTAGCTCGACCGCCTTCCCGCCCAGAATCTCGTGCCTCACCGTGGCGACGATGCGTGTCAGCTCCTGCGGCGTCCCGCGCGCTTGGAGGCGAGTCGTTTCGTGGATCGACGTGTTCACAGAGAGGACACCGACGCCCTTCACGAGCGGGCTGAACTTGACGAGCGCGGTGAGAGTGTCGTTGGTAGCCCACGCCTTGTGCGGGATCATCATCGAGTACATAATCTTCTCGGGCCATGTGTTCTCGATCTCGAGCGTCTGCTGGTACTCGAGCGCCTCGGACGTGAATGAGCGCAGGATGACCACCGGCGTGACAGCTTGAAGGTTGTGGTTCAGTCCTGGACGGACCGCGTTGGCGCGCAGCTTGTACGCCACAGATGCGCCGCCAAACGTGCCCGTGGAGACGCTCGATGGGAGAGAGCCGCCGAGCTGGAGCTGGAACGGGAAGAAGTGGCGGCCGGCCTTGAGGGTATGGCTGTGTTTCTTCTCGCCCTCGAGGAACGACCAGTCGTGGTTGCAGACAATGTACGTCGAGCTTGAGCTGTTGAGATGGATCCTGGCGAAACAACCGCGTCAACAAAGACCCTTGTGTGGCGGCGAGGGGGACATACGGCTCGTGTGGGTGTGGCGGCAGACGCGCTTTGCCACGAAACTGCAGTGTGATTTCTTTGATCGGCGTGCTTTCTCCCAGATACAAAACAACGTGCCCTGTGAGACGCGCAGGCTCGACATCGTTGCCCGTCCCTTTCATGCAAAGATACTCGTTGTCGAGGTGAATCTCGAGGCACTAGTTGCGCGCCACAGTGAGAAACTGATAATAGGGGTAGCAAAGGACAGCGTACCGGACGCTCTCTTTCGCGCATGTCGAGATCAGGAGGAGGCAGGATGGCGAAAGGGGCCTCATCCTGGGCTATTTGTGGGTTGTTCACTGGAGAGGAGGGTCTTGTCAAAGAGAAGGGCATGTCTGGCTACTGCGTGCTGGAAATAGAAGTAGGGGGGGCTGATTGAGGGCCAGAGCCGGACAATAGCGGCAGGGCTGGGCTTGCACCCTCCGCAACGAGGGGGGCGACCGCAGAATGGAAGGCGACGATGGTTGGACCGAAGAGACTGGGGCTCTTCTTAACATTTATCCACACCGCTTCTAAGTAGGTGCAGTCGCGCTAATCGTGGTTCCGTTTCATGATAATCCGCGTGCTTGAGAGCGGCCCGGTCTCCGCAAGGTCTCCGTTTCCAACATGACGAGCCCAGCCCCAACAGCATGTCGGCAGAGAAGAGGCTGTTCGTCGTCGACCTTTCCTTTCTTGCCACATATTACCTCGCAGCAAGCACATCGAAGCCTGGGCTGCATGGCGAGGTCGAAGAAAGGTTGTGGTCCAGCGTCTGTGACTGTCTGTGATCTTCCGAGGTCTTGATTGCCCTGATAGCGAGATAGCTTCTTCCAGGGCCAGCAACACGGACCCGAGTCCTCCCGTTGTCCTCCGCGTTTTGTCCGATACCAAATCGTTTTCTATGCGTATGTACATATTCAACCCTCCTCCCGCCTACGCCTTGTACAGCGTGTCCAAAAATGCTGTCGCCAGCTGCCCCACCATCGCCGGCCCCACCGCGCTCGAATTTCCCAGGCCTGCAGATTGGAAGGACGAAGACAATGAAGCAGGGAAGATGATGAGCATGCAGACGTGGAATGATAGAACGCGCTGGCGCACCATATACTGCAACCATGGTCCCCTTCCCAGACGGCGAGAGCTTCGCTTCCTTGACCGCATCCTTCAAATCCGCGATGAACTCGTCCGACTTCTCCACCGTCAAGCGCTGGCACGGAGAAACCCCAATTAGCACCGCACCAACCAAGTCAGGGAGGCCACACGCCGGCTCACCGTGCACGCAATATGCACCGCCGCCGGCCCGCTCAGCGCATTTAGGTGCCACCCGCGCTGCGCCATCTTGTCACCCACCTCCAGCACGTTCACCTTGGGGTGTTTCGACCCGAAAGCGACGACCGATGCGGGCGGCGACCCCAGAATGTACAGCTCCGGCACCGAGGTCGTGATCGTGTCGGCGATGGTGCGGGCGCACGTTACAATTGAGCGACACGACTCGAGGTACCCACTAGCTGCTGATCAGACAGACGTCGGATGAAGCTGGAATGCACGCGTACTTGGAGCCCATGAACTGCATCGCGGCCCACGTACCGGCGATAAGTGCGCCAGGCCGGGAGCCCGACAGACTGGGGCTGGCGTATACACCGCCTTTGCACGTAGGTTAGCAGAATACCCGAATGAGAGGTATTTGCGACTCGCCAGTCCAGTGTGGGTTCACATAGTACTGATACCGACGCAGATCAGAGTCGCGGTACATGATCACCGAGGATCCCTTGGGCGCAAACCCATACTACACACGTTTAGCGCAATTTCAATTCGGACCGAGATAAGATACCTTGTGCGTGTCGCAGCTGATGGCAGTGACCCCAGGCACGCGGAAGTCGAAGGGGAGCAGCTTGTACTTTCCGTTGCTGCCCTCCGCCAACCCGGCCTTTTCGAGGTACGGGACGATGAAGCTACCAAGGCAGCAGTCGACGTGCAGTCCGATCTTGTACTTGAGCGCGAGCTTGCCCAGACCCTCGATGTCGTCCTGGTTTCCGTCGGGGAAGTTGATCGTCGAGCCGACGACCTGCTCTGATGTGAATAATCTGCAGGGGCACAGGAGAGCCGTACCATTATGGTGTTTGCGTTTCTGGGCCGCGATGAGAAATATGGAGACAAGAGGGGTTGAAAGGCTCACATTGCGCGCTTGACGGCCTTGAGATTGACGCGGCGGGTAACAGGGTCGACCGGGATGGTGTGCACCTTGATCTTGAGATACGCCGCGCCCTTGTCGAACGCTGCGTGTGCGGACGTCGGGATGATGCTGTACGCGCAATTAATATTTCCAGCAATCGCGCTTGGAGAGACGCCAACATTTCTGGCTCAGTGACGCCCTTCACCGCATAGGCCCAGTCACGGTGCGTCTTCACCGACATGATAATCGACTCGGTGCCGCCCGAGGTCATCGTGCCTGCCCCCTCTGAGTTGTTGAATAGCTTCAGCGTCATTGCGACGATCTCGGCCTCCATCTTGCGCACCGCCGGGAAGACGTCGGGGTGCAGCGGGTTCGAGACGCAGTATTTGGCGTACGCAGCGACAATGACGCGCTCCATGGCGGCGCCTCCGTCTGCGCACCGTCAGCCTTTCTTGTTTTTTTTTTCTGCCGCAGAAACAGCATTCCACGCACGGTATACGGCGCCGGACAGCTTGCCGTGCTTCCAGTCGGTCGTGTTGCCGAGCTCGTTGTCCATCTTGTCCATCTCCGCCGTAATCCAGTCAGGGGTCTGTCCCACCTCGGGCAGCGCGAGGTGGCGCGTGACGTGCAAGCCCTGGGGCACCAGCTTGGCCTCAATATCGTGCTTCGCCTTGTCCATCTCCGCGCGCACCCGGCTCCGCGCCGCCGGCAGCCGCAGCGCAAGCATGATAACGTGCTAGATAAAAGACATTCAGTGAAAGCAGCTCGGACTCTGTTGGAGACAGAGACATACTTGGGCAATCCATGTATAGAATTCGCGGATGGAGGTGGTGATCCCGCGTGCGCGAAGATGCCGCTGGGACTTGACAGCGTACTTGAGGGCGACGTAGAAGAAGAGGAAGGTCTTGAGACCCTCGTACGTCTGCGCTGAGATGATTCTGCGCGTAGAGTCCATGCTGACGATTTACTGGCAGATGGACGACGGCAATGAATGAGCAAATCGGGTCAAAATAAGCGGTGACCCGAAACGCCGCTTCACGTGCCTCTAGATCGCCGTAGATCGCCGCTTTGCGGCCCAAGGGCTCCCGAGGGTCAGCAAGAATTGCCTGAGCTGCAAATAATGGAAGGTGTACGTCTGTGTACGTAAATCTTTTGGTGTTGTGCGTTTCAAGAATTCCCTCAGCCTCCAACGGCTACTGATATGATATCACTTCTATTTTTCTTGGGATTTCTATATCGAACCGTGGGAAACACCCCGAATGCGTGCAAGTTTGCGGCGGGTGTTTTCCTCCTGCGTCGCCCTTGAGTAGCCTCAGAGGCGCGTAACGGAGAAGAAGAACATCCTTCCTACACCCAGTTCCTGGGAACATCAAAGCAGGTTATTGAACAACGAAATGGAGCGGGAACTTTCGCAGGAGAACTGTTGTATTCGTAGTCTACTGCAGCCTTTTATAAAATGAACGAGATAAGTGATCAGGTCGGGAAGACAGCGCGCTATGCGCGGGTACATGGTTCCGTCAAACTACCCGTAGATTGCCTATGGGGTGATATCGCGAGGGCGGCATGTCCGAGCAAAACCCATCGCAAGATTCTCGGTTTGCATATCCAACACGGGTAGAGCCTGGGCGAATTATTGGTCCACGTCTTGCAAGTTGCCTTGAAGTTGCCTTGAAGGTTGGGAAGTTTAATTTAGCTGAAACTTCAATTGATCGCGCAAATATAAAAGACTCGCGGGTTATGTAGGTGCCATGACTCCCACAATTCGCCAGCCTCAGGCGCTGACTTCGTCTTGGAGAGCCCCCTACATAGCTGCGAGAGGTGGGGTATTCGATGGACGAGTAATTTCGGATCCGCGACCGGCGCGCCTGTCCATCCACTGCTATTCTGGAGCGAGGTGGGAAGCGGTTGAGAATCGGTGCATATCACGGTGGACCAACGGCGAACACGCACCATTGCGAGCCGTAGCGCACGCCCTCAAGAAGTCCGGGTTACGGCAAATATATGTAATTTTATGGGTAGGTATGTTCAGCACGCGTCAGCCTGAGGTCGGCGAACATGCCAGTACTCACCGGCACCCATGCTTATCGTTGCGCCGGAGCGAAGCGATGGGGCGGGTAGCGTGCGCCGTGGTGCCGTGGGGCATGCGAAATTGAGACTATCACAAACACAAAGCGTTCATACCCTTGCCCAAATATCAATCTCATGGTTCTTCAACTGCAATGCACTTTTCAAGTCAAACAGCTCCGCACAATGCCCATTGCACCGGTGCGCCTGAGCCGTAACGAGGTCAATGATGATTGGCGTTCCTTCGGTAAACCATAGGATATTCCGGAGACAACTGTTATGATCGAGAATGTCATTGTGTGTCCACCCTAGTCTGTGCATACAGCGCAGCGCAGCGTAGATCGCCCCTCTGCGTGTACATTGTCCAAAAAAAAAAAAAAAAAAAAACGTCCGCTGTCCACGTACCGTTCCGATTTTGGCACAAGTGCGTATGGCTGAGGGAGAATGCGACTTTGTGCAAACTTGGTAACTAATAGGAAGGCGGTACCGAAGGAGATGCAAAGGCCGAAACAGCGAGGAATATAGGGGCAATGTGGCTCGAGTTGTTCGTAGACGGAGAACTCGTCAGCTAGGACCTCTGTGATGTCGGACCTCTTCACTGCGACTACCGATACCAGCACACCATTTTGGAACAAAGCGGCCTCGTGGAGCACGCCGTGCGCACCCCGCGCAATGATATCGCCAAGAGTTATGGAGTAACCTGCAGGATTGGCCAGGCACCCGCTCCAATCGCCGGTAAAACCCAGTGAGCCAGAAACGATTTCAGTGGGACGGCTCGAGAGTCTTCGTGTTACACCGAGAGGGGTAGAAGCAGCGCTCTTGTCGTCGTGTTCATTGCTGTAGGAGCTCGAGTCTTCAGACTCCACTTGATGATCGCGACCAGTGCCTTGATAATCTCCATCGTCCGGCGCACCAGATGGAATATCGAATGTGAGCTGAGAGAGGTGCGGAAAGAGTGGATTCAGGAAAGAAAATTCGCTGCCTTTCCCTATCATCGCCTTGAGAAGGATAGCTAAGAATAGCAAATGAAGGCGCTCTTGAGGGGAGGTGGCAGCGGTTGATTGAGTACGGATTGGGGAGAATGGATGCCTTGGCATTCGTCGCCAGCCCTGCGATGGTTATAAAACGGCGGCGACCATAGCATGTGGTCATTGACTCGGTAGCCGACTGTGTAGGTTGTCGTTCCAGCAGATATCATCCTATCTGTCTTGTACGCAGCGCTATAAAGTGCACCCTAGGCTAAAGCTGCTCGCCGGGATTTACAGCTGAAAATTCGGACGCACCTTGTTCGCGAGTACCCACCAATTGGGTTGGTCGCTCATGAACCCGGCGTTTAGGTCGAGATTGACGACCCGACAGCTGGTACCACGCTTCGTGAGCTCCTTTGCCGCCACGAGCAGATCCGTAGGACGCCTGTTTTCAACACCTACTAGATACGAGGGAGCCTCAGCCACCGCGCCGCCGATCTGGATCACTACACCATCGACCGAGAAGGGCAGCATGTCCGTAGGACTCGGCCGATACCGCACTGATGTTTCAGAAGTGGTGGGAAGGGTGGAGAACCGTCGAATCTCGTTGAAAGATTTGATAGCAAACTGAGTAAGGAGGCGGGTAGATTCAGTTGACATTGTCTCGTTTGTGTAGTCGGACACCGGGTTTTCGCCAAACGCATCATCCCACTTTGTTTGAAGCCACTGGACGGCCTCTGTGAGGAGGGGCATGAGTCTAGGCTGTGTCGTAAAAAGATTGTCAAGATCGGTTTCAAGATTGCGGATGAGGTTGTCGTTCAGGTGCTCGTGGATGGACCAGCGCGCAGGTACGACAACATGCAGCTTCGGGATTTCCGCGGCTTCACCTGGGCTAATACGCGTGAATGTGGTGTGAGTGTGGTAGTGCTGGCGAAAGCGTGGGGGTAGAAATTCGTGGCGCAAAGCGGCCGAGGCCATCGATGTCGTTATTGAATATGTATTGAGGTCGGGTGAATTTTTGATCCAAAAACAGTTATGAGACCATGTAGTCCGGTGGATGGCCTTGAATCATGTAAACAAGAGGTGTATTTCTTGTGGTTCGCGGTGAAGGCTGGGTGAAGGAAGACCGAAGAGGTGGATCGAAAGTTGATCGGATCTCGGACCGCTTCGACTCGCTTTGAGGCTTGAGCCAGACGCGACATGAACAGCCTGCGTATGGTGCGTCGTCTCGCCTTTCCTGCGCGATCTCATCCTGAAAATTGTTAGCTAGAGCAGGACGACGAGAACGACGATGCAGCCGAGGTCACTTGGGGTGCATCCGTTTTTCTCCTGCTTCTCCAGAATTCCTGATAAATACGCGCACAGAGGACCAGCAGCGCATCAACTCGTTCTCTAAGCTCAACACGCGCGTGCGGAATTTAGAGGAGAAGCTGCAGGAGCTCAAGGTGCGTGTCCGATCCCGCGATCGAACATCCCGGCGAATCTTATATGCAGCAAGAGAAAGAGGCCCTCGACGACCTCGCGACCGAGCTCGAGCTCGCAGACGAGGACGAGCCTGTGCTGTATGCATCCCTTGCATCGTGCGAGGCTCGTACTGACCGTTTACTGCACAGTTACAAAGTCGGCGAGGCCTTCCTCCACATGCCGCTTTCCCGCGCCCTCAAGCGCCTCGAAAAAGACCAGGCCGACATCGACGCGCAGGTCTCCTCCATTTCTGACTCCGTCGACAAATGCGAGCAGGAGATGAAGGGGCTCAAAGTCACCCTCTATGCAAAGTTTGGCCGCGCCATCAACCTCGACGAATAGCCCTCATTCGCCACACATCTTAATCTGTATTATGGCTCTGTACGATGATAATTGCTCGGGTGATGTAAGTGGATTGTTGGATACATGGTGATGCGAGTGAGGTGTAAGAAATACAGTACTTCAGGCGGTCGACGCGCCTGGCGAGCCCGCCAGCGCCCCGAGCAGGCTCCCGGACGGCTGCTTGGCGTCCACGGACACGAACTCTAGCAGTCCCTCAAACAGCGCGTTGCGCTGCTGGAACCGCCCCGTGGACATCGCTGTCGCTCCGCCCCTAGTCTCCTCCGGGTCCTCCGTCTCCTTCACATACTGCACATCGAACGGCGGAATTTTCGCAGCAGGCGGGCGCACCTCGAGCGCCTGCGGGCTCCCCATTTCACTGTCCTCGGGCGTGTTCGGCCGCGACCGCTTTCGTGGCGGCGAATCCTCGTGCTCGGAACTCGAGGACGGCGTCTTGAGATGCGGGTGCGAGGACAGCTTCGGTGACGGCGCGAGCAGATACGACAGCAGCCCGCGGTAAGCCTCCGTCTCCTCCTCGTCGGAGTGGTCCACGGCCTTGAACACCGCGGTCTGCAAGAAGTGCAGTGCCTTTGCAGGCGAAACGTCTTCGCACATCTCCCGAAACCTGGGCAGCCAGTCAGCGCTGTAACAATATGCGAACACTTCTTGCTAAGGGCACACTTACTGCTGCTTGCGGATCTGCAGCGTCGCCCGTCGGACCACGTCCTCAGGCGGGGACCTGAGTAGAGTCATCTGCCAAAAATCATCCAGCCGCGCAGACACCCCCGCGCTATCCCCTACGTCCATTGCATTCTCATCCTCCCCCTTCGTAACTCCGTTCCCCGCATTGCCTCCGTGCATGAAGATTGTCCGCGTTGTCGGGTCGTACACCACCTGGTGCGCATAACGCGAAGGCGGCTCGTCCGGCGAAGCCGCGCCCGCTTCGTCCCCAGGCGCTGGGAGCACCACGTCCCACTTCCCAGGCGGTTGCCCGTACCGAAATATCCGTGTCGCCGAGTCGTACGGGATAACAGGTGATTGCTCGGCCGACACCGCAAGCCCGGAGAACCTATGGGCGGGGCGCGATAAGCGGTACGAATAGCCAGGCAACCACAGAAGCATACACGTAGATTTCCTGGAGCTGCGGCGCGATTACGGCGCGGTGCGTGAACGACGCCTCAAAACCGCAGTCGCGCTGCAGATTGGAGAACAACTGTCTCGTCGTTCGCGTGGCGATGTCGTACGCGTACATGTCATAGTGTGCGCTGTCCTTGATCTTACCCCCAAATATGTAGAGTGTCCGCGTGCGGTCGTCGAGCACCATCGAATGTCCTTGTCACATGGGTAAATATCCTATATGCAGAAGAAGAGTACGAGCAGTACCGCTGCGTGCCGGTATGATCCCGCCACTGAAATTGGCATCGAGTTTCGGACTAGTCCTTCCCCGGATTCAAGTCAAACCAAGACTGCATTTAGAGGAAACGCACTGAAGGTGGTGCCACTTGACCAATCGAATGTTGTAAGAGTACAAGCCCGCAAATTTGGTATTTCCCCAGTCACCGTCAATGACCCGGCCGCCGTAAACGTAGATGATTTGCGCCTCGCAATCTATGACCATTTGATGGTCGTATACCAGCGGCGGCGCATGCGGGGCCTACAGAAACTCAGGAAATGCGGCTAGGCAATGAAGTCTTTCGAACCGGAGGGTCAATGGACAAAATTTCCCACTTTCCAGCAGAACTCCCTCGGGTTTTATACCTGTAAAACTCGTATCCGGGTTTCGCGGTAGGCGCGTCTGTTGACGGAGTCGTGGTGTCGAGCCTCGCTGCGTCCACATCGTTCAGGCGTCCCAGCATATAGATGTTTCCCGTCTTGGTGTCGAACACCATTTTATGGCACGAGCGTGCACCGGGAGCATCCTTCTCCACTGACGTGTGGTAGCTCAACACGCGCCACTTCTCCTGCAAAATGTCGTACGCCCAGAAATCATCGAGGCTATTCTTCCCGTTCCACCCGCCGAACAGATATATCGTGCCCCCGACGTGGTCAATGCACATCGCATGCCCCCCGCGCGGGGCGGGCACGTCGCCGTTCGCGTCCTTACCAAGCAGGCGCTTCCACAGCCCGTGGCATTGCTTCGAGTTCCGGTACTCGTCGAACAGATCCGTCTGCGACATGCGCAGCACGGTCTGCTCGACCTTGGCCCAGTCGCCTTTTAAAATGAGGTTCTCGTGCAGTTCGGTGACGAGCGGGTCCTCGACCTGCAAGCCGCAGCGGGAAAGAACGGATTTGTACTCCGTGAGGAACCGCCGCTGACGGAGATGCTTTAGAACGTGGCGCATAGCCGTTGTTTCTCGATACTAGGGAAAGCGTTGGACATCGTTCAACGCAAGGTGGTCAGGCGCACCTGCTCGTATTTTATTCTGACTTCCTCTACGACGACCTCGTCCTTGATTCCCCTGAGCGCAACATACCATATCGAGATGTGGAAACTGTTTCCGTGTGAACTGGAAGGCGTGTGAATCAAGATCGAGTCTAACTCCAGAGCTTTCTACGCACCTCAAAGGCATTATTTTAATGTAGCGAAACGGGGTCATGATACCCTGCTCGTTGACGTGCTTGAGGTCAAAATGCTCAGGGTGTGTGTCGTTTTTGAGGCTAGCATGCAGAACTTCCACCAAGCTGTCCTCAGAAGGGCCCGCGAGGACCTTAAAGTCTTTCATGTTGCACGGGTGGCCTGCGCAGATAAAATCTCTTAGACCATGCCAATGAAACAGCCTGTGCGCGCTTACCGCTTGAAAACTGGGGTCAAATGAGCCGTCAAAAATCCAGCTGTAGAGATGCACACGCACTTTGCCAAAGGTTATGGATTCTGGCGGCCACGGGGTCAGCAAGAGGTACATAGAAAAGGGGATGCACTCAACGGACAACTGCCAGCGTTTCGATGCGGAGCAGCAGCCACTGCGGCGTACCCGTCTCTGGGACGGGACCACCGCTCCATCTGCTGGCCTGCTCTGTCGGATTGTCCTCGAGGATGTTCTCCGCGTGGTATGGCCCACTAAGAGGAATTGCGTTACTTGGCAGTCCTAAACGAGGCGCGTCGGCCTACCTATGTGGAGTGCTAGCCACGATGGTGTAGACCAAAGGAACAGATGCAGTTGCCATCCTCCAGTGCTATCGGTGGTCAAAAGAGCTGGCGAGGCTTCCGACGAGCGTCACGGTCAAGTCTAAAGCAAGCGCGACGCGTCCACAGTTCTGTTTTAGGAAACGAGTCACATCATCCCCATCGGCTTACAAGAAGCTTGGTTGAACCGAAGAGGCCAAAGAGGAGAGATGGAAATATAGTTTTTTGTATCAGAGGGCCATGTACTACAACGTTGTGGTTCTGTACAATGCTACAATGAGTAGGAAACTAGCTATGACAATAAGCGACGGCGAAAGCATGCAAACGGGATCACAAAAAGGGGAGAGGAGTCGAGAGGAAGGAATAGAACGGGTAAAGAATAACCAAAAAGGGTGCAAGGAGAAAATGTAGCAAGTACTGAACTAAACCAGTGTACGACGAGGGATCCAATAAATGCAGAAGAATAAAAAGGAGGGTGGCGATAAGTAGTATGCAGATAGAAGATGCGGAAGTCTGGTAGTGTAGACTACAGGTTATGAAAACACAGGGGGCGGGCGAGGCGCACTGCTTTCCCGCGGAGGCTTCATGCTGAAGTTGGCTGTAAGAGCAATATGACTGCGATCGGTTAGTTTTCGCTTTGTGCACGACGGGAGGGAACGCACTCTGAAGGAAAGTGTGCGTTGGGAAAACCAACGACCTTTTCCAGATACATCTTGTCGATCTCACCCACCACGGAATTCAGGATAAGATTCCCTGGTGAGTACCAGATGTAGTCGATGACGCCGTGGAACCCGGGGGTCACATTTGTCATCGGTATGAGCTCCTCCGCAACCCCTCCTGGGCCCACCGTCGTGTAGGCACTCTTCAGACCTAGCTTGTGCCGTAGGCCGTCGGAGGTGTAGTTTCCGTACGTGTGGGACAAGAAATCTGGATGGGTGGCCGGGAGGCTTCCAGTGGAGAGGAATTCGTACACTCCAGACGTCGGCATGCTGTTGAAGTCACCGCAAGCGATCAGCGGGATCTTCGTTCCGTCGGTGTATATTGGGGGCGGTGGGCGTGCCACGGGGTGCTCGTCCGTACCACTGGGGGTGTCTGGCGGCCGCGGAGGGTACTTGGCAAAGCCGTGAGCAATCTTCTCCACCTCCTCCATTAGCAACGCGGTCTGGACAAGCTTGACGTCGGAGTATGAGGCGTCCCAATGCAGGTGCGTATTGGAGACGATAATCCGCGTGCCCGTCACCAGATCCTCCAAGAGACAGATAATGGCGATGTGATCCTTGCCCAACACACGATTGAACATGTCGTCCGTCTTCTTAAAGTCCTGCCGTTGCATGGCGATGGAGTTGAACTCGATGAGATGATTTTCAACTAGTTGATATCTGCTCTTGGTGAGCTTCCAGATCAAGAACATAGAAAGAACACGCACCTGTCCTTTCTGAAGAACGTAGCACATCCATCAACCAGCCTCCGGTCTGAGTCCTGCATCGTCTTATACCGCGATTTTGCGCCGTATACGCCTTCGTAGCCCAGCTCGGCGAGATGCCGCGAGAAGAAATCCTCGTATTGTCCCATATCCACCTCCTGCATGCAGACGATGTCGGCTTTGCTCTCCGTAACCTCCTGCAATACCCGCCCCCTGCGATAGTCCCATAGCAGCGCCCATGCAGGAGTATATCCGTACATCTTGGCTGTCGCAGCCCTCTCACACAAGATGTTGTAGGAAAGGACTTTAAACGTCTCCAGCCCGGCCTCCAGCGGTGTGATCTGGATAATTGGACGAGTCGGAGGAGGCATTGGCATGGGACATGTGTCACGTAGATACGACACAAGCGCAGGTGTTCCATCCTTTTGTATGATAGCTTTAAGCGTCGCATCAATAGGATTCCCCTCGATACCCAAGGTTTTGAGCCGGTGCAGGGTGCCGAATTCGTGCGGAATAGTGGTGAGGTGATTGTCGAAGAAATACAGCTCTCTTAAAGTAATGATCATACCAATCTCGCTTGGGACGGACGTGAGATTGTTTCCTGAAAGGTCGATGAGCTCCAGATGGCAGAGCCTCGAAATTTCGGGGGGGACGGAGGTGAGGGAGTTGTGGTTGAGATACAAGCACGTGAGGAAGTTGAAAGAGAACAGCCCGGAGCCTGGGGGTATGGATTTAATGTTGACACCACCCATATCCAGGGAGGTCCATGTATTTTCCGGCGGACGGGGTGCTGCTGGGCGGCCCAGCCCATCTGTAGATGGGGGGACGGTCGAGGAGGGGTGGTTTATTGCCATCGCTAATGCAAGGGATGGAGAAGGGGGATTGTCCTCGTCGGAGGGTTTGTTCGGGTTCGTGATAGTGATGGCAGACTTGGTAACGCCCCTCGACGCCATTGCGCTAGCACGGGCACGATGATGTGGCGAGTGAGCCGTCCGCATCGTCTCCTCCAGAATGTCAGGCTTAGGAAACACGGAACACAAAGAATGACAAGCTCACCTCGTACTTGATCATCTGCTGCTGCCAATGGCTGCTTATAGGTTGTGCGGCCGGGGACTGCTGCTGGTGGCTCGGCGGGGAAGGATAATGGCTAAGGGAGTTCTGGTGGTGGTGGTGCTGCATCGGCGGCATGTGGGGATGCTGCATAATTCCATTGGGGTACATGGTGTACCCTGGAGATGTGGGAGGTTGGCTCTGGGGATTGACGCCAACGCCGAGGTGTTGTCGGTTCCAAGGGTTTGACTGGTCATGGTGTGCTGGCAGCTTCTGGGACATTCCAGGTGACTGTTGTGGGTAGTACATTGCATACTATACCCACTGCGTTAACAGATTAATGAAACTGGAGTGTCGGACAGTAAATGCCTCCGTGTCGCCCTGAATTGACTGGCGGGCGGTGCACACTGGAGGAGGGAGAAATGAGCCACTGAAAGAACGAGGCTTTCGAACGGACCTCGAGACCAGACGAGGCTTTGCGAGGCACGACGGCCAAGAGTGACACTCAACACTGCTCAACACCGTCCGAAGACAAGGGGGCGTCCGTACGATGCTCTTCTGGGTGGGGTAAGAAAGGATTGTACGAGAGTAAGAACTCGGAACGTGGGAAGGACAGGTGGTACTGGACAAAGAGACTTCGCAGTCGCTGGAGTTGCAGTTGACGACTTGACGCTTCACGTGTCGTCTCCCCGATCGGGACACCTTTCCGTTTTCCTTTCTTCCAGCCAACTTCCAGGCTCCAGCTTTCCAAGGCTGAGTTTCTTCCCAGCCTTTCATCGCCCTTCTCCTCGATCGCTCGGGCTTAGCGGTTGCAACTTCCGCCTCCGTCATGTACTCTAGTCCGAGGCCACCAGCGCCGCTCAAGCATCTCATCTACAATGCAAAACCTTGTCTGCCTCGGCCTCTCCCAATGGCCCTCTTATCCGAACGGAGTTCCTTTCAACGGATTGAATTGCGTCAGCGCGCAAGTATATCTTCCAAATCAATCGGCTTTACGGGCTTTTGAAACCACCCAGGCCGGTTATAACCCGTCCAGCTGCGTCCCCCTGTCAGATCGCTCACAGCGCAGAATCCCAATGGTCCTTATTCAACTATTGCTCGTTTATTCAGTGCACAACGAAAAGATCGTGGTTATATGGACTCGGTGTATGGAGGGAGCGACAATGCTAGTTAGTAGCAGACAACAAAATAATGATAACGACAGTCAACAGCCAACGCAAGCAAGCCCAAGCGATTTGCTGCATTATGCATCACGCAGCGAATCCGATAACCGGGCTGAGCCAGCTCTCGTAGTCCGCCGCGTTTTTCGGGTCGCCCGTAACCTTGAGCGCGCGCAGCAGCACCTTGTACGCGCCGTTCGGGATCTTCGTCCCGTTCGCATACGTGTTGCTGATCGCGACCGTGTTCTGCAAGGACTGAGCCTGCACGCCCCATCCCATCAGTACAGTACCATTCATTTTTCGCGCACGGAACCACGCACCTCGTCGTTACGCGGGAGGTACTCCATCGACACGAGCGCGCCGAGCGTCGGCACCTTCGCGAACGAGCCGCCCCCGTCGTGCCCGTGCCCGAACGAGAACAGCAGCGGCGCGCGCGCGTTGAGCGAGCCCTTCAGCGTCGTGTTCGCGGACACGAGGTCGAGGCGCACCGCCGCGCTCCCGAACGCCTGGCGCCACAGCAGCACCGGGGAGTCCTGCCCGACGAACGTGTAGTTCGCCGCGGCGCCCTGCGGCGCGCCCGTCGCGTCGAGCACGACGGGGATGCGCACGCCGAACATCGCGTCCGTGTTGTCGACCACCTGCTTGTCCTTGAGCGACGCGGCGAGGCCGAGGTACGTCGCGTGCACGCGTTCGGCGCCGCTGGTGGCGTAGATGAAGCCGGAGTAGACCGGGAAGGTCTTGGGGTCGGCGCCCGTGGGGGGCTTGATCGTCGCGACGACCGTGTGCGTTTGCCCGGGGAAGAGGGTGAACTTGTTCTGGTTGAAGGACACGGAGGCGTAGTCGGTCGAGAGGGGGACAGGGCCCTTAGCGGGGAAGATGGAGCCCTGTATATGTACATGTATCAGCAACAACGATCCCGGAAAGAGAGCAAACATACGGCAGTGACGGTGAGGGCAGTGCCTGCGGGGACGTGGCTAAGTGTGTACGTCTTGACCTTCCTGCCAGTGTTCTTGACGTTGAACTTTTGCCTGCGAACGCTTATCAGCACCGGCCATTCCATCTCCAGAGACAAAAGACGCACCGGCCGGCAAAGTGGGCGGTGTCGTTGACGATGAGCTCGGCCGGGGACAACACAGTCGTCGCAAAGACAGCGTCGTAGACATTGACGAGACCCGTCCCCTGCTGGGTAGCCGTCTGGTACGGGCCGCCGTCGGTGTGGCTGGTGGAGATAGGCATCGAGGTAGACTCAAACAGCGCGCGCGCAGCCCTGCCGACCGACGCGGACTTGCCCTTAACAGAGAACAGCAGCGCCGCGCTCCCCGCCATGAACGGCGTCGCCATCGACGTCTACACGAGCCCGTGTCAGGAATCTTCGCCCCAAGCGCAGACCAAGCGAGAATTTGCTTACCCCAGACTCAAGCGCCCAGCTGCCGAGGGGAACGGGGATGGTGCTCAGGATGTTGCCGCCGTACGCTGTAATAGCGGGCTTGAAGTAGAAGTCGTTGGTGGGTCCGTACGTCGTGAAGTCCGACACAAGCCCGCCGGTCGGCGCAGGGATCTCGGTCGCACCGCCGGTCTGCGGGAACGAGACGCTGACAGCTGTACCGGCCGCAAGTTGTTTCCCAAGCTGCAAGATTGTCAACAAAATAGCGCGGATAGATGACTTGAAGCAAACGCACGAAGACACCATCCTCGGCTTGGATCATCACTGCCTTGTACTTCCCAACCTACACGCGTCGGTGTCAGTATTGGAAAAGGTACGAACTACGGGGGCACCGACCTCAATGCCAGCAAACCCGGCTCCATTGCTAATCACACGTATCGGGGTCAGTCACGGAAACCCGGCAACGCGCCCAGAACGCTCACTCATAGATCAGGAACGTCTGTGCTCCGAACTTAGCGACGTTGTCCAACTTGCTGACCTGGTCCGTCGTGAGATTCGGGCAGTACTTCTATAGGCAGAGGGTTTCGTACAAATGAACAGGTTCCGCGACGGATGAGGACGACGAATTTGGAGAGATCGGGGGTGGAGGCGGGCAGCGGGTTGCAGGCGTCGTCGACGACCGCGGTGTCGTTGGAGACCGCGTAGAGGGGCAGGGTCCCGTTGACCTTCAGAGGCAGCGCCTGCGCGAACCTATGAGCATCGCTCCCGGAACCACCAATCAACTACGAAGCATACCGAGTAGTAGACGATGGGCGCGTGCGTGGCGCCCTCGACGGTGAGGGACTGGAGGGGGATGACGGTGTTATCCGCGGACGCGACCGAGATCACGTCGAGGCCGTTTCCGGGGCTGGACGTGTACCACGAGCCAGACGATCCCTGTGGACGCAGCGAAGTCAGCTCAGCACCTTGACGCAGCACAGCACAGCTCCGGCGCCGAATTAAAGCGTACTTCGTTGCCAGCGGCGATGGTGACTATGCGCCCGGACTTGGCGATTCTGCTCGCAACAACGGAGCCGGTGCCTTCGGTCCACCCGCTCGGGCCGCCGAGGGAGAGCGAGAGGATGTCCACGCCGTCCTTGACGCCCTTGAGCAGGGCGTCGACGATGACTACCCGCGGGGTAAGTGGGTGTGTTTAGATGGAAAAAGAGGTTGGCGGTGCGCACCGTCGTCGTTGACGCTGCCCGCACACCCGAAGATACGGTAAGCGTAGAGCGTGGCGTCGTAGGCCACGCCGCTGATGTTGAACGGGTTGCCCGGGTTGCAGCCGATGATTCCCTGCAAGGTCGGGGTCAGCGCAGCCTGTAAGCATATGGGCTGCACATACAGCTACGTGGGTGCCGTGTCTGTCAATATCCGAGTCAGATTTTGGATAACTGCAGAACCAGTTTTGCTCACCCTGCGCATTGGTCGAGGGGGTCAGAGTCCGGGACGGGGTCGTTAGCGCCGGTGTACGCGTCCCCAACCAGATCATAACCCCCCGCGACCTTGAAGCCGGCGCCGAAGCCAGCGCCCAGCGACGGGTGCGTGTAGTCAATCCCAGTATCCAGACTTCGAAATCAGAATTGTCAGGCTCCCGCCGAAAAGAAGAGGGGTGCAGTGGACTGACATCCCGATCTTGACGCCCTTGCCGGTGATGCCCATAGCATGCAGCTTGGCGACGCCCTGAAACCAATGAAGACTTTGAGCGTTGAAGATGGTGGGGCACGCTTACAGATGCGAGGTGGGTGGATTCGCTGTCGGGCACACCCGCATCGCCGGGGGCACACTGCTTCGAAGAAACCGGTCTGTTCGACGCTCAGCACCTACGCCAAATGAATGCAAGGCATACGGCGCTTACACGGGGCGAGCGTAGCTGTGAATGGGCCGTATCGCGAGGACGCCCTCGGTTTTGAGGATGTCCGCAACGGACTGAGCGCGACATGAGAATTCATGGTATAAATTTGTTGCATGCACTTGATACGTACTTCGGCGTCCTATAGATGTAGGCAGTGAGTATAGTACAGCAGGAAATTCACGGAGTTGACTTACGGTCAAAGTCACGGCAGCACCAACAAAGATGTCCGGGACATCGTACTCCTGGTGAACAGAAAACCCGATCTTGCGTTCCCGCAGAGAGCGGTACAGCACCTCGTGAGGCTGTCACGGTACGGTGAGCAAATATTCCAGATTGTTCGTATGCGAGCGAAACTGACTGTGCCCAAAGCTCTCTTGCTGGGGATGTCCGAGGCAGCGGCGACTTCGACGATGAATTTGTTGGAGAGCCCGGGGACATTCGTGACGCGCTTCACACCGGACAGGTCGTGTGCGGCCCAGACGGACGTCGCTCCCAGAAGCGCCAAAGAAAGAGCGGCTTTCATTGCGAAAAGAGGGTGGGGGAGGGGGAGAATGGGGGAAGGTGGAGGTCATGATGTGGCTTTATAGTAATACTATTACTGAGCAACGAGTCGGTGATGCATGTGCGGGGTCTGGCGGGGCGATAAGGAAGCACGCGAAGCAGGCGCATGCCGCTGATAGACGCGTTCTCTTGGCATCTTTCCATTTTGTGTGTCCAATTGCTGGAACGCCAGTGGCAGTGGCGCGCCAACCCCTGGATTGGAGTAAGCAAGAGTAAAGGCGTAGGTTAACCGTTGCTTGTGCATACCCGGGCGACGAGAGACGATAATTGGGAAGGAGACTGTTGTAAGCTTCCCCAAGGAACGCGACATTACATCAATTCCACCTTTCTGGCAACTTGCCAGTGGCTAATTAAAGAATTGATCTTATGTAAGCGTTCAAGCGGATGTCGCGTCGGACATTTATGCAAAGTCTCTCCTTGAGCTTGAATCGTCCTGCGGCAGCGAAGGTGAAGAGTACATTGGCCTGAACATGAGTCGCATCGAATTCACTCGATGGTTTCCCGGGAAATTCTTGCAGAGGGACCAGGATAAGACGAGGTGCACTGTACGATGAAGCCCTATGAAGCCCCTAATCGCCTAACCTGCCTGAAACGCATAGCTTGAAGTTGAAACTATTTGTTTTGTGCGAGAGGCACGGGGGGTCGGAGCAGGTGTTGAACTGATTGTATCCGTCGCATACATCTGACGCTGTGTATGTGGTACGGACACCGGTTAGTTTCTTGACGGACCGCGCCGGAGTATACCGGTATACCTACCAGAGTTATAATTACATGAAGCCAGTTTGGAATCCATCAAGATCGCCACTCTGAGACTCTGAGATTTAGCTTGCAGCCGACATGTGGAGAGCAAGTGGTCAAGTGGATCCCTGGCCGCGTGGGAGCACCGAACAGCCCGTGCGCCACAAACATACCGCTGGCGCTCGCAACTTGCGGGAAATGACCCACTCGGACGCCAGTACAAGTATGAGCACGGCGAACGCAACCACAAAAGATCGAGCGGCCCGGCACGTGGCCCTCATATCGTCCGAATCGGGAACTCTCTACTTACTCCGACCGTCTCGTAGCGTCTATGCACGCCATCCAGGTACCCCAACCTCTCCTGCCTACCCCGGTGTTCCTCACCTCTGCCACAGCAACAATACTGGTCCGTCCGGGAGTACCTGAGTCCCGTAAGCAGCTGTAACCACCCCAATCATCCCCTCATCGCCCCTCGCTCCAGGTGCTCAAGGAGAGCAAGTTCAAAGAGCACGGCCGCATCACCCCTGGTGCGTTGCGATGTCCCCTGCACGCGGCCCCGCCCTCACTCACGTCTGCGCAGAGGAATTCGTCGCAGCCGGCGATTTTCTGACCTACAAGTTCGGCGTGTGGACGTGGTCAGTGGCTCATCACTGGCACGAGGCGCACCCAACTTATGCTGCCTGTGCCCGCGCCGCAGGGAGAAAGGCGACCCGTCGAAGCTCAAGGACTACCTCCCCGCGGACAAGCAGTACCTGCTCACGCGCGGCGTGCCCTGCCTCCGCCGCGCGACCTCGCTCGCGTACACCGACGCGGACGAGGACGCCGAGCGCCTGCTGTCGTTCGGCGACTCGACGGGCGCGGACGAGTGGGTCGAGACGCACGCCGGCCGCAAGTCCAACATGGACGCCGCCAATCCGGGCCAGATCGACGACATTCCCGACCTGGACGGCCCGGCGGACGACGCGCTGGCGCAGGGCGTCGGCGCGCTCGCCCTCGGCGCGGACGCTGCTGCCGAGACGCCTGATCTAGACGATATCCCGGATATGGAGGAGGACGGGCTGGAGGAGGGGGAGGACGAGGCGACGGCCGCGCCCAAAGCCACGCCGGGCGTCATTGACGCTAGGTGCGTTTCCTCCCCCGCATATGCTTAACTCAACCCTTGCAGCCAAGTAGAGGTCGCCAACGGCAACCTGCTCCAAGTGCGGACGTACGATGTCATGATCACCTACGACAAGTACTACCAGACGCCGCGCATCTGGCTGATCGGCTACGATGAGGTCGGGTGCCTTCCCTTCCCGTTATACCTCCCTCAACGCCCCCCCCGCAGAACCGCACCCCGCTGACGCCCCCGCAAATCTTCCAAGACATCTCCGCGGACCACGCGCTCAAGACCGTCACCATCGAGGCCTTCCCGCACTCCGCGTCGCTGCAGGCCGCGTCCGTGCACCCGTGCAAGCACGCGAGCGTCATGAAGAAGGTCATCGAGCGCATGAACACCAGCGTCGTCGAGGAGCAGCTCGCGCAGCGCAAGTCGCCGTCCGCGTCCGCGTCGTCGAAGGACAAGAAGAAGTGGTTTGGGCGCAAGGTCAGCGGCGCCGGGAAGGACGACAAGGGGAAGGAGGACAAGGGCGAGGAGGAGGAGGTCGAGGGCATGCGCGTCGACTTTTACCTCGTTGTGTTCCTCAAGTTCATCGCCTCGATCGTCCCCACCATCGAGGTCGACTCGACGGCGTCGTTCTGAGCGCGCGGAATTATACCCAAAGAAATGTAACCTGTACCATGCTCCATCTACTTAGAATATGCTCCAGCGCAGTTCACGCGTGAGACCGATACATTAACGAGCAAAACGAAACTAAGGCAAAGTAGATGTAAACTCAGACCGCAACGTGCGTCTTGCGCCGACTTGTCCGTTCCGCCTTCTTGCTCTTCCTACATGCTCCTACTCCCTCCTCGTTCCTACTTCACACCAACCGCGTTCCTGAAGCGACGTTAACGCAGTTCGGCGGCGGCAGCCTGCTGCTAAGCGGCTTCAAGTTCCTCCCCCCGACGTTCGGCGCCGCCCTCGATGTCCCCGCCGCCGTCCTCGGGTGCGTCCCCGTGCAGGACGACCTCTCCGCGCTGCGGCCGCACTTCCAGAGAACAACGGATGGGTTGGCGGGGCTTAAGAACGATACGTGCGTCCCCTTCCTCTTCCTCTTCCTCATTCCCCATCCCTATTGCCCTCCTCCCTCGTCCTCCCGTCCCCTCCCTTCGCAAACCTCAAACTCCGCGTTGAGCTGACGCGGGTAACAAACAGCGCGGAGGCGCTGCTCGCGTACGAGAAGCCTTATGCCGGACTGTGTGTCAAGCCCCGTCTCCGCCCTCGTGTCCGCACGCCGTCCTGCGCAAGTCCATGCCGCCGCGTCCGCAGGTCCACGCACGCTACGTACGCCCTCGGCCCCGCGCTACGTTCGATCCATCTCGGCCCGTCCGTCGCCCGTACCAACCTGGCTCCCGCGCGCATCTTCTACGCGCCCCCACTCTCCCGCTCCCGCGCTCCCCACGCGCGAACGTGTACGCCGTCGTACGGCCGTCCTCGCACGGCCGTCCCCGCCCTCGAACTCGCACGCCGCCCCGCGCCGAGCTCCCCTCCGTCGCCGCTCCTCGTCGCAAGCTACGTATGCCCAAGCCGAAGCTGCGCGATCGTCTGATTCCGCGCGGAGGCCCCCGCCCGCTCTTGTCCTCCGCGCCCGCCCGCTGCTGCCGTCCACGCCGCTCCACCCGCCCCGCAACCCCCCCGTGCCTGGCCGACTCCCCTCCCCGCCGCGCTGCGCCGCTCCAAGCAAGCGCGCACGCCGTCCGCTCGCCTTCGCGTGCCCCTCCGCGGCCGAGCCGCCCTGTCGCCGCCACATGCGGCACGCACAGAGGCGCTCGCGATTGCGCGGCCGTCGTGTACGTGCCGCATGCGGCGCCGCCGTGTGCCCGCCTTTCTCTTACCCCCCCGAGCCCCACCCGCGCCACCGCGCTCCTCGATCCAACTCCGCGCCGGCGCATCCGCTTCCACCCACAGCCGAAACGAGCCAGATGCGCGCGCCGGCGCCGAATCCGCCGCCGCTGTGAGCCAGGGCCCTAGCCGCCACTTAGCGCGTAACGCGCTCGCTGCGCAGGCGCCGAGCTCCCACGGCCTCGGGGGCGGCCGGCGTGGGTCCGGCGTACGAGCACGCGCACGCGCATTGATGCGCTGCCGACTTTGGGCGCGGGCGTGCCCGCCCACGAGTCGCGCGGGAAGGTCCGAGCCGCTCGACGCTCTCCGCAAACGTGCACGGAGCAGCCCGGACCGCGCTCGGCGCTGCGAAGCCACGATCAGCACCAAGACACGTAGCGCTTAAAGAGCGCAACTCACCAGGTCGCGCGGGTCCGGACTTGCGCGTGGAGGAGGGAACGTCGGGGGCGCTCGGATGCGCAGCGCCGGGAGAGTCCGCCTAGCACCGCCGACTTTACGTCCGCAGCGGGAGTCGCTCGTGTGCTCGGGCGCTCGAAGCACCGCAGCGCGCGACTCAGCTTGATGGGATGCGCCCGCCCGTGGCCCATGTGCCCGAAGCGCGCCGGGACGGGGGAAGCGCCCGAACGCGCTGTTTTGCGGCTTTCCCCCGTGGACGTTATTGTTGAGGTCGGCGGGTTTGAGCAGGAATCGGGAGCGGCTGCAAGTACGCAAGGCGCCGCTGCGACGACTTTAGTCAAAGAACAAGAAACAAAGGTTGACTTACCGCTCGATGCCGCGGCGGCGCTGCGCGCCAACTCGTTTGGCGAGGGCGGGCGGTGGGACGTCTTGCGGCAGCGGCGGCGAGCGCCCGCACGGAGATGCTGTAAACAGATCAGCGGCTGTACGCCTGGGTTTGAAAATGAAACTCACTTGCGTTTACCTGAGAGTTTGGGCTTGGGACAACTTGAAGCGCCGTGTGGTCCTGAGTTGAGCAAAGGATTTTGGGCTTGACCAGCCCAGTCTGCGCCGCGGCTGATGCTTAAGTCGGATCCGACATCGAACGGAGGCGGCGCGCGCTTCGGGTGCTGCTACAAGTTGAAGTAAGCATTTAAAGTCGAGCGGCTCGGCGGTTTTTAGAAGATGAATTGCTCACTCTGCTATACTGCGTACAGACTGCTTGACAGACGGGTAGTAGCCGTAGACGGGGAGATCTGCGAGAGCTTGAACAAAAGAAAAATGAAGAACGGTCCGACTTACAGTGTTCGTGCGCCGAGTCCGATGGATGCAGGACATGTGGGCCTAGATTTGAATAGTTTGAGCGAAAGGCATTGTAAGGGTTCAACCGGGGTAGCTTACCTTGAACGACTTCAGTCGTGGTTCAAGTTGGACTTGAAAGTCAAGTAATAGATATCATACCTGTAAGTGAAAGAAACTTATGGTACCTCCAACCGAGGCCCATAGCTAAGGCCGACTCGCGCTTCAAGTCAACCATCGTAAGCCTACGTTGTAGTTGAAGTCAACAGTTGAGCCGACTTGCGTTCACTGGGACTTACCTCGACCATAGTTTTGGTGTTGTAGCTGTCTCGGGACACTCGGGCATAGTCTCGCCCATGTTCGAGCGCAAAATCTGGCCAAAAAATGGGGTCAGCGCGAGCTGATTTGGATGTCAGTACACTTGACCTTCAATAGGGAGCTGTTCAAGGTCCTCGCGCACACATCTAGTTAATCAGATCAGTTGAAGGCGGGCTAGATTAGATTAGAACGAACATACCTTGTCGTCTCGCCCTCAGTGTTCGAGCTCGGGGCCTAGGAGCTGAGCATGAACCGGCCTTGAACAAGGAGCCGTTCAAAAGTCCTCGCGCTCGGTTGATACAACAGCTAAGCAAGTCAGTGAAAGTGGGTTGGATTAGGATAGAACGAACCTACGTTGCCCGAGTCTGGAGTCTCGGGTCCTTGCGCTCGGCTCACACATGATCTAACTAAGCAAGCTAGTCTAAAGTAAACTGAACTAGATGAGAAGGAACTGGTGCCCAGTTAACACAGATCCAAGCAAGTTAGTTGAAAGTCAAGTCGGATTGGAATAGAGCGAGCTTACCTAGCGTAGTGTACAGCGACCTACCGCTGCCTAGTCAAGACCTACCAATGTCCCGTTTGAAGTCAATGAAGACTGAGCTTAAGATTTGAAGATCGTGAAAGTTGAGGTCTAATGGTTTGAGTCAGAACGAAGACTGCGTCGCACACTGAAGTACATACCCCGTAGCTCGTTTGCAGTTTCAAAAAAGCGGCGGGCTTGGTTTTGAAGGCTGTTAGAGTCGACATCTAACGTCAACTGTCAGGATGAAGAGCATGAATAATAGATAACAGACGTACTGCTCGATCGAGCTCAAACAAGGGTCGAGTACGGCACCGGGCTTTGACTTTGAAGGCCGTTGGAAGTGGTAGCTATTGGTTCAAGTCGGTCGATTGAAGACTCGATAGATAGAGCACATACCGAACGAGTACTTGTTTGAAGTCAAACAAGGGTGTGCGGCGAAGCGCCGGGCTTCGACTTCGAAGGGCATTCGAACCCAACTCTGATAGTAAATGTTAGAACAAAACGCGAGGGATGATACCAAACGCACCCTTGACTCGTTTGAAGTCCGAAAAGGGGCAAGGCGAGCGCCGAGCTTCAAACTTGAAGGCCATAGAACCGAAATCTAATGTTCAAAGTCAGAATGAGAGTCGATACATTTATAAGCAGACGCACCATTAACAGCTTCGGTAATCCTGAATAAGGCCAGGAATACTGACAGCCTTGAGGTCAGTATGAAATCTAAGGGCCCAAGTCAGACTCAGGGAAGATGGGAGAAGTTTAAAGTAGCAGGCGCACCATAATTTCGATAGAAATCTGGGGGTTGCGGCGCAGCGTCGATTCGGCAGCGCTCCAGAGCGCAGCCATTAGCTCGTTCGAAGCCAGGCATCGGCTGAAAGGCCAGCGCAGGGCTTTGGGTTTGAAGGTTCGTAAAATCGGAATCTGTTAGAAAGGGTCAGAATGAAGGGCTTGGTAGATAGACAGTGGACGCACCGTTGATGTTACACTGCTGACTTCACTGATACCCAACGAAAACGCCCGCTATTGACCAGCTTTGCGGCAGAATCGAGATCTAAGGGCTAGGAGTCAGAATAGGCAGATTAGCAATAGAAAGCGGACGTACTCGAGCGATAACTTCGATAGAACGGGGTTTGTGAGGCAGAGGCAAGCGGTCGTTCTCCGGAGCAAGGCCGTCGACTGCTTTGAAGCCAAACAAGGAAGCGCCGGGCTTCAAACTGAAAGGTTCGTAGCCTCGAAATTTATGTTGAACGAACGTCTCAATAGATAGATAGTAGACACACCGTTAAAGTTATACCGATGGCTTCACTGATAGCCAACGAAGTCGCTCGTTGTTGACCGGATGTAGGGCTGAATCTAAATCTAAGGGCCATAGTCAGTATAGCGAGGGCATCGATAAGTAGAGATCGTACGGGAGCGATAGTTTTGATAGAATTCCGGGGGGTCGCTGGGCAGCGGCAAGTGGCGAAGCCTTTGACTGGTTTGTAGTCAAAGAAGGCAGCGCCGGGCGTCTAAACGAAGGCTCGTGGACTCGAAATCTGACAGTCAAGTCAGAATGAAGGATCCAATGGATGATTTGTAGACGCACCATTAATGTAGCCTGATAAAGTCCGTTATTGACCAGCTTTGGGATTGAATCGAAAGCTAAGGGCCCGAAGTCAAAAAAAGTGGAGATAAGACAGTAGCGGACGTACCAGGGCAGTGGAATCGCGATAATCTCGATAGGATGAGCGGATCGAGGCGGATCGATGCGCGCGCCGGCAGTACTCGGGACTGCAGCGGGAGATTCCCCAGGAAGAGGGCGCGCTGGAAAGGGCAGTGAGATGTGAGGCATCGGAGGTAAGTCATACCGGTGGGTCCGAAGTGCGGCGGAGCGGCGGCCGTGTTGCGGCCGCGCTCGCATGCGCACACCAAGCCGTTCGGGACGAGGGTGTTGCGCCGGCGAGGGGAGCTGCGCTCCGGGGAGCCGTGGGATCGAGCAAGTCGGGCAGTGCTGACGGCGGCGGCTAGCGATCGGCAGCGCGAGAATTTGGCGAGAATATTGATCTGTAAAAAATGAGAGCAGAGAGTCCTGCAAGCCAGCCACGTACGGATTGTGCGAACATCCCGCCGGGTGCGAATTCATCGAGATCCGTCGTGGTCTACCCGCGACTCCGAGTGCTGGCGGCAGAGATCGGCGACGTGACGTGGGTGAATCTGGGAAGAGTGAGAGCAAGGATGCGGGAGCGCAGCACATAGAGCACGCGCCGATGGTCCCAGCATCAAATCCCGCGCCCCGGGTGCGGACAGTGCCGCCGAGCGATACCGAAATCGAGTGGCTCGGAACGCAAAGGCTACGAAACGGTCAGAAAAAGAGACACGGGAGGTCTGAAACGTACGAGAGATGATAGGTGTCGACAAGGACCCGATCCCGAGGCGCGGCGAGCAGCATCCCGACTGCGATGCGCCGCCAACGTCGAGTGGCTCCCCTCGTCATCGAACCAACTCGATGCCCACGGCGGCGGTGAGAGCGCCGAGGGCATGCTAGACGGTGGCGAGAGGAAGCTGAAAGGCGCACAAGACGTTGTGGCAGCTGAGGTGAAGTGGGCGGTGGGTGGTTGAGTGAAGGAGAGCGGGGTTTGCCCCAGTTCTTATAGACGTCGAGCGGCCCAGAAATCTAGCGGGCTGTGTCGCTTAAGTTAGATTAAAGATAGGCATCGCATTGAGACGCACCTGAGAAGCAAGAATAGGTTCTGCAAGCGAGTTCACCGCAGATCCCTGAATCCACCCTCGTCGTCCGCTGCTTCTCCGCACGCAGAATGGAAGCGGGGAACTCGTTCGAGTACAGGAATAGATTACGCTCCCGAGTTTGCGGGCGATCCGGGGCCAAGACGCCCCCACACCGATTATTTTGGACCTTGTCCAAAACGAACCATGCACCGTATTGCGAGTTGTGCAACTGCGAGGGCGCAGATTTTTGTCGGAGGCGCAAGGCGGAGTCTACTCGTAGCCTGCGCACCATGTACGGGCGGCGGAGGCGGGCTATACCGCCCATGATACCGGGGGTACTGCTAGAGGGGTCAAAGTCAGTTCCAGGGTGAAGCAGAGACCGCAGCGACGCACCGCGCAGATCCGCAATAGCCCCACAGTATCCGATCGCATAAAAGCTGTCGATCAAAGGCTCAAGTCGAGCCCGTCTCGGTAGAAGATCGAATATATGCGTATTTCGTCTTTTCGAGTTCGCCGCTTCTTGCTCGCATCCAATAGGCTCTGCGTAGCGGATGCACTGCGGAAGAAGTATTTTGAGGGATTTGCGCTGTATAAATAGTCTGATAACGCACCTAGGGCCAGCGGTAAGCTCGGATGTCGTTCTGCACCCGATTGAATTCGTGCCCGTTGGGGCCGTCGGAGAGCGGAAATGAAGGCCTGGGCGTGCGTATTGAGTAGCCCCACTAATCTGGTTCGAAGGCGGAAGTCCTGCGGGCCGGGACTTTCGGGAGGCGAAAATTCGAGGTGGTGGTTGAGAGCAAGTGACGGGGTTTCCCAATTAGGTCGGCTGGCGTCAACGGACTCCGGTCCGCGCCTTCGATTGACAGGTGGCGATGACGCTTAGCGCGGATCGGCGCCATCTTGACCAAAAAAAAATTGGCGCGCCTCCCGCCGCTCGGCGCTGCCGGGGCGCGCCGGCCCGCGCTGTGCGCCGCACATCCCGAGCGCTCTGGGGCTGCCCCAGGGCCCAGTCGTGCTCGCTGTGCACCGAGACAAGTCTATTTTTGTCCCGCGCGGCAATCTGCGGTCTGGGGATCGCATCTCGCGAGACCTCGCCGCTGTGCTCGCACATCGCCGGATGCACCTTTCACTGGGGCTTCTTTTCTCATTCAGCAACCAGGGGTGCCCATTCAAAGGCAAATTTATTAATACTTGGCCCCAGAAGCCCAGAAATGATTGTGTTGTGCCGATCTCATCCAGTTTGCTCATCGTTCATTTGAACCTTACCCTTCAGTAATTTACCTATAGATATTTCAATTGTGTTCAAATTTATTTACTCTGAAGTATCCCATTTTCATTTTTCAACCTCACATACAACATGAAGTAAGTTCAATAAATTGTGCAGCAGAATCTTCAACATGATTATTGCAGATCCATCGAGCCGGTAGCGGCCGATGAGCCCCGCTGGCTGAGTAAAGAGCAAGGACAAGGGCAGCGCAAGTTCGCCGATCAAATCCTAAGCGAGGGGAATTGGTGCGGCTGAACACAAAAAATAGATTTGTTGACTGTTTCAACCTTGTGGGAATTGTTGGCCGCCAACCAAACACAACACATCCTCCTTCTTGCCTTATACTACGACCTTTGCCCTCGATTCGTCTGCCCCGTGAACTGCCCGCCAACTGCCCCGCTCTCTCAACTGGCATCATCACAGCATTCCTCAGCACTGCCAGTGTTTTGGGAACCCACCAGACCTCCAAGCTGTTGCTCAAGACTCCAAGTTGAAGCTCGAGGTTCGTTGTACAAGGTTGTACACAGTTACTTGCAGTCCTCGTACGTCGCCGTCCTGCACGCACCACAGTCCACCCATCTCGTCGATAACCCCTTCGGGCATCCGAGCCAGCTCATCAATCATGTCAAAAGTGGCTCGTCGCCGCTTCGGCCGAAACCAACACCGGGTCGCCATCAGTCGAATGCGCCGTACCTTTGGTTCGCGCCCCGGTCCACTGGCTCCCTGCTGCTGGGAAGGTTTTTCCGCGCCCGCGCTCTCCCCGGTACCCACGCAACATGCCGGCAAGGATGTAGATTCTTTTATTCTTTCGGTGAGTTGAGGCTGGGTAAGCTGCTTCCATTCCGCATTTTTATCCTGCTCACCCTCCCCAGGCTCATGCACACACACTCGTTGCCACATCAAGCCTCCTGCTTTTGTCACTGGCACGGGCACCACTAAGTACTTGCAATTCCACATGCATACTAGCGGCGGCAAGTTTTTTGTATCATTTTTGGTTCTCCCGCAAGCGGGCCGGTCTCCACGTGGTACGCAGGCTCCTGTCCCCGCGTGGGGCACGCTTTCGGTCTCGGCGATCGCGCTCCGGGAGCGGCGCGATGCGCCGTGAAGACCTTGTGGCGTGCCCGCCACTTACGGCAATGTCAGGTAAGCCCCGACATCCCTTTTTTGCTCCCGGACTCACCCGTGTCTAGCTCCTTGCGCTCGCATCGTTGCCGCCGCGCCATTCCGATCCAGAACGAGGCTATCCCGCCATCAAGCGCGCCCCCACCGCCTCGGTAATTTTTTTAATCATCCTCACACAAACCTTTAGCTTATTCATTAGCATTTCAGGCATCTCCCGACATGTCGGTGCCGCGCCGCCGTCCGACTTGGTTTTCCGCGATCCCGCCACCGCGTCGATGCGCCCGCTGCTGATTCAAGGCTTGGCACACGTCGGCACCGCGCAAACTCCCAATTCATCACCAACATTATGCGTGCAACATCCCCTCACTTCCCCCCGGGGTTCTAATTCGGTTTTTTCTGCTCACGCAACCTCTACGATGCCCTCGGCGCGCTGTCCCCGCCCCGAATCGCTTATTCGTTTTTCGGCGATCCTGCCACTGCTGCGAGGTGCTGAACATCCCGACGCCGCCCCGAAGATTTGTTTTCGATTTTTGGTGCCGTGATGCGCCGTGCCACCCTCGCCACCCAGTCCACTTAAGATTCAGCCCCGCCGTGGTGCGCCAGACACCCCGCCGCGGCCCCGAACTCTTGTCAATTTTGGCGCTCCCGCATCCGCTGTGTGTAAGTCCGTTCCCGTACACGTCAACTTGTACTGACCTCGTCTTTAGTGGAACAGGTGCTTGCTTGCACGGATCTGCGCCGCCGCCGCCGTGATTCTTCAATTTTCGGTGTTCCGGCGATGCCCCCGGCGTGTGTGTGCTGCGTTCTGGGTCGGGTTTTCAACGCGCTCCCGCCACTGCTGTTGCCCTGACAGTTTGCCTCAAGATTCCCTCGCCGCCACACATTCCCGACTCGGATTTCGGCCACTGCGGTGCTGCACCGCCCCCTTATCTCTTACTCGATTTCTGGCGCTCCCGCCACTGCCCCTTCTCCCACGTCTCAACTCAATTTTCAAATCCCGACGCACTCCAAATTTCGAGTCAATTTTCGGTGATCCCGCCACCCCGCCATCAATGCTCCTCGCGCCCCGATTCCAATTCGAGTTTCTGCCGGCCACTGCTGTGTGGTGTGCATCAGCGGGGCCCCCGGAGTTATTTTTCGATTTTTGGGTGGCCCGCGAGCGGCCTGATGTGCCCGATGTGCCAGCACTTCCAAGATTTGATGTCCCGCCACTGCTGCTCCTTTTTGTTGCTTCACACGTAAGTTTAACCCTCTTGCGCTTGTATCCCACTAAAGCCAATCCTCGGTCCTGAAGTCCCCGCACCTTGATTTTCGATTTTCGGTGCTTTCGCGAGTGTGTCATTTACGATGCGCCCCCGAGCTCGGTATATGCACCCCCCGGCGATCTCGGGCGGGCTCGTTTTGTGTGTGTGCTTCGATTTTCATGAGTCCTAACCCTAATCGTTGCCAGTCTGACAAGTTCCCAGCAAGCGCTCGTTGCTCGTGCTCCCATTCGGTGAGCTTGATTGGATTTTAACCCATATTCACCGCAGTTCCTGATTTGCATGGTACGTCCTAACCCTAGAAATCAGAATTTACTGACACAACCCCGCGCGCCAGGCACCGATTGCCGATTTATATCGGGAGATTTGGTGAGATTCCCAGATACATCGTAGATCCACGATGGTCCATGTACGGCTCCCTTTGCTGAACGCCTGCCGACCTTCGGGACGGGGAGATTATCGGCAAATTTCTAAAAATAGAATATTCACTTGACAATTCAAAAAATTCAAAAGCTTAAACAAGTGCGAAGTTGGGAGAGAAGTCATAGAACGCGGCATGGGCGCGGCGAACAGGGAGAGAAGGGGCGCGTAGAGGGACGTGTTATGACAAGGTAGATGACGCGGACGCGTGACGTGACGATGACGCGCATCACACGGCACATCACCAAGACGACGACAACGATGAACTTGCACTCGACCTGCACACAGCAGACATGAACGGCGTCTCGTAGCGTCCATGCACGCTATGCAGGTACCCACTCAGCAACAATACTGGTCTTCCCGGGAGTATCTCAGTCCCGTAAGCAGCCGTGACCACCCCAATCATCCCCTCAAGCTCAAGGACTACCTCAGCACCTCCTCACGCGCGGCGTGCCCTGCCTCCGCCGCGCGACGTCGCTCGCGTACACCGACGCGGACGAGGACGCCGAGCGCCTGCTGTCGTTCGGCGACTCGACGGGCGCGGACGAGTGGGTCGAGACGCACGCCGGCCGCAAGTCCAACATGGACGCCGCCAATCCGGGCCAGATCGACGACATTCCCGACCTGGACGGCCCGCGGACGACGCGCTGGCGCAGGGCGTCGGCGCGCTCGCCCTCGGCGCGGACGCTGCTGCCGAGACGCCTGATCTAGACGATATCCCGGATATGGAGGAGGACGGGCTGGAGGAGGGGGAGGACGAGGCGACGGCCGCGCCCAAAGCCACGCCCGGCGTCATTGACGCTAGGTGCGTTCCATCCCCTCCTCCCAGATACGTCTAACTCCGTGCAGGCCAAGTAGAGGTCGCCAACGGCAACCTGCTCCAAGTGCGGACGTACGATGTCATGATCACCTACGACAAGTACTACCAGACGCCGCGCATCTGGCTGATCGGCTACGACGAGGTCGGGTTGCCTTCCCTTCCCGATTATACCTCCCTCAACGCTCCCCCGCAGAACCGCACGCCGCTGACGCCGCCGCAAATCTTCCAAGACATCTCCGCGGACCACGCGCTCAAGACCGTCACCATCGAGGCGTTCCCGCACTCCGCGTCGCTGCAGGCCGCGTCCGTGCACCCCTGCAAGCACGCGAGCGTCATGAAGAAGGTCATCGAGCGCATGAACACCAGCGTCCGTCGAGGAGCAGCTCGCGCAGCGCAAGTCGCCGTCCGCGAAGGACAAGAAGAAGTGGTTTGGGCGCAAGGTCAGCGGCACTGGGAAGGACGACAAGGGGAAGGAGGACAAGGGCGAGGAGGAGGAGGTCGAGGGCATGCGCGTCGACTTCTACCTTGTCGTGTTCCTCAAGTTCATCGCCTCGATCGTCCCCACCATCGAGGTCGACTCGACGGCGTCGTTCTGAGCGCGCGCGGAGTTATACCCAGAAGAAATGTAACCTGTACCATGCATTGCTCATCTACTTAGAATATGCCAGCGCAGTTCACACGTGAAACCGATACATTAACGATAGCAAAGTAAAACAAGAAGAGTGTAAACTCAGACTGCAACTTGTCCCTCATCCGCCTTCTTGCTCCTACTTTCAACCTCCTACTGCCAGTCCCTCTCCTCCTTCCTGCTTATACTTCATACCAGCCGCGTTACTGAAGCCGGCGATAACCCAGGTCAGCGGCGGAAGCCTGCTGCCAAGCGGCTTCCTCCTCCCCTCGACGTTCGGCGCCGCCCTCGAAGTTCCCGCCGCCGTCCTCGGGTGCGTCCCCGTGCAGGACGACCTATCCGCGCTGCGGCTGCACTTCCAGAGAACAACGGATGAGTTGGCGGGGCTCAAGAACTTCGATATGTACGTCCCTTTCCTCTCTTCCCCCCCCCCATCCCTCTCCCCCTCCACCCTTGTCCTCCCTTCCCCTCCCTCCGCAAACCCAAACTCCGCGAGGGCGCGTTGAGCTGACGTGGGTACCAAACAGCGCGGAGGCGCTGCTCGCGTACGAGAGGCCGTTCGTCACGCGTCAAGCCCCGTCTCCGCCCTCGTGTCCGCACGCCGCCCTGCGCAAGTCCATGCCGCCGCGTCCGCAGGTCCACGCACGCTACGTACGCCCTCGGCCACGCGCTACGTTCGACCCCCGCCTACATCTCCTACTAGCGCATCCAGCCCCGTCCGTCGCCCGTACCCACCTGGCTCCCGCGCGCATCTTCTACTACGCGCCCCCACTCTCCCGCTCCCGCGCTCCCCACGCGCGAACGTGTACGCCGTCGTACGGCCGTCCTCGCACGGCCGTCCCCGCCCTCGAACTCGCACGCCGCCCCGCGCCGAGCTCCCCTCCGTCGCCGCCCCTCGTCGCAAGCTACGATGCCTGTGCCGTAGCTGCGCGATCGTCTGATTCCGCGCGGAGGCCCCCGCCCGCTCTTGTCCTCCGCGCCCGCCGCTGCTGCCGTCCACGCCGCTCCACGCCCACCCCGCCCCGCAACCCCCCCGTGCCTGGCCGACTCCCCTCCCCGCGCGCTGCGCCGCTCCAAGCAAGCGCGCAGCGCTCCGCCGCCGCCGCCTTCGCGTGCCCCTCCGCGCGAGCCGCCCCCTGTGTCGCCGCCACATGCGGCACGCACAGAGGCGCTCGCGATTGCGCGGCCGTCGTGTACGTGCCGCATGCGGCGGCCGCCGTGTGCCCGCCTTTCTCTTACCCCCCCGAGCCCCACCCGCGCCACCGCGCTCCTCGATCCAACTCCGCGCCGGCGCATCCGCTTCCACCCACAGCCGAAACGACCAGATGCGCGCGCCGGCGCCGAATCCGCCGCCGCTGTGAGCCAGGGCCCTAGCCGCCACTTAGCGCGTAACGCGCTCGCTGCGCAGGCGCCGAGCTCCCACGGCCTCGGGGGCGGCCGGCGTGGGTCCGGCGTACGAGCACGCGCACGCGCATTGATGCGCTGCCGACTTTGGGCGCGGGCGTGCCCGCCCACGAGTCGCGCGGAAGGTCGAGCCGCTCGACGCTCTCCGCAAACGTGCACGGAGCACCCGGACCGCGCGCTCGGCGCTGCGAAGCCACGATCAGCACCAAGAACGTAGCGCTTAAAAGCGCAACTCACCAGTCGCGCGGGTCCGGACGTTGCGCGTGGGGAGGGAACGTCGGGGGCGCTCGGATGCGCAGCGCCGGGAGTCCGCCTAGCACCGCCGACTTTACGTCCGCAGCGGGAGTCGCTCGTGTGCTCGGGCGCTCGAAGCACCGCAGCGCGCGACTCAGCTTGATGGGATGCGCCCGCCCGTGGCCCATGTGCCCGAAGCGCGCCGGGACGGGGGAAGCGCCCGAACGCGCTGTTTTGCGGCTTTCCCCCGTGGACGTTATTGTTGAGGTCGGCGGGTTTTTTGAGCAGGAATCGGGAGCGGCTGCAAGTACGCAAGGCGCCGCTGCGACGACTTTAGTCAAAGAACAAGAAACAAAGGTTGACTTACCGCTCGATGCCGCGGCGGCGCTGCGCGCCAACTCGTTTGGCGAGGGCGGGCGGTGGGACGTCTTGCGGCAGCGGCGGCGAGCGCCCGCACGGAGATGCTGTAAACAGATCAGCGGCTGTACGCCTGGGTTTGAAAATGAAACTCACTTGCGTTTACCTGAGAGTTGGGCTTGGGACAACTTGAAGCGCCGTGTGGTCCTGAGTTGAGCAAAGGATTTTGGGCTTGACCAGCCCAGTCTGCGCCGCGGCTGATGCTTAAGTCGGATCCGACATCGAACGGAGGCGGCGCGCGCTTCGGGTGCTGCTACAAGTTGAAGTAAGCATTTAAAGTCCGAGCGGCTCGGCGGTTTTTAGAAGATGAATTGCTCACTCTGCTATACTGCGTACAGACTGCTTGACAGACGGGTAGTAGCCGTAGACGGGGAGATCTGCGAGAGCTTGAACAAAAGAAAAATGAAGAACGGTCCGACTTACAGTGTTCGTGCGCCGAGTCCGATGGATGCAGGACATGTGGGCCTAGATTTGAATAGTTTGAAAGCGAAAGTTGTAAGGGTTCAACCGGGGTAGCTTACCTTGAACGACTTCAGTCGTGGTTCAAGTTGGACTTGAAAGTCAAGTAATAGATATCATACCTGTAAGTGAAAGAAAACTTATGGTACCTCCAACCGAGGCCCATAGCTAAGGCCGACTCGCGCTTCAAGTCAACCATCGTAAGCCTACGTTGTAGTTGAAGTCAACAGTTGAGCCGACTTGCGTTCACTGGGACTTACCTCGACCATAGTTTTGGTGTTGTAGCTGTCTCGGGACACTCGGGCATAGTCTCGCCCATGTTCGAGCGCAAATCTGGCCAAAAATGGGTCAGCGCGAGCTGATTTGGATGTCAGTACACTTGACCTTCAATAGGGAGCTGTTCAAGGTCCTCGCGCACACATCTAGTTAATCAGATCAGTTGAAGGCGGGCTAGATTAGATTAGAACGAACTACCTTGTCGTCTCGCCCTCAGTGTTCGAGCTCGGGGCCTAGGAGCTGAGCATGAACCGGCCTTGAACAAGGAGCCGTTCAAAAGTCCTCGCGCTCGGTTGATACAACAGCTAAGCAAGTCAGTGAAAGTGGGTTGATTAGGATAGAACGAACCTACGTTGCCCGAGTCTGGAGTCTCGGGTCCTTGCGCTCGGCTCACACATGATCTAACTAACAAGCTAGTCTAAAGTAAACTGAACTAGATGAGAAGGAACTGGTGCCCAGTTACACAGATCCAAGCAAGTTAGTTGAAAGTCATCGGATTGGAATAGAGCGAGCTTACCTAGCGTAGTGTACAGCGACCTACCGCTGCCTAGTCAGACCTACCAATGTCCCGTTTGAAGTCAATGAAGACTGAGCTTAATTTGGATCGTGAAAGTTGAGGTCTAATGGTTTGAGTCAGAACGAAGACTGCGTCGCACACTGAAGTACATACCCCGTAGCTCGTTTGCAGTTTCAAAAAAGCGGCGGGCTTGGTTTTGAAGGCTGTTAGAGTCGACATCTAACGTCAACTGTCAGGATGAAGAGCATGAATAATAGATAACAGACGTACTGCTCGATCGAGCTCAAACAAGGGTCGAGTACGGCACCGGGCTTTGACTTTGAAGGCCGTTGGAAGTGGTAGCTATTGGTTCAAGTCGGTCGATTGAAGACTCGATAGATAGAGCACATACCGAACGAGTACTTGTTTGAAGTCAAACAAGGGTGTGCGGCGAAGCGCCGGGCTTCGACTTCGAAGGGCATTCGAACCCAACTCTGATAGTAAATGTTAGAACAAAACGCGAGGGATGATACCAAACGCACCCTTGACTCGTTTGAAGTCCGAAAAGGGGCAAGGCGAGCGCCGAGCTTCAAACTTGAAGGCCATAGAACCGAAATCTAATGTTCAAAGTCAGAATGAGAGTCGATACATTTATAAGCAGACGCACCATTAACAGCTTCGGTAATCCTGAATAAGGCCAGGAATACTGACAGCCTTGAGGTCAGTATGAAATCTAAGGGCCCAAGTCAGACTCAGGGAAGATGGGAGAAGTTTAAAGTAGCAGGCGCACCATAATTTCGATAGAAATCTGGGGGTTGCGGCGCAGCGTCGATTCGGCAGCGCTCCAGAGCGCAGCCATTAGCTCGTTCGAAGCCAGGCATCGGCTGAAAGGCCAGCGCAGGGCTTTGGGTTTGAAGGTTCGTAAAATCGGAATCTGTTAGAAAGGGTCAGAATGAAGGGCTTGGTAGATAGACAGTGGACGCACCGTTGATGTTACACTGCTGACTTCACTGATACCCAACGAAAACGCCCGCTATTGACCAGCTTTGCGGCAGAATCGAGATCTAAGGGCTAGGAGTCAGAATAGGCAGATTAGCAATAGAAAGCGGACGTACTCGAGCGATAACTTCGATAGAACGGGGTTTGTGAGGCAGAGGCAAGCGGGTCGTTCTCCGGAGCAAGGCCGTCGACTGCTTTGAAGCCAAACAAGGAAGCGCCGGGCTTCAAACTGAAAGGTTCGTAGCCTCGAAATTTATGTTGAACGAACGTCTCAATAGATAGATAGTAGACCACAACCCCGTTTAAAGTTATACCGATGGCTTCACTGATAGCCAACGAAGTCGCTCGTTGTTGACCGGATGTAGGGCTGAATCTAAATCTAAGGGCCATAGTCAGTATAGCGAGGCATCGATAAGTAGAGATCGTACGGAGCGATAGTTTTGATAGAATTCCGGGGGGGTCGCTGGGGGCAGCGGCAAGTGGCGAAGCCTTTGACTGGTTTGTAGTCAAAGAAGGCAGCGCCGGGCGTCTAAACGAAGGCTCGTGGACTCGAAATCTGACAGTCAGTCAGAATGAAGGATCCAATTGGATGATTGTAGACGCACCATTAATGTAGCCTGATAAAGTCCGTTATTGACCAGCTTTGGGATTGAAATCGAAAGCTAAGGGCCCGAAGTCAAAAAAAGTGGAGATAAGACAGTAGCGGACGTACCAGGGCAGTGGAATCGCGATAATCTCGATAGGATGAGCGGATCGAGGCGGATCGATGCGCGCGCCGGCAGTACTCGGGACTGCAGCGGGAAGATTCCCCAGAAAGGGCGCGCTGGAAAGGGCAGTGAGATGTGAGGCATCGGAGGTAAGTCATACCGGTGGGTCCGAAGTGCGGCGGAGCGGCGGCCGTGTTTTGCGGCCGCGCTCGCATGCGCACACCCAAGCCGTTCGGGACGAGGGTGTTGCGCGGCGAGGGGAGCTGCGCTCCGGGAGAGCCGTGGGATCGAGCAAGTCGGGCAGTGCTGACGGCGGCGGCTAGGATCGGCAGCGCGAGAATTTGGCGAGAATATTGATCTGTAAAAAATGAGAGCAGAGAGTCTGCAAGCCAGCCACGTACGGATTGTGCGAACATCCCGCCGGTGCGAATTCATCGAGTCCGTCGTGGTCTCTACCCGCGACTCCGAGTGCTGGCGGCAGAGATCGGCGACGTGACGTGGTGAATCTGGGAAGAGTGGAGAGCAAGGATGGGCGGGAGCGCAGCACATAGAGCACGCGCCGATGGTCCCAGCATCAAATCCCGCGCCCCGGGTGCGGACAGTGCCGCCGAGCGATACCGAAATCGAGTGGCTCGGAACGCAAAGGCTACGAAACGGTCAGAAAAAGAGACACGGGAGGTCTGAAACGTACGAGAGATGATAGGTGTCGACAAGGACCCGATCCCGAGGCGCGGCGAGCAGCATCCCGACTGCGATGCGGCCGCCAACGTCGAGTGGCTCTCCCCTCGTCATCGAACCAACTCGATGCCCACGGCGGCGGTGAGAGCGCCGAGGGCATGCTAGACGGTGGCGAGAGGAAGCTGAAAGGCGCACAAGACGTTGTGGCAGCTGAGGTGAAGTGGGCGGTGGGTGGTTGAGTGAAGGAGAGCGGGGTTTGCCCCAGTTCTTATAGACGTCGAGCGGCCCAGAAATCTAGCGGGCTGTGTCGCTTAAGTTAGATTAAAGATAGGCATCGCATTGAGACGCACCTGAGAAGCAAGAATAGGTTCTGCAAGCGAGTTCACCGCAGATCCCTGAATCCACCCTCGTCGTCCGCTGCTTCTCCGCACGCAGAATGGGAAGCGGGGAACTCGTTCGAGTACAGGAATAGATTACGCTCCCGAGTTGGCGGGCGATCCGGGGCCAAGACGCCCCCACACCGATTATTTTGGACCTTGTCCAAAACGAACCATGCACCGTATTGCGAGTTGTGCAACTGCGAGGGCGCAGATTTTTGTCGGAGGCGCAAGGCGGAGTCTACTCGTAGCCTGCGCACCATGTACGGGCGGCGGAGGCGGGCTATACCGCCCATGATAACCGGGGGTACTGCTAGAGGGGTCAAAGTCAGTTCCAGGGTGAAGCAGAGACCGCAGCGACGCACCGCGCAGATCCGCAATAGCCCCACAGTATCCGATCGCATAAAAGCTGTCGATCAAAGGCTCAAGTCGAGCCCGTCTCGGTAGAAGATCGAATATATGCGTATTTTCGTCTTTTCGAGTTCGCCGCTTCTTGCTCGCATCCATAGGCTCTGCGTAGCGGATGCACTGCGGAAGAAGTATTTTGAGGGATTTGCGCTGTATAAATAGTCTGATAACGCACCTAGGGCCAGCGGTAAGCTCGGATGTCGTTCTGGCACCCGATTGAATTCGTGCCCGTTGGGGCCGTCGGAGAGCGGAAATGAAGGCCTGGGCGTGCGTATTGAGTAGCCCCCACTAATCTGGTTCGAAGGCGGAAGTCCTGCGGGCCGGGACTTTCGGGAGGCGAAAATTCGAGGTGGTGGTTGAGAGCAAGTGACGGGGTTTCCCAATTAGGTCGGCTGGCGTCAACGGACTCCGGTCCGCGCCTTCGATTGACAGGTGGCGATGACGCTTAGCGCGGATCGGCGCCATCTTGACCAAAAAAAATTGCGCGCCTCCCGCCGCTCGGCGCTGCCGGGGCGCGCCGGCCCGCGCTGTGCGCCGCACATCCCGAGCGCTCTGGGGCTGCCCCAGGGCCCCAGTCGTGCTCGCTGTGCACCGAGACAAGTCTATTTTTGTCCCGCGCGGCAATCTGCGGTCTGGGGATCGCATCTCGCGAGACCTCGCCGCTGTGCTCGCACATCGCCGGATGCACCTTTCACTGGGGCTTCTTTTCTCATTCAGCAACCAGGGGTGCCCATTCAAAGGCAAATTTATTAATACTTGGCCCCAGAAGCCCAGAAATGATTGTGTTGTGCCGATCTCATCCAGTTTGCTCATCGTTCATTTGAACCTTACCCTTCAGTAATTTACCTATAGATATTTCAATTGTGTTCAAATTTATTTACTCTGAAGTATCCCATTTTTCATTTTTCAACCTCACATACAACATGAAGTAAGTTCAATAAATTGGTGCAGCAGAATCTTCAACATGATTATTGCAGATCCATCGAGCCGGTAGCGGCCGATGAGCCCCGCTGGCTGAGTAAAGAGCAAGGACAAGGGCAGCGCAAGTTCGCCGATCAAATCCTAAGCGAGGGGAATTGGTGCGGCTGAACACAAAAATAGATTTGTTGACTGTTTCACAACCTTGTGGGAATTGTTTGGCCGCCAACCAAACACAACACATCCTCCTTCTTTGCCTTATACTACGACCTTTGCCCTCGATTCGTCTGCCCCGTGAACTGCCCGCCAACTGCCCCGCTCTCTCAACTGGCATCATCACAGCATTCCTCAGCACTGCCAGTGTTTTGGGAACCCCACCAGACCTCCAAGCTGTTGCTCAAGACTCCAAGTTGAAGCTCGAGGTTCGTTGTACAAGGTTGTACACAGTTACTTGCAGTCCTCGTACGTCGCCGTCCTGCACGCACCACAGTCCACCCATCTCGTCGATAACCCCTTCGGGCATCCGAGCCAGCTCATCAATCATGTCAAAAGTGGCTCGTCGCCGCTTCGGCCGAAACCAACACCGGGTCGCCATCAGTCGAATGCGCCGTACCTTTGGTTCGCGCCCCGGTCCACTGGCTCCCTGCTGCTGGGAAGGTTTTTTCCGCGCCCGCGCTCTCCCCGGTACCCACGCAACATGCCGGCAAGGATGTAGATTCTTTTATTCTTTCGGTGAGTTGAGGCTGGGTAAGCTGCTTCCATTCCGCATTTTTATCCTGCTCACCCTCCCCAGGCTCATGCACACACACTCGTTGCCACATCAAGCCTCCTGCTTTTGTCACTGGCACGGGCACCACTAAGTACTTGCAATTCCACATGCATACTAGCGGCGGCAAGTTTTTTGTATCATTTTTGGTTCTCCCGCAAGCGGGCCGGTCTCCACGTGGTACGCAGGCTCCTGTCCCCGCGTGGGGCACGCTTTCGGTCTCGGCGATCGCGCTCCGGGAGCGGCGCGATGCGCCGTGAAGACCTGTGGCGTGCCCGCCACTTACGGCAATGTCAGGTAAGCCCCGACATCCCTTTTTTGCTCCCGGACTCACCCCGTGTCTAGCTCCTTGCGCTCGCATCGTTGCCGCCGCGCCATTCCGATCCAGAACGAGGCTATCCCGCCATCAAGCGCGCCCCACCGCCTCGGTAATTTTTTAATCATCCTCACACAAACCTTTAGCTTATTCATTAGCATTTCAGGCATCTCCCGACATGTCGGTGCCGCGCCGCCGTCCGACTTGGTTTTCCGCGATCCCGCCACCGCGTCGATGCGCCCGCTGCTGATTCAAGGCTTGGCACACGTCGGCACCGCGCAAACTCCCAATTCATCACCAACATTATGCGTGCAACATCCCCTCACTTCCCCCCGGGGTTCTAATTCGGTTTTTTTCTGCTCACGCAACCTCTACGATGCCCTCGGCGCGCTGTCCCCGCCCCGAATCGCTTATTCGTTTTTCGGCGATCCTGCCACTGCTGCGAGGTGCTGAACATCCCGACGCCGCCCCGAAGATTTGTTTTCGATTTTTGGTGCCGTGATGCGCCGTGCCACCCTCGCCACCCAGTCCACTTAAGATTCAGCCCCGCCGTGGTGCGCCAGACACCCCGCCGCGGCCCCGAACTCTTGTCAATTTTGGCGCTCCCGCCATCCGCTGTGTGTAAGTCCGTTCCCGTACACGTCACTTGTAACTGACCTCGTCTTTAGTGGAACCAGGTGCTTTGCTTGCACGGATCTGCGCCGCCGCCGCCGTGATTCTTCAATTTTCGGTGTTCCGGCGATGCCCCCGGCGTGTGTGTGCTGCGTTCTGGGTCGGGTTTTCAACGCGCTCCCCGCCACTGCTGTTGCCCTGACAGGTTGCCTCAAGATTCCCTCGCCGCCACACATTCCCGACTCGGATTTCGGCCACTGCGGTGCTGCACCGCCCCCTTATCTCTTACTCGATTTCTGGCGCTCCCGCCACTGCCCCTTCTCCCACGTCTCAACTCAATTTTCAAATCCCGACGCACTCCAAATTTCGAGTCAATTTTCGGTGATCCCGCCACCCCCGCCATCAATGCTCCTCGCGCCCCGATTCCAATTCGAGTTTCTGCCGGCCACTGCTGTGTGGTGTGCATCAGCGGGGCCCCGGAGTTATTTTTCGATTTTGGGTGGCCCGCGAGCGGCCTGATGTGCCCGATGTGCCAGCACTTCCAAGATTTGATGTCCCGCCACTGCTGCTCCTTTTTGTTGCTTCACACGTAAGTTTAACCCTCTTGCGCTTGTATCCCACTAAAGCCAATCCTCGGTCCTGAAGTCCCCGCACCTTGATTTTTCGATTTTCGGTGCTTTCGCGAGTGTGTCATTTACGATGCGCCCCCGAGCTCGGTATATGCACCCCCCGGCGATCTCGGGCGGGCTCGGTTTTGTGTGTGTGCTTCGATTTTCATGAGTCCTAACCCTAATCGTTGCCAGTCTGACAAGTTCCCAGCAAGCGCTCGTTGCTCGTGCTCCCATTCGGTGAGCTTGATTGGATTTTAACCCATATTCACCGCAGTTCCTGATTTTGCATGGTACGTCCTAACCCTAGAAATCAGAATTTACTGACACAACCCCGCGCGCCAGGCACCGATTGCCGATTTATATCGGGAGATTTAGTGAGATTCCCAGATACATCGTAGATCCACGATGTCCATGTACGGCTCCCTTTTGCTGAACGCCTGCCGACCTTCGGGACGGGGAGATTATCGGCAAATTTCTAAAAATAGAATATTCACTTGACAATTCAAAAAATTCAAAAGCTTAAACAAGTGCGAAGTTGGGAGAGAAGTCATAGAACGCGGCATGGGCGCGGCGAACAGGGAGAGAAGGGGCGCGTAGAGGGACGTGTTATGACAAGGTAGATGACGCGGACGCGTGACGTGACGATGACGCGCATCACACGGCACATCACCAAGACGACGACAACGATGAACTTGCACTCGACCTGCACACAGCAGACATGAACGGCGTCTCGTAGCGTCCATGCACGCTATGCAGGTACCCACTCCAGCAACAATACTGGTCTCCCGGGAGTATCTCAGTCCCGTAAGCAGCCGTGACCACCCCAATCATCCCCTCAAGCTCAAGGACTACCTCAGCACCCTCCTCACGCGCGGCGTGCCCTGCCTCCGCCGCGCGACGTCGCTCGCGTACACCGACGCGGACGAGGACGCCGAGCGCCTGCTGTCGTTCGGCGACTCGACGGGCGCGGACGAGTGGGTCGAGACGCACGCCGGCCGCAAGTCCAACATGGACGCCGCCAATCCGGGCCAGATCGACGACATTCCCGACCTGGACGGCCCGGCGGACGACGCGCTGGCGCAGGGCGTCGGCGCGCTCGCCCTCGGCGCGGACGCTGCTGCCGAGACGCCTGATCTAGACGATATCCCGGATATGGAGGAGGACGGGCTGGAGGAGGGGGAGGACGAGGCGACGGCCGCGCCCAAAGCCACGCCCGGCGTCATTGACGCTAGGTGCGTTCCATCCCCTCCTCCCAGATACGTCTAACTCCGTGCAGCCAAGTAGAGGTCGCCAACGGCAACCTGCTCCAAGTGCGGACGTACGATGTCATGATCACCTACGACAAGTACTACCAGACGCCGCGCATCTGGCTGATCGGCTACGACGAGGGTCGGTTGCCTTCCCTTCCCTATTATACCTCCCTCAACGCTCCCCCGCAGAACCGCACGCCGCTGACGCCGCCGCAAATCTTCCAAGACATCTCCGCGGACCACGCGCTCAAGACCGTCACCATCGAGGCGTTCCCGCACTCCGCGTCGCTGCAGGCCGCGTCCGTGCACCCCTGCAAGCACGCGAGCGTCATGAAGAAGGTCATCGAGCGCATGAACACCAGCGTCGTCGAGGAGCAGCTCGCGCAGCGCAAGTCGCCGTCCGCGAAGGACAAGAAGAAGTGGTTTGGGCGCAAGGTCAGCGGCACTGGGAAGGACGACAAGGGGAAGGAGGACAAGGGCGAGGAGGAGGAGGTCGAGGGCATGCGCGTCGACTTCTACCTTGTCGTGTTCCTCAAGTTCATCGCCTCGATCGTCCCCACCATCGAGGTCGACTCGACGGCGTCGTTCTGAGCGCGCGCGGAGTTATACCCAGAAGAAATGTAACCTGTACCATGCATTGCTCATCTACTTAGAATATGCCAGCGCAGTTCACACGTGAAACCGATACATAACGATAGCAAAGTAAAACAAGAAGAGTGTAAACTCAGACTGCAACTTGTCCCTCATCCGCCTTCTTGCTCCTACTTTCAACCTCCTACTGCCAGTCCCTCTCCTCCTTCCTGCTTATACTTCATACCAGCCGCGTTACTGAAGCCGGCGATAACCCAGGTCAGCGGCGGAAGCCTGCTGCCAAGCGGCTTCCTCCTCCCTCTCGACGTTCGGCGCCGCCCTCGAAGTTCCCGCCGCCGTCCTCGGGTGCGTCCCCGTGCAGGACGACCTATCCGCGCTGCGGCTGCACTTCCAGAGAACAACGGATGAGTTGGCGGGGCTCAAGAACTTCGATATGTACGTCCCTTTCCTCTCTTCCCCCCATCCCTCTCCCCCTCCACCCTTGTCCTCCCTTCCCCTCCCTCCGCAAACCCAAACTCCCGCGAGGGCGCGTTGAGCTGACGTGGGTACCAAACAGCGCGGAGGCGCTGCTCGCGTACGAGAGGCCGTTCGTCACGCGTCAAGCCCCGTCTCCGCCCTCGTGTCCGCACGCCGCCCTGCGCAAGTCCATGCCGCCGCGTCCGCAGGTCCACGCACGCTACGTACGCCCTCGGCCACGCGCTACGTTCGAACCCCCGCCTACATCTCCTACTAGCGCATCCAGCCCCGTCCGTCGCCCGTACCCACCTGGCTCCCGCGCGCATCTTCTACGCGCCCCCACTCTCCCGCTCCCGCGCTCCCACGCGCGAACGTGTACGCCGTCGTACGGCCGTCCTCGCACGGCCGTCCCCGCCCTCGAACTCGCACGCCGCCCCGCGCCGAGCTCCCCTCCGTCGCCGCCCCTCGTCGCAAGCTACGATGCCTGTGCCGTAGCTGCGCGATCGTCTGATTCCGCGCGGAGGCCCCCGCCCGCTCTTGTCCTCCGCGCCCGCCCGCTGCTGCCGTCCACGCCGCTCCACCCGCCCCGCAACCCCCCCGTGCCTGGCCGACTCCCCTCCCCGCCGCGCTGCGCCGCTCCAAGCAAGCGCGCACGCCGTCCGCTCGCCTTCGCGTGCCCCTCCGCGGCCGAGCCGCCCTGTCGCCGCCACATGCGGCACGCACAGAGGCGCTCGCGATTGCGCGGCCGTCGTGTACGTGCCGCATGCGGCGCCGCCGTGTGCCCGCCTTTCTCTTACCCCCCCGAGCCCCACCCGCGCCACCGCGCTCCTCGATCCAACTCCGCGCCGGCGCATCCGCTTCCACCCACAGCCGAAACGAGCCAGATGCGCGCGCCGGCGCCGATCCGCCGCCGCTGTGAGCCAGGGCCCTAGCCGCCACTTAGCGCGTAACGCGCTCGCTGCGCAGGCGCCGAGCTCCCACGGCCTCGGGGGCGGCCGGCGTGGGTCCGGCGTACGAGCACGCGCACGCGCATTGATGCGCTGCCGACTTTGGGCGCGGGCGTGCCCGCCCACGAGTCGCGCGGGAAGGTCCGAGCCGCTCGACGCTCTCCGCAAACGTGCACGGAGCAGCCCGGACCGCGCTCGGCGCTGCGAAGCCACGATCAGCACCAAGACACGTAGCGCTTAAAGAGCGCAACTCACCAGGTCGCGCGGGTCCGGACTTGCGCGTGGAGGAGGGAACGTCGGGGGCGCTCGGATGCGCAGCGCCGGGAGAGTCCGCCTAGCACCGCCGACTTTACGTCCGCAGCGGGAGTCGCTCGTGTGCTCGGGCGCTCGAAGCACCGCAGCGCGCGACTCAGCTTGATGGGATGCGCCCGCCCGTGGCCCATGTGCCCGAAGCGCGCCGGGACGGGGGAAGCGCCCGAACGCGCTGTTTTGCGGCTTTCCCCCGTGGACGTTATTGTTGAGGTCGGCGGGTTTGAGCAGGAATCGGGAGCGGCTGCAAGTACGCAAGGCGCCGCTGCGACGACTTTAGTCAAAGAACAAGAAACAAAGGTTGACTTACCGCTCGATGCCGCGGCGGCGCTGCGCGCCAACTCGTTTGGCGAGGGCGGGCGGTGGGACGTCTTGCGGCAGCGGCGGCGAGCGCCCGCACGGAGATGCTGTAAACAGATCAGCGGCTGTACGCCTGGGTTTGAAAATGAAACTCACTTGCGTTTACCTGAGAGTTTGGGCTTGGGACAACTTGAAGCGCCGTGTGGTCCTGAGTTGAGCAAAGGATTTTGGGCTTGACCAGCCCAGTCTGCGCCGCGGCTGATGCTTAAGTCGGATCCGACATCGAACGGAGGCGGCGCGCGCTTCGGGTGCTGCTACAAGTTGAAGTAAGCATTTAAAGTCGAGCGGCTCGGCGGTTTTTAGAAGATGAATTGCTCACTCTGCTATACTGCGTACAGACTGCTTGACAGACGGGTAGTAGCCGTAGACGGGGAGATCTGCGAGAGCTTGAACAAAAGAAAAATGAAGAACGGTCCGACTTACAGTGTTCGTGCGCCGAGTCCGATGGATGCAGGACATGTGGGCCTAGATTTGAATAGTTTGAGCGAAAGGCATTGTAAGGGTTCAACCGGGGTAGCTTACCTTGAACGACTTCAGTCGTGGTTCAAGTTGGACTTGAAAGTCAAGTAATAGATATCATACCTGTAAGTGAAAGAAACTTATGGTACCTCCAACCGAGGCCCATAGCTAAGGCCGACTCGCGCTTCAAGTCAACCATCGTAAGCCTACGTTGTAGTTGAAGTCAACAGTTGAGCCGACTTGCGTTCACTGGGACTTACCTCGACCATAGTTTTGGTGTTGTAGCTGTCTCGGGACACTCGGGCATAGTCTCGCCCATGTTCGAGCGCAAAATCTGGCCAAAAAATGGGGTCAGCGCGAGCTGATTTGGATGTCAGTACACTTGACCTTCAATAGGGAGCTGTTCAAGGTCCTCGCGCACACATCTAGTTAATCAGATCAGTTGAAGGCGGGCTAGATTAGATTAGAACGAACATACCTTGTCGTCTCGCCCTCAGTGTTCGAGCTCGGGGCCTAGGAGCTGAGCATGAACCGGCCTTGAACAAGGAGCCGTTCAAAAGTCCTCGCGCTCGGTTGATACAACAGCTAAGCAAGTCAGTGAAAGTGGGTTGGATTAGGATAGAACGAACCTACGTTGCCCGAGTCTGGAGTCTCGGGTCCTTGCGCTCGGCTCACACATGATCTAACTAAGCAAGCTAGTCTAAAGTAAACTGAACTAGATGAGAAGGAACTGGTGCCCAGTTAACACAGATCCAAGCAAGTTAGTTGAAAGTCAAGTCGGATTGGAATAGAGCGAGCTTACCTAGCGTAGTGTACAGCGACCTACCGCTGCCTAGTCAAGACCTACCAATGTCCCGTTTGAAGTCAATGAAGACTGAGCTTAAGATTTGAAGATCGTGAAAGTTGAGGTCTAATGGTTTGAGTCAGAACGAAGACTGCGTCGCACACTGAAGTACATACCCCGTAGCTCGTTTGCAGTTTCAAAAAAGCGGCGGGCTTGGTTTTGAAGGCTGTTAGAGTCGACATCTAACGTCAACTGTCAGGATGAAGAGCATGAATAATAGATAACAGACGTACTGCTCGATCGAGCTCAAACAAGGGTCGAGTACGGCACCGGGCTTTGACTTTGAAGGCCGTTGGAAGTGGTAGCTATTGGTTCAAGTCGGTCGATTGAAGACTCGATAGATAGAGCACATACCGAACGAGTACTTGTTTGAAGTCAAACAAGGGTGTGCGGCGAAGCGCCGGGCTTCGACTTCGAAGGGCATTCGAACCCAACTCTGATAGTAAATGTTAGAACAAAACGCGAGGGATGATACCAAACGCACCCTTGACTCGTTTGAAGTCCGAAAAGGGGCAAGGCGAGCGCCGAGCTTCAAACTTGAAGGCCATAGAACCGAAATCTAATGTTCAAAGTCAGAATGAGAGTCGATACATTTATAAGCAGACGCACCATTAACAGCTTCGGTAATCCTGAATAAGGCCAGGAATACTGACAGCCTTGAGGTCAGTATGAAATCTAAGGGCCCAAGTCAGACTCAGGGAAGATGGGAGAAGTTTAAAGTAGCAGGCGCACCATAATTTCGATAGAAATCTGGGGGTTGCGGCGCAGCGTCGATTCGGCAGCGCTCCAGAGCGCAGCCATTAGCTCGTTCGAAGCCAGGCATCGGCTGAAAGGCCAGCGCAGGGCTTTGGGTTTGAAGGTTCGTAAAATCGGAATCTGTTAGAAAGGGTCAGAATGAAGGGCTTGGTAGATAGACAGTGGACGCACCGTTGATGTTACACTGCTGACTTCACTGATACCCAACGAAAACGCCCGCTATTGACCAGCTTTGCGGCAGAATCGAGATCTAAGGGCTAGGAGTCAGAATAGGCAGATTAGCAATAGAAAGCGGACGTACTCGAGCGATAACTTCGATAGAACGGGGTTTGTGAGGCAGAGGCAAGCGGTCGTTCTCCGGAGCAAGGCCGTCGACTGCTTTGAAGCCAAACAAGGAAGCGCCGGGCTTCAAACTGAAAGGTTCGTAGCCTCGAAATTTATGTTGAACGAACGTCTCAATAGATAGATAGTAGACACACCGTTAAAGTTATACCGATGGCTTCACTGATAGCCAACGAAGTCGCTCGTTGTTGACCGGATGTAGGGCTGAATCTAAATCTAAGGGCCATAGTCAGTATAGCGAGGGCATCGATAAGTAGAGATCGTACGGGAGCGATAGTTTTGATAGAATTCCGGGGGGTCGCTGGGCAGCGGCAAGTGGCGAAGCCTTTGACTGGTTTGTAGTCAAAGAAGGCAGCGCCGGGCGTCTAAACGAAGGCTCGTGGACTCGAAATCTGACAGTCAAGTCAGAATGAAGGATCCAATGGATGATTTGTAGACGCACCATTAATGTAGCCTGATAAAGTCCGTTATTGACCAGCTTTGGGATTGAATCGAAAGCTAAGGGCCCGAAGTCAAAAAAAGTGGAGATAAGACAGTAGCGGACGTACCAGGGCAGTGGAATCGCGATAATCTCGATAGGATGAGCGGATCGAGGCGGATCGATGCGCGCGCCGGCAGTACTCGGGACTGCAGCGGGAGATTCCCCAGGAAGAGGGCGCGCTGGAAAGGGCAGTGAGATGTGAGGCATCGGAGGTAAGTCATACCGGTGGGTCCGAAGTGCGGCGGAGCGGCGGCCGTGTTGCGGCCGCGCTCGCATGCGCACACCAAGCCGTTCGGGACGAGGGTGTTGCGCCGGCGAGGGGAGCTGCGCTCCGGGGAGCCGTGGGATCGAGCAAGTCGGGCAGTGCTGACGGCGGCGGCTAGCGATCGGCAGCGCGAGAATTTGGCGAGAATATTGATCTGTAAAAAATGAGAGCAGAGAGTCCTGCAAGCCAGCCACGTACGGATTGTGCGAACATCCCGCCGGGTGCGAATTCATCGAGATCCGTCGTGGTCTACCCGCGACTCCGAGTGCTGGCGGCAGAGATCGGCGACGTGACGTGGGTGAATCTGGGAAGAGTGAGAGCAAGGATGCGGGAGCGCAGCACATAGAGCACGCGCCGATGGTCCCAGCATCAAATCCCGCGCCCCGGGTGCGGACAGTGCCGCCGAGCGATACCGAAATCGAGTGGCTCGGAACGCAAAGGCTACGAAACGGTCAGAAAAAGAGACACGGGAGGTCTGAAACGTACGAGAGATGATAGGTGTCGACAAGGACCCGATCCCGAGGCGCGGCGAGCAGCATCCCGACTGCGATGCGCCGCCAACGTCGAGTGGCTCCCCTCGTCATCGAACCAACTCGATGCCCACGGCGGCGGTGAGAGCGCCGAGGGCATGCTAGACGGTGGCGAGAGGAAGCTGAAAGGCGCACAAGACGTTGTGGCAGCTGAGGTGAAGTGGGCGGTGGGTGGTTGAGTGAAGGAGAGCGGGGTTTGCCCCAGTTCTTATAGACGTCGAGCGGCCCAGAAATCTAGCGGGCTGTGTCGCTTAAGTTAGATTAAAGATAGGCATCGCATTGAGACGCACCTGAGAAGCAAGAATAGGTTCTGCAAGCGAGTTCACCGCAGATCCCTGAATCCACCCTCGTCGTCCGCTGCTTCTCCGCACGCAGAATGGAAGCGGGGAACTCGTTCGAGTACAGGAATAGATTACGCTCCCGAGTTTGCGGGCGATCCGGGGCCAAGACGCCCCCACACCGATTATTTTGGACCTTGTCCAAAACGAACCATGCACCGTATTGCGAGTTGTGCAACTGCGAGGGCGCAGATTTTTGTCGGAGGCGCAAGGCGGAGTCTACTCGTAGCCTGCGCACCATGTACGGGCGGCGGAGGCGGGCTATACCGCCCATGATACCGGGGGTACTGCTAGAGGGGTCAAAGTCAGTTCCAGGGTGAAGCAGAGACCGCAGCGACGCACCGCGCAGATCCGCAATAGCCCCACAGTATCCGATCGCATAAAAGCTGTCGATCAAAGGCTCAAGTCGAGCCCGTCTCGGTAGAAGATCGAATATATGCGTATTTCGTCTTTTCGAGTTCGCCGCTTCTTGCTCGCATCCAATAGGCTCTGCGTAGCGGATGCACTGCGGAAGAAGTATTTTGAGGGATTTGCGCTGTATAAATAGTCTGATAACGCACCTAGGGCCAGCGGTAAGCTCGGATGTCGTTCTGCACCCGATTGAATTCGTGCCCGTTGGGGCCGTCGGAGAGCGGAAATGAAGGCCTGGGCGTGCGTATTGAGTAGCCCCACTAATCTGGTTCGAAGGCGGAAGTCCTGCGGGCCGGGACTTTCGGGAGGCGAAAATTCGAGGTGGTGGTTGAGAGCAAGTGACGGGGTTTCCCAATTAGGTCGGCTGGCGTCAACGGACTCCGGTCCGCGCCTTCGATTGACAGGTGGCGATGACGCTTAGCGCGGATCGGCGCCATCTTGACCAAAAAAAATTGGCGCGCCTCCCGCCGCTCGGCGCTGCCGGGGCGCGCCGGCCCGCGCTGTGCGCCGCACATCCCGAGCGCTCTGGGGCTGCCCCAGGGCCCAGTCGTGCTCGCTGTGCACCGAGACAAGTCTATTTTTGTCCCGCGCGGCAATCTGCGGTCTGGGGATCGCATCTCGCGAGACCTCGCCGCTGTGCTCGCACATCGCCGGATGCACCTTTCACTGGGGCTTCTTTTCTCATTCAGCAACCAGGGGTGCCCATTCAAAGGCAAATTTATTAATACTTGGCCCCAGAAGCCCAGAAATGATTGTGTTGTGCCGATCTCATCCAGTTTGCTCATCGTTCATTTGAACCTTACCCTTCAGTAATTTACCTATAGATATTTCAATTGTGTTCAAATTTATTTACTCTGAAGTATCCCATTTTCATTTTTCAACCTCACATACAACATGAAGTAAGTTCAATAAATTGTGCAGCAGAATCTTCAACATGATTATTGCAGATCCATCGAGCCGGTAGCGGCCGATGAGCCCCGCTGGCTGAGTAAAGAGCAAGGACAAGGGCAGCGCAAGTTCGCCGATCAAATCCTAAGCGAGGGGAATTGGTGCGGCTGAACACAAAAATAGATTTGTTGACTGTTTCAACCTTGTGGGAATTGTTGGCCGCCAACCAAACACAACACATCCTCCTTCTTGCCTTATACTACGACCTTTGCCCTCGATTCGTCTGCCCCGTGAACTGCCCGCCAACTGCCCCGCTCTCTCAACTGGCATCATCACAGCATTCCTCAGCACTGCCAGTGTTTTGGGAACCCCACCAGACCTCCAAGCTGTTGCTCAAGACTCCAAGTTGAAGCTCGAGGTTCGTTGTACAAGGTTGTACACAGTTACTTGCAGTCCTCGTACGTCGCCGTCCTGCACGCACCACAGTCCACCCATCTCGTCGATAACCCCTTCGGGCATCCGAGCCAGCTCATCAATCATGTCAAAAGTGGCTCGTCGCCGCTTCGGCCGAAACCAACACCGGGTCGCCATCAGTCGAATGCGCCGTACCTTTGGTTCGCGCCCCGGTCCACTGGCTCCCTGCTGCTGGGAAGGTTTTTCCGCGCCCGCGCTCTCCCCGGTACCCACGCAACATGCCGGCAAGGATGTAGATTCTTTTATTCTTTCGGTGAGTTGAGGCTGGGTAAGCTGCTTCCATTCCGCATTTTTATCCTGCTCACCCTCCCCAGGCTCATGCACACACACTCGTTGCCACATCAAGCCTCCTGCTTTTGTCACTGGCACGGGCACCACTAAGTACTTGCAATTCCACATGCATACTAGCGGCGGCAAGTTTTTTGTATCATTTTTGGTTCTCCCGCAAGCGGGCCGGTCTCCACGTGGTACGCAGGCTCCTGTCCCCGCGTGGGGCACGCTTTCGGTCTCGGCGATCGCGCTCCGGGAGCGGCGCGATGCGCCGTGAAGACCTGTGGCGTGCCCGCCACTTACGGCAATGTCAGGTAAGCCCCGACATCCCTTTTTTGCTCCCGGACTCACCCCGTGTCTAGCTCCTTGCGCTCGCATCGTTGCCGCCGCGCCATTCCGATCCAGAACGAGGCTATCCCGCCATCAAGCGCGCCCCACCGCCTCGGTAATTTTTTAATCATCCTCACACAAACCTTTAGCTTATTCATTAGCATTTCAGGCATCTCCCGACATGTCGGTGCCGCGCCGCCGTCCGACTTGGTTTTCCGCGATCCCGCCACCGCGTCGATGCGCCCGCTGCTGATTCAAGGCTTGGCACACGTCGGCACCGCGCAAACTCCCAATTCATCACCAACATTATGCGTGCAACATCCCCTCACTTCCCCCCGGGGTTCTAATTCGGTTTTTTCTGCTCACGCAACCTCTACGATGCCCTCGGCGCGCTGTCCCCGCCCCGAATCGCTTATTCGTTTTTCGGCGATCCTGCCACTGCTGCGAGGTGCTGAACATCCCGACGCCGCCCCGAAGATTTGTTTTCGATTTTTGGTGCCGTGATGCGCCGTGCCACCCTCGCCACCCAGTCCACTTAAGATTCAGCCCCGCCGTGGTGCGCCAGACACCCCGCCGCGGCCCCGAACTCTTGTCAATTTTGGCGCTCCCGCATCCGCTGTGTGTAAGTCCGTTCCCGTACACGTCAACTTGTACTGACCTCGTCTTTAGTGGAACAGGTGCTTGCTTGCACGGATCTGCGCCGCCGCCGCCGTGATTCTTCAATTTTCGGTGTTCCGGCGATGCCCCCGGCGTGTGTGTGCTGCGTTCTGGGTCGGGTTTTCAACGCGCTCCCGCCACTGCTGTTGCCCTGACAGTTTGCCTCAAGATTCCCTCGCCGCCACACATTCCCGACTCGGATTTCGGCCACTGCGGTGCTGCACCGCCCCCTTATCTCTTACTCGATTTCTGGCGCTCCCGCCACTGCCCCTTCTCCCACGTCTCAACTCAATTTTCAAATCCCGACGCACTCCAAATTTCGAGTCAATTTTCGGTGATCCCGCCACCCCGCCATCAATGCTCCTCGCGCCCCGATTCCAATTCGAGTTTCTGCCGGCCACTGCTGTGTGGTGTGCATCAGCGGGGCCCCCGGAGTTATTTTTCGATTTTTGGGTGGCCCGCGAGCGGCCTGATGTGCCCGATGTGCCAGCACTTCCAAGATTTGATGTCCCGCCACTGCTGCTCCTTTTTGTTGCTTCACACGTAAGTTTAACCCTCTTGCGCTTGTATCCCACTAAAGCCAATCCTCGGTCCTGAAGTCCCCGCACCTTGATTTTTCGATTTTCGGTGCTTTCGCGAGTGTGTCATTTACGATGCGCCCCCGAGCTCGGTATATGCACCCCCCGGCGATCTCGGGCGGGCTCGTTTTGTGTGTGTGCTTCGATTTTCATGAGTCCTAACCCTAATCGTTGCCAGTCTGACAAGTTCCCAGCAAGCGCTCGTTGCTCGTGCTCCCATTCGGTGAGCTTGATTGGATTTTAACCCATATTCACCGCAGTTCCTGATTTTGCATGGTACGTCCTAACCCTAGAAATCAGAATTTACTGACACAACCCCGCGCGCCAGGCACCGATTGCCGATTTATATCGGGAGATTTGGTGAGATTCCCAGATACATCGTAGATCCACGATGTCCATGTACGGCTCCCTTTTGCTGAACGCCTGCCGACCTTCGGGACGGGGAGATTATCGGCAAATTTCTAAAAATAGAATATTCACTTGACAATTCAAAAAATTCAAAAGCTTAAACAAGTGCGAAGTTGGGAGAGAAGTCATAGAACGCGGCATGGGCGCGGCGAACAGGGAGAGAAGGGGCGCGTAGAGGGACGTGTTATGACAAGGTAGATGACGCGGACGCGTGACGTGACGATGACGCGCATCACACGGCACATCACCAAGACGACGACAACGATGAACTTGCACTCGACCTGCACACAGCAGACATGAACGGCGTCTCGTATATGACAGTTATTATCGTTATTTATTCTAGCTTTCCGGTTCAACGTTCAACTCCCAACAATGCAGTGCTTGATAGATTCGATGTCCAGGACCAACTTCGTGGGCGCAACACGTGGATCCAACAACGTAGGTTCCATCCTCGGATCATACAGGCTCAATGATGTGCTTAGTGAGCTAAACTTTAAGGTATGTTGACTCTGCAGACCGCGCCGGGCGCCTATAGGCACCTATAGGCCCCCATAGGTGCCTACGGTCGTCCAAAAACAGAAATGTGATGTCCTCAAGCCCTCTTTAGGCTTGTTCTCGTTCTCAGGGCCAGCCGCTGCCCGACTGGCCGATCGCTCCGACGTTCGCGCCTTCTGATGCATCCCTCCGTTTCTTTTTACTATGGAATTGAATGAGCTCTTGCTAATTTATTCGCTTTGAAGAACTCCCTGAAGCCTCTACTACCGCCCGCTAGGCTTGTGCAAGCACGCGCAACTCGGCGGCTTTCACTAGTGTACCATTTCAAGTCCAATTTAAACATACAGTTGACACCAATACACTAAATTTTGTTCTGTTCGAGTGGATACATCAAGTTCGAGTTCTAACGCAGAAAGTTGATGAGCAGAGTGATGCGCTCCGAGTCGTACAGAGCAGACATGAGCCTTTGCACACTGACAGTGCTACGGCCAGCATGGGGTAAGTGCATAGTCAAAGTTGCAGCAGTACGCAAATGTCATAAACAATATTGATATGCACAAACTCCCGTTCGTCCACTGGCAGTTCCCACCCTGCGAAGGTTTTCAGCACCTCCCGTACTCGAGCGCCCTGACGCTCTCCGCAATTGTGTGCCTCGACTTGAATCCACCCACAAGTGCACCCTATGCTATGTCACCAAATCCGGAGCTCGCCAAACGTGCACACATCCCATCGGTGCGCACCGGAGAGTCGAGTCGAGATTTGTTTGGGGTTGCACCGCCAAACGAGAAAGAAAACCGTAAGTAGACGCGAGCGGCGAGCCCGAATCTGCATACGCACACACTCATTGACCACCAGGGGGGTCATGATCATGCCCTTCCGGAATCAAATGAAAGGCGTGTAGTGCGAAAAAAGGATGCCAGCACGGCGATAGGATCTTCGGCGGCGCATCAAGAACGGCAATGCTGTGCGCCTCGGGCGGAAGCGTCGGAATAGCGGGAATGGCGTCGGGGTCGGCTGCGCAGCTCGTCTCCGAGCACATGCACGGTACGCACTCCGGATCGCGCACCCCCAATTTTGCGTGTGCATGCCGCAGGATTCCATACCGGTCCCGCCCGCGAGTCGGCACGGCGCGCGCCTCTGAAAGTCGTTGCTCCACGCTACCGCAGCGCGAGTCCGGCGCATTGACAGTGCCATAGAGAAGACGCAGCTCAGCGCGCTCGTCTCCGAGCGCACGCGCTTCGTTCTCTCTCCGCCCTCACAGGTCTGGCACGACCTCAGGGATTCCGTGGGACTTGATACCTGAGAGACGCGTCGGCGCCCGATGCGCCTACTATGCGCCGCTTGATGCGTACGACTGTGTCCTTTCGAGTCAACTTGAGTTCATCGGGTTCGAGCTGGGTGGGGACTTGATGGCGTACGAGTTGGGTGGCGGCGGCGGCGGCGGGGGTATAAGCGCACGAGTGCGAGTCTTGAAGGATGGCCGGACTCGACTTTTTTGCGACGGAGCGGACGAGGCGAGCACGCTGCGAGATGCGCGCCGGCGCAGATCAGATGTGGACAACGGCGGCGGCAGCGGCGCCTAGAGCGCGCGAGCCGTACTTGAACGGCTTGCGCCGGAGGAGGGAGACGAGTACGGAGGGAGTCGCGCGCGTTTCGAGGTCGTTAGGGCGGCGGGAGACGAGTGCGCGCTGTATTGGAGCATTGATGTCTATACACACGTAGAGCGCTATACCAAGTGCGCGGACTTGAAAATGGAAGACGGCGGCAGGGCCCGGGAATACGCAAGGGCTTCGCGAGCGCCGTAAGGCAAGGGCATCGTTGTACCCGTGCTCGGCGACGATCGCGCGCGAACGGGAGCGGGGAACGCGCACTGCCGCCGTCGGGGACTTGAGCGCGCACGGCGAGGCGCGGCGGGGCCCCATAGGTGCCTATAGGTGCCTACGGCGGAACAGTAGCACAATGCTGAACATTGTGTGTCGTATGTGAAGAGGTAACAAGCAGACTTTGGGTGTTGATTGTGCGCAGTTGATAGCACAGCCTACCGCTTTGGGACTTGTATACACGTGCCTGATAGTTGCAAGTTGGACGTTGAACCCCAGTGAAAATCCCTTATGCCTGGATCTGCCCGGATCTCCCGACATCTGCCGGATTCTTAGAGCGTTGCGCCGACATCTGCCGACATCTGCCGTCCTCTGCTCGAACCGCCGACGTCATCGAATCAAAAGTAAAAGAGGACATTTTACAAAGCTGCATTCTAAGAGTCGACTACAGTTTTCTGCATGCAATCGCCTGGACGACGGTCGATCGGCTCGAAACTACTGGACTTAGAGAGAAATCTGGCAAATCCTCGACGGCCCGTGCGCGTGCGCACGGACCATGTCAAAACTGGGGATCAGCGGACTTTGAAACCCTTCTTGATTCCTCCCACCATCTTCCCCTCCTCGGTCCCCCTCCTCGGCAACGCTCTCTACCCCCTTCGCCGCCGCTCCCCACGTCCTCGCACCACGCTCACTGCCCGCACTAGCGACGCGTCCCTGCACGACTGCCGCATTACGGCCGACACGTCAAAATCAAGTTCGCAAACCGGTAGCTCTACCTCGTTCTCTGGGGCATAGATTCGGTGTCGCGGCTATCGTGGTCGAAAGGGCCTTCTGTAGCTCGACCCGCAGCAGGACCTTTTGGGCATGTCGCTGACTGTGTAGTCCGGTGCGCGCGCGCTGCGATGCATACAGCAGGGACTTACGCGTGGGCTCCCGACGCCGCAATTCCATCACCAAGGTAAGTTATCCCAATTCAGTCTTCTTTGTCTACTTGCTTACCACTAGGCCCTACATGCCGCGCGAGCACATCCGATGCGATACGGGCTACACATACGCCTTGTGTTCCCAATTGGACCGCGCTCGACGAGGTCGTGCACGGACTTCACGAAGGCGGCGTCGCGTGTGCGAGCCCTCGCCGCTGCACCTCGTCCAATACGTTTCGGGCGGCGGGGGCTTGCGCGTTATCGTGCGTCCCCAATGTTCTCTTTTCTCCTCAAACTGACCTGGCTCGCAGACTTCTCATCATGATGATCGTCACTAGTACGTGTGCACGTCATCCAGTTGCCTCCTCTTTCTTACGTTCTCACAGCATGGCCCCTTCAACTGTCGGCTCCGTTCCGCGCTCTAACCACCCTCTACGCTATCGCCCGCCTCCGCCGTCGCCTCGGCAGCCCGCTCTCGTCCCTTCTTACAGCACGATCCGGCGATGGATAGGGCGGCGGGAGATTCAAGATGGGCAGCAGGTCAGGCGGCGGCGGCGCCGGGGACTTTGCGGTGACTTTCGATCAGGTCTTGTTTGTAGATAGTTGTATCTAGCAGCCGAATAATATTCATTTGTCGATAATAATAGCGAGAAATAGAAGGGAATCGGAGGGCAGATTATAGCAGAACTGAGCATATGGGCAGCAGATTTGAGCAGGTTGGAGCATATGCAAGCAAAATGCACATATGCTATATCCTCAAATCTCTGCCCAGATCTGCTTGTGTCTGCCCTTTTTTGGGTGGGCAGATTTGGGCAGACCTCGGCAGACCCCGGCATAGGGGATTCTCGCTGGGGTTGAACGTTGAACGTTGAACGTTGAACGTTGGAGTCCGTTTGGGAGTTGGAAAATCCGGGAGATTTCGACGGCCGCCGGCCATGACGTCAGATGTCGGAGCTTGAATTTATGGATCTGATATCATTATATCAATATGGATAAACAAAGAGCGCGGGCGTCCTCCCAAGTCCTCCCCCGGCCATGGCACCCTCGTCCCGAAGTGATAAGGGCCACGTCGGAGTCGACGGCGCGGTGTCGCGCAGGCTGATGTACTACCCATTGCCAGAATGATACTTCACCTTTTTTCCTCGACCACGTAGTGCTTTAGGCAATATATATACTTGATAATATGTACACCTGCTTTAGCGCCGTCCATCGCCGTCCATGCCCCCGCCTTCTCTGTCCTCGTCGTTCGGGCGTCCGAGGTCGAACCAGAGAGCAGAGCCGCGATGCGGTGCGGCGGGGCGCGCGTCGTCCGCGCGACGATCACACAGCGTACGGCGCTGCGCGCGCGGCTGGGATGGGGACATGCGTGGGACGCATACGGGGCCCGGGGAGCAGCGCGCGCGCGTCTTGCAGACCCAGCGGGGGCGCAGTGTCATGCGGCGCTGTCATCCTCTTCTGCACCACGTATCCCGCCCCGTCCCCGCCCGCACGCCTTGAGTTCCGGCGCGTGGACCGCAGGGGCAGCGCTGACGCCGGCTGTACCCTGGTGCGCCTCCTCTTCCCATTGCCATCCAGCCGCGGCGCCGTCGAGACTGACGAGCGCAACGTCACCGACCTCAGCACCAAGAGCATACCAGCGGTCGACGAGATCGGGGCGATACCAAGGACTGCGGGACGCTGTCCGTGCGGCAGCGGCGGCACCCGCCTCGAGTGGTATGTCACAGAGTCGTTTTCGCTGGTCCCTGCGGCGGTGTCCACGCCTCGCCCGTGTGAGAGGAGGGACGTGGAGGGAGAGTGGGACTGGGCAGCGACCGAGCCATCAGTGATCTCTTTGGCCTTGTTGTTTGATGAGGCTTCCCTGCGAAAGGGAAGATCAAACTTGCCTTCACATTTTAGAGCCTCCCTCTGTGCAGGAGCTATAAAGCTGGGAGACCAAGCACATTGAAGGACAAGGGTGCACTGATTCCAATGTACAATTTTTTTCTCCCCTTCTCAAGTTCAATATTTGTCGCCTCGGCATGAGAAGCCGGGCAGGACCGAAAAATCTACTCATTCCGATCAATAGATATATACCTTAAATTAGATCCCGTGGCCAGCCGGCCGCCCCAAAATGGGTAGATTGGCTCAAAAATGTGAAGTTCGGGGCCAAGATCACAGTGGTGATCTGGTGTGACACTGTGTGACAAACACGCAGAAAGGCCACAGAAAACAGGGTATGGCAAAATCAAATGAGTGGAGCTCATTTTCAGGAGCTATATAGGGCTTAGAGACATACAGTTTATTTTTCTTTGGATGAGATACTTGATTTACTACTGAACCACCCAAAGCTCAGCGCGGCGCATTTTGATGTGGCTGTGTACGCTCTCATCAGCCCATCAGATTTCCCTCGCTGCCCAGTCCCAGGGAGAGGAGGGGAAAGGAGGGGCTGCGAACGTGTCAGCATCCTATTTGGGTATTGGAGCTCCGACACATCCGGCCGACTGCGCCGCCGGTTTTGATGGCGGCCGCTTTCCCGGATTTTCCAACTCCCAAACTTTCTGGAACGTTGAACGTTGAACGTTGAACGTTGAACGTTGATCGCTCGCTGCACCGCCTTTCCAGTTGATCGGGGTCAAAACCACAGCGTAGGAAGTTGTCCTGGCCATTAAACTACGGTCTAAGATGTTGGATTACCCTTTATTTTACATAGTTGGGGGCTGGAGTTGAATAAATACCGAAAAAAACGGTCATACTCGTAGCGTCCATGCACGCTATGCAGGTACCCACTCCAGCAACAATACTGGTCTCCCGGGAGTATCTCAGTCCCGTAAGCAGCCGTGACCACCCCAATCATCCCCTCAAGCTCAAGGACTACCTCAGCACCTCCTCACGCGCGGCGTGCCCTGCCTCCGCCGCGCGACGTCGCTCGCGTACACCGACGCGGACGAGGACGCCGAGCGCCTGCTGTCGTTCGGCGACTCGACGGGCGCGGACGAGTGGGTCGAGACGCACGCCGGCCGCAAGTCCAACATGGACGCCGCCAATCCGGGCCAGATCGACAACATTCCCGACCTGGACGGCCCGGCGGACGACGCGCTGGCGCAGGGCGTCGGCGCGCTCGCCCTCGGCGCGGACGCTGCTGCCGAGACGCCTGATCTAGACGATATCCCGGATATGGAGGAGGACGGGCTGGAGGAGGGGGAGGACGAGGCGACGGCCGCGCCCAAAGCCACGCCCGGCGTCATTGACGCTAGGTCCGTTTCACCCTCCCACACATGCTCAACTCAACCCGTGCAGCCAAGTAGAGGTCGCCAACGGCAACCTGCTCCAAGTGCGGACGTACGATGTCATGATCACCTACGACAAGTACTACCAGACGCCGCGCATCTGGCTGATCGGCTACGACGAGGTCGGGTGCCTTCCCTTCCCGTTATACCTCCCTCAACGCCCCCCCGCAGAACCGCACCCCGCTGACGCCCCCGCAAATCTTCCAAGACATCTCCGCGGACCACGCGCTCAAGACCGTCACCATCGAGGCGTTCCCGCACTCCGCGTCGCTCCAGGCCGCGTCCGTGCACCCCTGCAAGCACGCGAGCGTCATGAAGAAGGTCATCGAGCGCATGAACACCAGCGTCGTCGAGGAGCAGCTCGCGCAGCGCAAGTCGCCGTCCGCGTCCGCGTCCGCGAAGGACAAGAAGAAGTGGTTCGGGCGCAAGGTGAGCGGCACCGGCAAGGACGACAAGGGGAAGGAGGAGAAGGACAAGGGCGAGGAGGAGGAGGTCGAGGGCATGCGCGTCGACTTCTACCTTGTCGTGTTCCTCAAGTTCATCGCGTCGATCGTCCCCACCATCGAGGTCGATTCGACGGCGTCGTTCTGAGCGCGCGCGGAGTTATACCCAGAAGAAATGTAACCTGTACCATGCATTGCTCATCTACTTAGAATATGCCAGCGCAGTTCACACGTGAAACCGATACATTAACGATAGCAAAGTAAAACAAGAAGAGTGTAAACTCAGACTGCAACTTGTCCCTCATCCGCCTTCTTGCTCCTACTTTCAACCTCCTACTGCCAGTCCCTCTCCTCCTTCCTGCTTATACTTCATACCAACCGCGTTCCTGACGCTGGCGTCAACACAGGTCAGCGGCGGCAGCCTGCTGCTAAGCGGCTTCAAGTTCCTCCCCCCGACGTTCGGCGCCGCCCTCGATGTCCCCGCCGCCGTCCTCGGGTGCGTCCCCGTGCAGGCCGACCTCTCCGCCCTGCGGCTGCACTCCTAGAGCACGACGAATGAGTTGGCGGGGCTCAGGAAGGACAGGTACGTCCCCTTCCCCTTCCCTTTCCTCTCTTCCCCCCATCCCTCTCCCCCTCCTCCCTTGTCCTCCCGTCCCCTCCCTCCGCAAAATCAAACTCCGCGAGGCGCGTTGAGCTGACGCGGGTAACAACCAGCCCGCAGGCGCTGCTGGCGTCCGAGAGCCGTTCGTCAAGCCCCGTCTCCGCTCTCGTGTCCGCACGCCGCCCTGCGCAAGTCCATGCCGCCGCGTCCGCACGCACACTACGTTTACCCTCAGGCCCCGCGCTACGTTCGCGACCCCCGCCTCCGTCTCCTACCACTTCCGCGCCAGGCCCGTCCGTCGCCCGTACCCGGCTCCCACGCGCATATTCTACGCGCCCCCCACTCTCCCGCTCCCGCGCGCGAACGCTCGCTCATGTACGCCTTCGTACGGCCGTCCCCGCCCTCGAATTCGCACACCGCCCCGTGCCGAGCTCCCCACGTAACCGCTTTTCATCGCAAGCTACGTATGTCCGTGCCGTAGCTGCGCGGACGTCCGATTCCGCGCGGAGGACCCCCGCCCGCTCTTGCCGTCCGCGCCGCTCCACTCGCCCCGCAAGTCCCCCCGTGCGTCGCCGCCTCCCCTCTCCGCCGCGCTGCGCCGCTCCAAGTAAGCGCACACGCCGTCCGCTCGCCTTCGCGTGCCCCTTCGCGGCCGAACCGCGCCCTGTCGCCGCCACATGCGGCACGCACAGAGGCGCTCGCGATTGCGCGGCCGTCGTGTACGTGCCGCATGCGGCGCTCCGCGGCGTGGCGTCGCCCGTGTGCCCTCCTTTCTCTTACACCCCGAGCCCCACCCGCGCCGCCGCGCTTCTGGACCCAACTCCGCGCCGGCCGTCCGCTTCCACCCACAGCCGAAACGAGCCAGACGCGCGCGCCGGCGCCGACTCCGCCGCCGCCGCGAGCTAGGGCCCTAGCCGCCACTTAGCGCGTAACGCGCTGGGCGCCCAAATCCCATGACCTCGGAGGCGGCCGGCGTGGGTCGCAACGCGCTACGCTCCGCCACTTCGCGCAAGGGCCGCGTCCACCCCGCCACCAGGATCCCGCGGACTCGGAGGCGGCGTCGGGTCCCGGGAGCGGGACGCGCGCCGCCGCCCTTGCTTTCCCCGCAAAGCGCCGCCGACTTTGGGCGCGGGCGCGCCCGTGGCGGCGTCGAGTCGCGTGCCCGCGCTCCGCAGACGCGCGCAGAGCGCCGTACCGCGCCGCGCTGCAAACTGGGATCAGTGCCAAGATGAGACACAGTGCGTTAAAACGGCGCAACTCACCATATCGCGCGGCTCCAGCAGCGTCGAGTTGCGCACCGGGACGGTCCGAGTGCGCGCGCCCTCCGCCGCCTCCGCTCTCCGCAAACGTGCGCAGAACACTCGGCGCTGCAAAACTGCGATTAGCGCCAAGACATGGGGCGCCAAAAGGGATCAACTCACCGTGTCGGACTTGCGCGCTTGCGCGTGGAGGAGGGAGCGTCGCGGGCGCTCGGATGCGCAGCGCCGGGAGTAGTGTCCGCCTAGCGCCGCGACTCGGCCGCGCGGATCGCTTCATGGGATGCGCCCGCCCGTGGCCCATGTGCCCGAAGCGCGCCGGGACGCCCGGGTCCAGCGGGGACGGGGGAAGCGCCCGAACGCGCCGTTTTGCGTCGTTCCGCGCAGCCAAAGAACAAGAAACGAAGTTGGTCGACTTACCGCTCGATGCCGCGGCGGCGCTGCGCGCCAACTCGTTTGGCGAGGGCGGGCGGTGGGACGTCTTGCGGCGGCGGCGGCGAGCGTGCGCAACGGAGATGCTGTAAACAGATCAGCGCTTGTACGCCTGAGTTTGAGAATGAAACTTACTTGTGTTTACTTGCGAGTTTGAGCTCGACAACTTGAAGCGCCGTGTGGTCCTGAGTTGAGCGAAGGATTTCAGACTTGATCGGCCCAGTCTGCGCTGCGGCTGATGCTCGAGTCGCAGTCAGTGGGTTCGACGTCGAACGGAGGCGGCGCGCGCTTCGGGTGCTGCTGCAGGTTGAAGTAATCAAGTCGAGCAGCTCGGAGGTTTTTAGAAGACGAATCGCTCACTCTGCTAAAATACTGTGTACAGACTGCTTGACAGACTGATAGTAGCCGTGGACGGGGAGATCTGCGAGAGCTTGAGCCAAAAAAAAATGAAGAACGGTCCGACTTACAGTGTTCGTGCGCTGAGTCCGATGGATGCAGGACATGTGGGCCTAGATTTGAATAGTTTTAGCGAAAGACATCGTAAGGGTTCGACCGGGGTAGCTTACCTTGAACGACTTCAGTCGTCACGGTTCAAGTTGGACTTGAACGCCAAGTAGATTCCATACCTGTAAGTGAAAGAAACTTATATAGCTAAGGCCGACTCGCGCTTCAAGTCAACCATCGTAAGCCTAAATTGTAGTTGAAGTCAACAGTTGAGCCGACTTGCGTTGAATGGGACTTACCTCGACCATAGTTTCGGTGTTGCAGCTGTCTCGGGGCACTCGGGCATAGTCTCGCCCATGTTCGAGCGCAAAATCTGGCCAAAAAAAGGGGTCAGCGCGAGCTGATTCGAAAGACAGTACAACTGGCCTTCAACAGGGAGCTGTTCAAGGTCCTCGCGCCCACATCTAGCTAAGCAAGTCAGTTAAAGGCGAGTTAAATTAGATCAGAACGAACATACCTGTCGTCTCACCCTTGTTCGAGCTCGGAGCCTAGGAGCTGAGTATGAAACGGCTGAACAACTTGAAGGAGCCGTTCAAGGTCCTCGCGCTCGGTTGATACAACTGTAACTAAGCAAGTCAGTGGAAGTGGGTTGGATTAGGTCAGAACGAACCTACCTTGTCCTTGTCCGAGCGTGGAGCCTAAGAGTTGAAGTCAGTCCGACTGACCTTCAGCAAGGAGCCGTTCATGGTCCTTGCGCTCGGCCGCACACATAATCTAACTGAGCAAACTAGTCCCAAGTAAATTGAACTGGATTAGAAGGAACTGGCGCCCAGTTCACACAGATCTAAGCAAGTTAGTTGGAAGTAAGTCGGATTAGAATAAAGCGAGCTCACCTAGCGTAGTGTACGAGTAAAGGGTCTCAAACGAATCTAACTAACGAAGTCAGTCGAGCGAGTTGAAATAGAGTAGGGCGAGCTTACCTAGCGTAGTGTACAGCGACCTACCGCTGCCCCATTCAAGGCAATCCAAATCGGGCGGCGAGTCAAGAGTTGAGATGTAATGGACATGTCAGAATGCAGGATGCGACCGACAATAAAGCACATACCCATAGGTTCAAGGTAATCAGACAAGCGGCGGGCTTCCACATCGAAGGTCATTATAGTTGAAGTCTACTAGGTCAGGTCAGAACGAACAATGCGAAATTGTGACTACGGCGCTAGCACATACCCGTTGCTCGCTCAGAGTCAATCCGCTTGCGCTTTGATGGCCAAGTTGAAATCTAACGGTAACCGTCGGCATGAAGCGCATGACGCATATATATCAGACGCACGCTGATCGTCCCGTCGATAAATTCAATCATCCGGATGAAGTCATCCAGGATGCATGTAAGTTGCAATCTAAGGCTACGTGGTCAATAGATATGATGAAGGATTGATAGATAGACGTACTGCGATTCTTGTGGGCTGCGAGCGCAGATTTGAAGTCAGACTAGGCTTCAACTCAAGCAGTATACTTATGAGAAACTATAATTTTTGGTCAGAACGAAGGATCGTTGGTTGAATGTAAAAAGTTAAGACCTACCAATGTCCCGTTTGAAGTCAATCAAGACTAAGCTTAAGATTTGAAGGTCGGTGAAGTTGTGGTCTAATGGTTTGACTCAGAACGAAATCTGCGTCGCACACTAAAGTACATATCGCGTAGCTCGTTTGCGGTTGATCCAAAAAAGCGGCGGGCTTAAGTTTTGAAGGCTGTTAGAGTCAACATCTAACGCCAATCGTCAGAATGAAGAGCATGAACAATAGATAACAGACGTACTGCTCGCTTGAACTCAAACAAAGGTCGAGTCCGGCACCGGGCTCGACTTTGAAGGCCGTTGGAAGTGGTAGCTATTGGTTCAAGTCGGTCGATTGGAAACTCGATAGATAGAGCACATACCGAACGAGTACTTGTTTGAAGTCAAACAAGGGTGGGTGTGCGGCGAAGCGCCGGGCTTGGACTTTGAAGGGCATTCGAACCTGGCAACTCTGATAGTAAATGTTAGAACAAAACGCGAGGGATGTTACCAAACGCACCCTTGACTCGTTTGAAGTCAAACAAGGCGCACGGCGAGCGCCGGGCTTCAAACTTGAAGGCCCTAGTAGAATTGATCTGATGGTCAAAGTTAGCATAAGAGACTCGAAGCATCTATAGTATACGCACCATTAACAGCTTCCGTAGTCCTGAATAAGGCCAGGAATGCTGAGAGACTTGAGATAGGTTCGAAAACTAAGGTCCAAGTCAGACTGAGGGGATACGAGACAACTAGGAGGCGCACCATATGTAGCCAATGGAGCGATAACTTCGATAAAAACCCGGGGGGTTGCGGCGCAGCGGCGAGTCGGAAGCGCTCCAGAGCGCAGCCTTTGTTTGAAGTTGAACATTGGTGGAACGGCCGGTGTTGGGCTTCAAACTTGAACTCGAAGGCCCGTAGGATCGAAATCTGATAGAAAAAGTCAGAATGAAAGGCTTGATAGATAGACAGTGGACGCACCGGTGATGTTACACCGCTGACTTCAGTAATACCCAACGAAAACGCCCGCTATTGACCAGCTTTGCGGCAGAATCGAGATCTGAGGGCCAGGAGTTAAAATAGGCAGATTAGCAATAAAAAGCGGACGTACTCGAGCGATACCTTCGATAGAACGGGGTTTGTGAGGCAGAGGCAAGCGGTCGTTCTCCGTCGACTGGTTTGAAGCCAAACAAGGAAGAACCGGGCTCCAAAGCGAAAGGTTCGTAGCCTCGAAATCTATGTTGGATAAGCGTCTCGATAGACAGATAGATAGTAGACACACCATTAAGATTACACCGATGGCTTCACTAATAGCCAACGAAGTCGCTCGTTCTTGTCCGGATGTTGGGGCGGAATCGAAATCTAAGGGCCATAGTCAGTATATCGAGGGCATCGATAGGAAGAGAACGTACGGGAGCGATAGTTTCGATAGAGATCTCGGGGCGTCGTTGAGCAGCGGCAAGGGCGAAGCCTTTGAGTGGTTTAGTTTGTAGTCAGAGAAGGCAGCGCCGGGGGTCAAAACGAAGGCTCGTAGACTCGAAATCTGACAGTCAAGTCAGAATGAAGGATTCAATGGATGATTTGTAGACGCACCATTAATGATAGCTTGATAAATTATTGACCAGTTTTGGGATTGAATCGAAAGCTAAGGGCGCAAATTCAGAATTAGTGGAGATTGGATAGATGTCGGACATACCAGGGCAATAGTGCGATAATCTCGAGAGAGGTTGCCCGGAGCGAGGCAGACCGAGGCGCACGCCGGCAGTGCTCGGGACTGCAGCGGGAGATTCCGCGAGAAGAGGGTGCGCTGGAATGGGCAGTGAGATGTGTAAGGGATCGGAGGTAAGCCGTACCGGTGGGTCCGGTTTGCGGCGGAGGACACAAGGCAGGGGCCGTGTTGCGCCCGCGCTCGCATGTGCACGCTAAGCCATTCGGGACAAGTGCGTTGCGCCGGCGTCGTGGGGGGCTGCGCGGAGATGCGCTCCGGCCCGGAGCCGTGGGATCGCGCAAGTCGGGCAGCGCTGACGGCGGCGGCTAGCGATTGGCAGCGCGAGAACGTTCATCTGGAAAAAAAATGAGAAACGAGCGTGCTGCAAGCCTGTCACGTACGGATCGTGCCAATACCCCGCCGAATGTGTATGCATCAAGATCCGTCGTGGGCTATCCGCGCCTACGAGTGCTGGCGGCAGAGTTGCCGGGAGAGCGGCGGCGACGCGGCGTGAAGTGGGTGAATCTGGGAAGAGTGAGAGCAAGAGATGCGGGGGCGCAGCACATACAGCACGCGCCGATCGTCCCGGCATCGAGTCCCGCGCCCCGGGTGCGGACAGTGCCGCCGAGCGATACCGGAATCGAGTGGCTCGGAATCCATTGGCTACGAAACGGTCAGAAAAAGAGATGCGGGAGGTCTGCGACGTACGGAAAGCAGTAGGCGTCGACCAGGACCCAATCCCGAGGCGCGGCGAGCAGCATCCCGACTGCGATGCGCCGCCAACGTCGAGTGGGCTCCCCCACGTCATCGAACCAGCTCGATGCCCACGGCGGCGGTGAGAGCGCCGAGGGCATGCAAGATGGCGACGAGGATGAGCTGGAAGGCGCACGAGAGGTTGCGGCAGTTGAGGAGGCGCACTGGGTGGTGGGTGGTTGAGTGAAGGAGAGCGGGGCTCGCCCCAGTTCTTATAGACGTCCAGCGGCCCAGAAATCTAGCGGGCTGTGTCGCTTAAGTTAGATTAAAGATAGAAATCGCATTGAAACGCACCTGAGAAGCAAGAATAGGCTCTGCAAGCGAGTTCGCTGCAAATCCCTGGATCCACCCTCGTCGTCCGCCGCTTCTCTGCCCGCAGAATGGAAGCGGGGAACTCGTTCGAGTACAGGAATAGATTACGCTCCCGAGGTTGTGGGCGATCCGGGGCAAAGACGCCCCCGCACCGATTATTTTGGACCTCGTCCAAAACAAACCATGCGCCGTATTGCGAGTTGTGCAACTGCGACGGCGCAAATTTTTGTTGGAGGCGCACGGCGGCGTCTACCCATAGCCTGCGCGCCATGTACGGGCGGCGGATGCGGGCTATACCGCCCATGATACCGGGGGTACTGCTAGAGGGGTCAAAGTTAGTTCCAGGGTGAAGCAGAGACCGCAGCGACGCACCGCGCAGATCCGCAATAGCCCCACAGTAGCCGATCGCATAAAAGCTGTCGATCAAAGGCTCAAGTCGAGCCCGTCTCGGTAGAAGATCGAATATATGCGTATTTCGTCTTTTCGAGTTCGCCGCTTCTTGCTCGCATCCAATAGGCTCTGCGTAGCGGATGCACTGCGGAAGAAGTATTTTGAGGGATTTGCGCTGTATAAATAGCTTGATAACGCACCTAGGGCCCGCAATAACCTCGGATGTCGTTCTACGCGCGATTGAATGGGTGCCCGTTGGGGCCGTCGGAGAGCGGAAATGAAGGCCTGGACATGTGCGTTGAATAGTCCTACTAATGTAATTCGAAGGCCGAAGTCCTGCGGGCCGGGACTTTCGGGAGGCGAAAGTTCGAGGTGGTGGTTGAGAGCAAGTGACGGTGTTTCCCAATTAGGTCGGCTGGCGTCAACGGACTCCGGTCCGCGCCTTCGATTGACAGGTGGCGATGACGCTTGGCGCGGATCGGCGCCATCTTGACCAAAAAAAAATCGGCGCGCCTCCCGCCGCTCGGCGCTGGCGGGGCGCGCCGGCCCGCGCTGTGCGCCACATATTCTGAGCACTCTGGGCTTGCCCCAGGGCCTTGAACTAGTTGAGCTCGCTGAGCACTGAGACAAGTCTATTTTTGTCCTGCGCGGCAATTTGCGGTCTGGCGATCCCATCTCGCCAGACCTCGCCGCTGTGCTCGCACATCTCCGGATGCGCTATTCAGCGCGGCTTCTTTTCTCAATCAGCAACCAGGGGTGCCCATTCAAAGGCAAAATTTATTAATACTTGGCCCCGGAAGCCCGGAAGTAATTGTGTTGTGCGGATCTCATCCAATTTGCTCGTTGTTCATTTGTACCCTACCCATGAGTCATTTATGTTTATATATTCCAGTTGTGCTCAAACTTATTCACTCTAAAGTATCCCATTTTCATTTTTCAACATCACACACATCATGAAGTAAGTTGCATAAATTGTGAAGCAGAATCTTGAACATAATTATTGCAGATCCATCGAGCCGGTAGCCCCCGCTGAGCCCCGCTGGCTGAGTAAAAAGCGAGGACAAGGGCAACACGAGTTCCCCGATCAAATCCTAAGCGAGGGGAATTGGTGCGGCTGAACACAATAATAGATTTGTTGACTGTTTCACACTGGTGGGAATTGTTGGCCGCCAACCAAACACAACACATCCTCCTTCTTGCCTTATACTACGACCTTTGCCCTCGATTCGTCTGCCCCGTAAACTGCCCGCCAACTGCCCCGCAAACTGCCTGCCAACTGCCCCGCCGCCCTCTCAACTGGCATCACAGCATTCCTGAACACTGTTTTGGGAACACCACCAGTCCTCCAAGTTGTGGCTCAAGACTCCGAGTTCAAGCTTGATGTTGGGGTTCTACACAGGTACTCGCAGTCCTCGTACGTCGCCATCCTGCACGCACCACAGTCCACCCATCTCGTCGATAACCCCTTCAGGCATCCGAGCCAGCTCATCGACCATGTCACAAGTGGCTCGTCGCCGCTTCGGCCGAAACCAACACCCAGAGTTCGGTCGCCATCAGTCAGATGCGCCGTACCTTTGGTTCGCGCCCCGGTCCTATGGCTCCCCACTGCAGGGAAGGTTTTTCCGCGCCGGCGTTCTCTCCGGTACCCGCACACGCCGGCGAAGACATCGAATTTTGTTCTTCGGGCAAGTTGAGGCTGGTAAGCTGCTTCCGTTCTGCTTTTTTATTCTGCTCACTCTCCCCAAGCTCATGCACACACACTCGTTACTGCATCAAGCCCCCCCGCTTCTGTCACCGGCACTACTTGCAATTCCACATGTATACCAGCAGCGGCAAGTTTTTTGTATCATTTTTGGCTCTCCGGCGACCGGGCTGGTCTACACGTGATACACAAGCTCCTGTCGCCGCGCGGGGCACGCTTCCGGTCTCGGCGATCGCGCTCCGGGAGCGGCGCGATGCGCCGTGAAGACCTGCGGCGCGCCCACCACTTACGGCAATGTCCGGTAAGTTCCGACATTCCATTTTTGCCCCCGGACTCACCCCGTATCTAGCTTTTGCGCTCGCATCGTTGCCGCCGCGCCATTCCGATCGAGAACGAGGCTATCCCGCCACCAAGCGCGACCCACCGCCGCCTTGGTAAGTTTTTCAATCATACTTGCACACAACGTTAGCTTATTCATCAGCAGTTCACATGTCTCCCGGCGTGTCGGTGCCGCACCGCCCTCCGACTTGGTTTTTCGTGATCCCGCCACCGCGTCGATGCGCCCGCTGCTAATCCGAGGCATAGCACACGTCGGCACCGCGCAAACTCCCAATTCATCACCAACATTATGCGCGCAACATCCCCTCACTTCCCCCCGGGGTTCTAGTTCGGTTTTTTGTGCTCGCGCAACCTCTACGATGCCCTCGGCGCGCCGCCCCTGCCCCCGAATCATTTACTCCATTTTTGGCGATCCTTCCACTGCTGCGAGGTGCTGAACATCCCGACGCCGCCCCGAAGATTTGTTTTCGATTTTTGGTGCCGTGATGCGCCGTGCCACCCTCGCACCCAGTTCAACTCAAGATTCGGCCCCGCCGTGCTCGCCGTGGTGCGCCAGCCATCCCGCCGCGGCCCCGAACTCTTGTCAATTTTGGCGCTCCCGCATCCGCTGTGCGTAAGTCGATTCCTGTACACGTCAACTTGCACTGACCTCGTTCCTAGCGCAGCGGGCGCTTGCTTGCATGGATCTGCGCCGCCGCCGCCGTGATTCTTCAATTTTCGGTGTTCCGGCGATGCCCCCGTCGTGTGTGTGCTGCGTTCTGGGTCGGGTTTTCGCGCTCCCGCCACTGCCGTTGCCCCGACAGTCTAATTCAAGATTCCCTTGCCGCCACACATTCCCGACTCGAATTCCGGCCTCCTGCCACAGCGGTGCTGCACCGCCCCCTTATCTCTTCTCGATTTTTGGCGCTCCCGCTACTGCCCCTATACCTCGACTCAACTCAAATCCCGACGCACTCCAAATTCCGAGTCAATTTTCGGTGATCCCGCCATCTCGCCATCAAGGCTCCTCGTGCCCCGATTCCAATTCGAGTTTGTGCTGGCCTGTGACACGCCGGGCACATCGGCGGGGCCCCGGAGTTATTTTTCGATTTTTGGGCAGCTCGCGAGCGGCCTGATGCGACCGATGCGCCCAACGTGTCAGCGCTCGTTCCGTTTCGAGATTTCGATGTCCCGCCTCGCGCGCGGCTCCTTTTGTTGCTTTTACGCGTGAGTTTAAACCTCTCGTGCTTGTATCCCACTAATGCCAATCCTCGGTCCTGAAGTCCCCGCACCTTGATTTTTCGATTTTCGGTGCTTTCGCGAGTGTGTCATTTACGACGCGCCCCCGAGCTTGGTGTATGCACCCCCCCGGCGATCTCGGGTGGGCTCGTTTTGTGTGTGCTTCAATTTTCATGTTAATTGTTGCCAGTCTGACCAATTCCCGGCAAGTGCTTGTTGCTCGTGCTCCAATTCGGTGAGTTTGATTCAATCCTACCCCTAATTCACCACAATTTCTGACTTGACTCTCGCAATACCCTAAAAAATCAGAATTTACTGACACGCGCGCCAGGCACTGATTGGAGATCTATCAGGAGATTTGGTGAGATTTGTTTCCAGATACATCGTAGATCCACGTCGTCCATGTACGGCTCCCATTTACTGAACGCCTGCCGACCTTCGGGAACGGGGAAACTATTGCCGAATTTCTAAAAATAGATATTCCACTTGACAATCTAAAAAATTCAAAAGTTTAATCAAGTGCAAAGTTGGGAGAGAAGTCATAGAACGCGGCATGGGCCCGGCGAACAGGGAGAGAAGGGCCGCGTAGAGGGACACGTTACAAGGTAGATGACGCGGACGCGTGACGGTGACGATGACGCGCATCACGCGGCACATTGTCAAGACGACGCAACCATGAACTTGCACTCGACCTGCACACAGCAGACATGAACGGCGTCTCGTAGCGTCCATGCACCCCATCCAGGTACCCACTCCAGCAACAATACTGGTCCGTCCGGGAGTACCTCAGTCCCGTAAGCAGCTGTAACCACCCCAATCATCCCCTCAAGCTCAAGGACTACCTCAGCACCTCCTCACGCGCGGCGTGCCCTGCCTCCGCCGCGCGACGTCGCTCGCGTACACCGACGCGGACGAGGACGCCGAGCGCCTGCTGTCGTTCGGCGACTCGACAGGCGCGGACGAGTGGGTCGAGACCCACGCCGGCCGCAAGTCCAACATGGACGCCGCCAATCCGGGCCAGATCGACGACATTCCCGACCTCGACGGCCCGGCGGACGACGCGCTGGCGCAGGGCGTCGGCGCGCTCGCCCTCGGCGCGGACGGCGCTGCGGAGACGCCTGATCTGGACGATATCCCGGATATGGAGGAGGACGGGCTGGAGGAGGGGGAGGACGAGGCGACGGCCGCGCCCAAAGCCACGCCGGGCGTCATTGACGCTAGGTGCGTTTCCTCCCCCGCATATGCTTAACTCAACCCTTGCAGCCAAGTAGAGGTCGCCAACGGCAACCTGCTCCAAGTGCGGACGTACGATGTCATGATCACCTACGACAAGTACTACCAGACGCCGCGCATCTGGCTGATCGGCTACGACGAGGTCGGTTGCCTCTCGTCGTACCCTGTCATAGCTCAACCCACTCCCGCAGAACCGCACGCCGCTGACGCCCCCGCAAATCTTCCAAGACATCTCCGCGGACCACGCGCTCAAGACCGTCACCATCGAGGCCTTCCCGCACTCCGCGTCGCTCCAGGCCGCGTCCGTGCACCCGTGCAAGCACGCGAGCGTCATGAAGAAGGTCATCGAGCGCATGAACACCAGCGTCGTCGAGGAGCAGCTCGCGCAGCGCAAGTCGCCCGCGTCCGCGTCCGCGAAGGACAAGAAGAAGTGGTTCGGGCGCAAGGTCAGCGGCACCGGCAAGGACGACAAGGGGAAGGAGGAGAAGGACAAGGGCGAGGAGGAGGAGGTCGAGGGCATGCGCGTCGACTTCTACCTTGTCGTGTTCCTCAAGTTCATCGCGTCGATCGTCCCCACCATCGAGGTCGATTCGACGGCGTCGTTCTGAGCGCGCGCGGAGTTATACCCAGAAGAAATGTAACCTGTACCATGCATTGCTCATCTACTTAGAATATGCCAGCGCAGTTCACACGTGAAACCGATACATTAACGATAGCAAAGTAAAACAAGAAGAGTGTAAACTCAGACTGCAACTTGTCCCTCATCCGCCTTCTTGCTCCTACTTTCAACCTCCTACTGCCAGTCCCTCTCCTCCTTCCTGCTTATACTTCATACCAACCGCGTTCCTGACGCTGGCGTCAACACAGGTCAGCGGCGGCAGCCTGCTGCTAAGCGGCTTCAAGTTCCTCCCCCCGACGTTCGGCGCCGCCCTCGATGTCCCCGCCGCCGTCCTCGGGTGCGTCCCCGTGCAGGCCGACCTCTCCGCCCTGCGGCTGCACTCCTAGAGCACGACGAATGAGTTGGCGGGGCTCAGGAAGGACAGGTACGTCCCCTTCCCCTTCCCTTTCCTCTCTTCCCCCCATCCCTCTCCCCCTCCTCCCTTGTCCTCCCGTCCCCTCCCTCCGCAAAATCAAACTCCGCGAGGCGCGTTGAGCTGACGCGGGTAACAACCAGCCCGCAGGCGCTGCTGGCGTCCGAGAGCCGTTCGTCAAGCCCCGTCTCCGCCCTCGTGTCCGCACGCCGCCCTGCGCAAGTCCATGCCGCCGCGTCCGCACGCACGCTACGTACGCCCTCAAGCTCAAGTCCGAGCGGGCTCGGCCCCGCGCTACGTTCGCGACCCCCGCCTACATCTCCTACTAGCGCATCCAGCCCCGTCCGTCGCCCGTACCCACCTGGCTCCCGCGCGCATCTTCTACGCGCGCCTCACTCCCCCGCTCCCACGCGCGAACGCTCGTTCATGTACGCCTTCGAACGGCCGTCCCCGCCCTCGAATTCGCACGCCGCCCCGCGCCGAGCTCCCCTACGTCGCCGCTCTTCGTCGCAAGCTACGATGCCCGTCCCGTAGCTGCGCGTCCGATCCCGCGCGGAGGACACCCCGCGCTCGTCTCCTCCGCGCACGCCCGCTCTTGCCGTCCACGCCGCTCCACCCGCCCCGCAAGTCCCCCCGTGCCTTGCTGACACTCCTCTCCGCCGCGCTGCGCCGCTCCAAGCAAGCGCGCACGCCGTCCGCTCGCCTTCGCGTGCCCCTCCGCGGCCGAGCCGCCCTGTCGCCGCCACATGCGGCACGTACAGAGGCGCTCGCGATTGCGCGGCCGTCGTGTACGTGCCGCATGCGGCGCTCCGCGGCGCGGCGCCGCCGTGTGCCCGCCTTTCTCTTACCCCCCGAGCGCCACCCTCGCCACCGCGCTCCTGGACCTCACTCCGCGCCGGCGCCGCTTCCATCCCCCGGATGCTCGCGCCGGGAACACCGCCGCGAGCCCCGCTGAGCTCCCTAGCCGCCACTGAGCGCGTAACGCGCTCGGGGCGGCGCCCACATCCCACGGCCTCGGAGGCGGCCGGCGTGGGTCGCGGCTCGCCACTTCGCGCAAGGGCGGCGTCCACCCCGCCGCCACAGGAATCCCGTGGACTCAGAGGCGGCGTCGGGTCCCGGGAGCGGGACGCGCGCCGCCGCCCTTGCTTTCCTCGCAATGCGCCGACTTTGGGCGCGTCGAGCCGCGTGCCCGCAGTCCGCGAACGCGCGCAGAGCGCCGTACCGCGCCCCGCGCTGCAAACTCGGAATTAGCGCCAAGACGAGCTAAAACGGTGCAACTCGCTGTATCGCGCGGCTCCAGCGGCGCCGAGTCGCGCACCGGGACGGTCCGCGAATGCGCGCTCTCCGCTGCCCGACGCTCTCCGCAAACGTGCGCAGAACACCCGGCGCTGCAAAACTGCGATTAGCGCCAAGATATGGATGGGGCGCTAAAAGGGAGCAACTCACCATGTCGGACTTGCGCGCTGAGCGTCGCGGGCGCTCGGATGCGAAGCGCAGCGATGGAGATGAAGATCTGCGGGGGTGGGCTCGCAGATGTCGGGGAACGGGAAACGAGGAGCGCGAACCTCTTGAACCGGGGCGCTTGTGTGTCTGAGCGCTTGGGCCTCCGTGCGGCGCGGCGAGCGAGACGTCGGGCTCGAGCCGACTCCGACTCCGCGTCCACCTACTACGTGCGTCGGCGCCGGATCCGCAGCATCCGCGCGCCGTCGCTCGTCTCAGCGCCGATTCTCACGCAGACTCGAGCGTCCCGGCGGACCGCCGCAAATCCAAGCCAGCCAATGCAGGCTTGCATTCGAATGCAAGCGACTCACTGCAGCTGGGCGCTTGCGGCGGGCGCTTTGGGGATGCATTGGGCTTGAGGAGGGCTGGGGATGCGGGGCGCTGTACGTAGCCTGTAAGTAGGCGGTACAATCGGGCACTGCGAGAATTCAAGGCTTACCTTCGTGAATCCGAATCCAGACTGAGTGAAGCTCGAGACCGGCGCAGAAAGGGTGGAGGGGTGTCTCTGAGCAAAGAACAGTTGGCTGCCGGTTCGTTCTAAGATGTGGACGTACCAAATGAATATCATAAATTCATATTGAGCCCTGAGGACTTGAGCTGAAGTCAAGAGTTGAAGCTAAGTAACGGTCAGTCAACGAATTTGGCTTTGATAAACTGAACCCGTCTTACTTCAAGCTTACTTCAAGAACCGTTACGACCTCAATAAACAGTCCAGTCGAAATCCAACCAAAGAATGAGGTTAGTGTGAGGGCCCGGACCGTCCAGTGAAGGCGATTGATCAGATTGAACTCACATTACAAAGGTACGTTCGCTTGGAGGACTAAACTTGTTGATCGGCTTTCACTGAAATGAATTCGCGCAGGGTCCAACGCTCGAATGGTAACCTATTGAAAGTCAGAGTTGAATGACCCAGTCTCAACTTGAACACGACTTGCCTCGCAGTATTGAAGGCCGATCCCAACTTGAACATGGCTTGACATGAAGTCAACCATCGACACCTCGTGCCAAACAACCATAGTGTTCCCTCTTTCACGGCTGCGCGCGCACGAGCATAGTCTCGCCCATAAGTAACAGCGAAGTCTGATCGAAATGTTAGGATCTAGTCAGTATGTAGAATGAAAGGAACTAGAAAAATAGCCGAAATCTAACGCTACCCGTCAGAATGAAGGCTAAGGTAGATAGATTGATAGACGTACTGTGTACCAAAAACTCGTTTGAACTCAAACCAGGGTGTCGAGCCCGGCGCCGGACTTCAAACTTGAAGACGATTAGAAGTGGTATCTAATGGTTCAAGTCAGTTGAATGAAGTATTTCGATAAATAGAGACATACCGGCTGCTTGTTTGTAGTCAAACAAGGTGCAAGTCGAGCAGGGCCGGGTTGCAGATTCGAAGGCCTTGAAGAGGAGTATCTAACAGTTCAAGTTAGCTGGACAAAAACTCGACAGATAGAGCACTTACCGATTACTGGTTTGAAGTCAACAAGCATCCGGCTTGTGATCTGAAGGGCATCAGCGCTGAAATTTAACGGTATGTAAGTGCAAGAATAAAGAATGCGAGGTTGATTCTAAACGTACCGTTAACCCGTTTAGAGCCGAACAAGGTGCCAGTTGAGCGCCGGGCTTCAAATTCGAGAGCCATTCGAACCGAAATCTAATGGTGAATGTCAGATTGAGGGACTCGATACATAGATAGCAGATGCACCATTAATGATACAGTTGTAGGATTCGCACCACAAAGTCGCTCGTTCTTGACCAAATTGAAAGTAGGATTGAAATCTAAGAGCCTGCAGTCAGAATAGGGAGAGCAGTAATGGATAGCGGACGGACTGGAGCAATGATCTCCTTACTTGAATTTCGAACACTGTTCGAAGCACTTATAGTTGAACTAAGCTAAGTCGGGCTAGGCTTATGCTTCAAGTTAGAAGGGCCGATGCGTCGAAGGACTGATAGCAGAAACGAATCGAAAACTTGTATGAAGTCAGACCGGGGCTTCAAACTTATGCCAAGACTAGGTTCGGTTCTAAGCCTGGTCCAAGTCAGCATGAAGGCTGCGAAAGGCTGAAAGCGAAAGACGCACCAATAGTTCCTTGTTCGAAGTCAAACCATAAGTGTCAGGCTTTCAATTTGAATTGGATCGGATGTCGGTTAAGTCGGAATGAAGTTTGCAGTGAATAATAAAATACATACCTTTGACTCGTTTGAAGTCCAAGTCCAGTGAGGACTTGGAGTTCGAACTCGATCAGATTCAAAGAACATGAGGGATCATATCATACATACTCTTGACTCGTTTGAAGTCAGACAAGGCGCAAGGCGAGCCCCGGGCATCAGATTTCAAACTCGAAGGCCATAGAACCGAAATCAAATGTTCAAAGTCAGAATGAGAGTCAATACATCTATAGCAGACGCACCATTAACAGCTTCAGTAGTCCTGAATGAGTACTGACAGCCTTGAGGTCAGTACGAAATCTAAGGGCCCAAGTCAGACTCAGGAAAGATGGCAAAGGTTTAAAGTAGCAGGCGCACCATAATTTCGATAGAAACCTGGGGGTTGCGGCGCAGCGGCGGGTCGGCAGCGCTCCAGAGCGCAGCCGTTAGCTCGTTCGAAGCCAAGCATCGGCTGAAAGACCAGCGCAGGGCTTCGGGTTTGAAGGCTCGTAAAATCGGAATCTGTTAACAAGGGTCAGAATGAAGGGCTTGGTAAATAGACAGTGGACGCACCGTTGATGTTACACCGCTGACTTCACTAATACCCAACGAAAACGCCCGCTATTGACCAGCTTTGCGGCAGAATCGAGATCTAAGGGCTAGGAGTCAGAATAGGCAGATTAGCAATAGAAAGAAAGCGGACATACTCGAGCGATAACTTCGATAAGACGGGGTTTGTGAGGCAGAGGCAAGCGGTCGTTCTCCAGAGCAAGGCCGTTGACTGCTTTGAAGCCAAACAAGGAAGCGCCGGGCTTCAAACTGAAAGGTTCGTAGCCTCGAACTCTATGTTGAACGAACGTCTCAATAGATAGATAGTAGACACACCGTTAAAGTTATACCGATGGCCCGGGCTTCACTAATAGCCAACGAAGTCGCTCGTTATTGACCGGATTTGGGGCGGAATTGGCCGGGCCTCAAACTTGAAGGCCCACAGAAACGAGATCTAATGGAAAAAGTCAGAACGAAGGTCTCAATAGATTGCTACTAAGGATACGAACCAGTAATGATGGCTTTATAGAGTCGCCCTTTATTGACCAGCCTTTAAGATTGAAACGAAATCTGAGGGCGCAAAGTCAGAATGAGTGGAGGTTAGATAGTAGCGGACGTACCAGTGGGATCGCGATAATCACGAGAGGACGAGCGGATTGAGGCGGATCGATGCGCGCGCCGGCAGTACTCGGGACTGCAGCGGGAGATTCCCCAAGCAGAGGGCGCGCTTGAAAGGGCAGTGAGATGCGCAAGGCATCGGAGGTAAGTCATACCGGTGGGTCCGAAGTGCGGCGGAGGACACAAGGCGGCGGCCGTGTTGCGGCCGCGCTCGCATGCGCACACCAAGCCGTTCGGGACGAGCGCGTTGCGCCGGCAAGGGTAGCTGCGCGGAGATGCGCTCCGGGGAGCCGTGGGATCGCGCAAGTCGGGCAGCGCTGGTGGCGGCGGCTACCGATCGGCAGCGAGGGAACGTTGATCTGGAAAAAATGAGAACGAAGTGTGCTGCAAGTCTGCCACGTACCAATCGTGCCAATATCCCGCCGAGTGCGTATACATCGAGATCCGTCGTGGGCTACCCGCGACTCCGAGTGCTGGCCGCAGAGTTGCCGGGAGAGCGGCGGCATGAAGTGGGGGAATCTGGGAAGAGTGAGACAAAGGGATGCGGGGGCGCAGCGCATAGAGCACGCACCGATGGTCCCGGCATCGAATCCCGCGCCCCGGGTGCGGACAGTGCTGTCGAGCGATATCGACGTCGAGTGGCTCGGAATCCAGAGGCTACGAAACGGTCAGAAAAAGAGACGCGGGAGGTCTGTGACGTACGGGAGACGATATGCGTTGATAAGGACCCGATCCCAAGGCGCAGCGAGCAGCATCCCGACTGCAATGCGCCGCCGACGTCGAGTGGCTCACCCACGTCATCGAACCAACTCGATGCCCACGGCGGCGGTGAGGGCGCCGAGGACACGCGAGACGGTGGCGAGACGAAACCGAAAGGCGTGCAAGAGGTTGTGGCAGCTGAGGAGGTGAAGTGGGCGATGGGCGGTTGAGTGAAGGAGAGCGGGGTTTGCCCCAGTTCTTATAGACTTCCGGCGGCCCAGAAATCTAGCGGGCTGTGTCGCTTAAGTTAGATTAAAGATAGGAATAGCATTGAGACGCACCTGAGAAGCAAGAATAGGCTCTGCAAGCGAGTTCGCCGCAGATCCCTGAATCCGCCCTCGTCGTCCGCTGCTTCTCCGCTCGCAGAATAGAAGCGGGGCACTCGTTCGGGTACAGGAATAGATTACGCATCCGAGTTGGCGGGCGATCCGGGGCAAAGACGCCCCCGCACCGATTATTTTGGACCTCGTCCAAAACGAACCATGCGCCGTATTGCGAGTTGTGCAACTGCGAGGGCAAATATTTTTGTCGGAGGCGCAAGGCAGAGTCTACTCGTAGCCTGAGCGCCATGTACGGGCGGCGGAGGCAAGCTATACCGCGCATGGTACCAAGGGTACTGCTAGAGGGGTCAATATTAGTTCCAGGGTGAGGCAGAGACCACAGCGACGCACTGTGCAGATCCGCAATAGCCCCACAATAGCCGCTCGCATAAAATGTGTCCATCAATGGCTCAAGTCGAGCCCGTCTCGCTAGAAGATCGAATATATGCGTGTTTCGTCGTTTCGAGTTCGCCGCTATTCGGTGGCCTCTGATAGGCTCTGAATGGCGGGAGCACTGCGAAAGAAGCGTTATGAGAGATTTACGCTGTATAAATAGGCTGATAACGCACCTAGGGCCAGCAATAACCTCGGATGTTGTTCTACGCGCGATTGTATTCGAGCCCGTTGGGGCCGTCAGAAGGCGGAAATGAGGGCCTGGGCGTGCATATTGAGTGGTTCCACTTATCGGGTTCGAAGGCCGAAGTCCTGCGGGCCGGGACTTTCGGGAGACGAAAATTCGAGGTGGTGGCTGAGAGCAAGTGACGGGGTTTCCCAATTAGGTCGGCTGGCGTCAACGGACTCCGGTCCGCGCCTTCGATTGACAGGTGGCGATGACGCTTGGCGCGGATCGGCGCCATCTTGACCAAAAAAAATCGGCGCGCCTCCCGCCGCTCGGCGCTGCCGGGGCGCGCCGGCCCGCGCTGTGCGCCGCACATCCCGAGCGCTCTGGGCTTGCCCCGGGACCTTGAATCAGTCGAGTTCACCGCGCACCGGGACAACTCTATTTTTGTCCTGTGCGGCAATTTGCGGTCTGGCGATCGCATCTCGCGAGACCTCGCCGTGCTCGCGCATCTCCGGATGCACTATTCAGCAGGGCTTCTTTTCTCAATCAGCAACCAGGGGTGCCCATTCAAAGGCAAATTTATTGATACTTGGCCCCAGAAGCCCGGAATCAATTGTGTTGTGCGGATCTCATCCAGTTTGCTCGTTGTTCATTTGAACCTTAATTTAAGTATGTTCTTTGTCCTATGTATATTCCAATTGTGCTCATATTTATTCACTCTGAATTATCCCATTATCATTTTTCAGCATCACATACAACATGAAGTAAGTTCAATAAACTGTGCAGCAAAATCTTCAACATAATTATTCTAGATCCATCGAGCCGGTAGCGCCCGATAAGCCCCGCTGGCTGAGTAAAAAGCAAGGACAAGGACAGCACGAGTTCCCCGATCAAATACTATCAAGCGAGAGGAATTGGTGCGGCTGGATACAATAATAGATTTGTTGAATGTTTCAAACTGGTGGGAATTGTTGGCCGCCAACCAAACAGAACACATCCTCCTTCTTGCCTTATACTACGACACTCACCCTCCGTTTGTCCGCCCCGCAAGCTGCCCGCCAACTGCCCCGCTCTCCCAACCATCACAGCCGTCCTCAGCAAAGTCAGCACTGTTTCGGGAACTTCACCACCAGACCTCCAAGTTGTGGCTCGAGACTCCGAGCTGAAGCTTGATGTTCAGGTTGTACATAGGTACTTGCGGTCCTTGTACGTCGCCGTCCTGCACCACAGTCCTCTCATGTTGTCGATGCCCCCTTCAGGCATCCGAGCCAGCTCATTGACCATGTCACAAGTGGCTCGTCGCCGCTTCGGCCGAAACCAACACCCAGAGTTCGGTCGCCATCAGTCAGATGCGCCGTACCTTCGGTTCGTGCCCCAGTTCTATGGCTCCCCGGTGCAGGGAAGGTTTTTCCGCCCCGCGCTCTCCCCGGTACCCGCGCAAGATGCCGGCGAGGATGTAGATTCTTTTATTCTTTCGGTGAGTTGAGGCTGGGTAAGCTGCTTCCATTCTCCTTTTTTGATCCTGCTCACTCTGCCTAGGCTCATGAATGCATCAAGCCCCCCACTTTTGTCACTGGCACGGGTACCACTACTTGGTATCATTTTCGGTTCTCCCGCAAGCGGGCTGGTCTACACGTGGTACACAAGCTCCTGTCCCCGCATGGGGCACGCTTTCGGTCTCGGCGATCGCGCTCCGGGAGCGGCGCGATGCGCCGTGAAGACCTGTGGCGCACCCACCGCTTATGGCAATGTCCGGTAAGTTCCGACATTCCCATTTTTGCCCCCGGACTTACACCGTGCCTAGCTCCTTGCGCTCGCATTGTTGCCGCCGCGCCATTCCGATCCAGAGCGAGGCTATCCCGCCACCAAGCGCAACCCGCCGCCTCCAGTCGGTAAGTTCTTCAATCATACTCGCACACAACATTAGCTTATTCATCAGCAGTTCACGTGTCTCCCGGCGTGTCGGTGCCGCACCGCCGTCCGACTCAATTTTTCGTGATCCCGCCCCCATATTGATGCACCGCTGCTAATCTAAGGCGTGGCACACGTTGGCACCGCGCAAACTCCCAATTCATCACCGACGTTATGCGCGCAACATCCCCTCACTTCCCCCCGGGGTTCTAGTTCGGTTTTTTTGTGCTCACACAACCTCTACGATGCCCTCGGCGCGCCGCTCCTGCCCCCGAATCTTTTACTCCATTTTGGCGATCCTGCCACTGCTGCGAGGCGCCGAACATCCCGACGCCGCCCCGAAGATTTGTTTTCGATTTTCGGTGATCCCGCTGCTGCCGTGATGCGCCGCGCAACCCTCGCACCCAGTCCACCTCAAGACCCGGCCCCGCCAATGTGCCAGCCATCCCGCCGCGGCCCCCGATCTTTTTTGTCGAATTTGGCGCTCCCGCAGCCGCTGTGTGTAAGTCCCTTCCTGTACGCGTCAACTTGTACTGACCTCGTTCCTATGTAGCGCAGCGGGCGCTTGCTTGCATGGATCTGCGCCGCCGCCGCCGTGATTCTTCAATTTTCGATGTTCCGCCAATGCCCCCGTCGTGCGTGTGCTGCGTTCTGGGTCGGGATTTTGCGCTCCCGCCACTGCCGTTGCCCCGACAGTTTGCCTCAAGATTCCCTCGCCGAAACATTCCCGACTCGGATTTCGGCCTCCTGCCACTGCGGTGCTGCGCCTAAAGACCTGCGGCGCGCCCACCACTTACGGCAATGTCCGGTAAGTTCTGACATTCCCTTTCTTGCCCCCGGACTCACACCGTGTCTAGCTCCTTGCGCTCACATCGTTGCCGCCGCGCCATTCCGATCGAGAACGAGGCTATCCCGCCATCAAGCGCGACCCGCCGCCTCCAGTCGGTAATTTTTTAATCATACTCGCACACAACATTAGCTTATCCATCAGCATTCACGTGTCTCCTGACGTGTCGGTGCCGCACCGCCGTCTGACTCAATTTTTCGCGATCCCGCCACCGCGTCGATGCGCCTGCTGCTAATCCGAGGCATAGCACACGTCGGCACCGCGCAAACTCCCAATTCATCACCAACGTTATGCGCACAACATCCCCTCACTTCCCCCAGGGGTTCTAGTTCGGTTTTTTGTGCTCGCGCAACCTCTACGATGCCCTCGGCGCGCCGCCCCTGCCCCCGAATCTTTTACTCCATTTTTGGTGATCCTGCCACTGCTGCGAGGCGCCGAACATCCCGACGCCGCCCCGAAGATTTGTTTTTGATTTTCGGTGCCGTGATGCGCTGCGCCACCCTCGCACCCAGTTCAACTCAAGATTCGGCCCCGCCGTGATCACCGTGATGTGCCAGCCATCCCGCCGCGGCCCCGAACTCTTGTCAATTTTGGCGCTCCCGCATCTGCTGTGTGTAAGTCCCTTCCTGTACGCGTCAACTTGCACTGACCTCGTTCCTAGCGCAATGGGCGCTTGCACGGATCTGCGCCGCCGCCGCCGTGATTCTTCAATTTTCGGTCTTCCGGCGAGCGTGGTTTCGGTGATGCCACGTCGTGTGCGTGCTGCGTTCTGGGTCTGGTTTTCGCGCTCCTGCCACCGCCGTGACACGCCCTTCTGCCTGCCATTCCCGACTCGAATTTCGGCCTCCTGCCACTATGCCAATGCCGGCGCCGCCCCCTCATCTCTTATTCGATTTTTGGTGCTCCCGCTACCGCCCCTTCTCCCACGTCTTAACTCAATTTTCAAATCCCCATGCACTCCAAATCTCGAGTCAATTTTCGGTGATCCCGCCATCCCGCCATCAATGCTCCTCGCGCCCCGATTCCAATTCGAGTTTGTGCTGGCCTGTGACATGCCGGGCGCATCGGCGGGGCCCCCGGAGTTATTTTTCGGTTTTTGGGCAGCCCGCGAGCGGCCTGATGCGACCGACGCGCCCAACGCATCAGCGCTCGTTCCGTTTCGAGATTTCGATGTCCCGCCTTGTGCCCGGCTCCTTTTGTTGCTTTTACACGTGAGTTTAACCCTCTTGCGCTTGTATCCCACTAATGCCAATCCTCGGTCCTGAAGTCCCTGCACGTTGATTTTTCGATTTTCGGTGTTTTCAAGAGTGCGTCATTACAGATGCGCCCCCGAACTCGATGTATGCACCCCCCGGCGATCTCGGGCGGGCTCGTTTTGTGTGTGCGGTTCAATTTTCATGAGTCCTAACCTTAATTGTTGCCAGTCTTGCTCGTTGCTTATGCTTCAATTTGGTGAGTTGGATCAAATTCTAACCCCAGTTCCTGACTTTGCATGGTACGTCCTAACCCTAGAAATCAGAATTTACTGACACAACCCCGCGCGCCAGGCACCGATTGCCGATTTATATCGGGAGATTTGGTGAGATTCCCAGATACATCGTAGATCTAGTACCTGTCCCTTTTACTGAACGCCTGCCGACCTTCGGGACGGGGAGATTATCGGCAAATTTCTAAAAATAGAATCTTCACTTGACAATCCAAAAAATTCAGAAGGTTAATCAAGTGCAAAGTTGGGAGAGAAGTCATAGAACGCGGCAGGGGCCCGGCGAACAGAGAGAGAAGGGCCGCGTAGAGGGACGCGTTATGACAAGGTTACGGTAGATGACGCGGACGCGTGACGTGACGATGACGCGCATCACACGGCATCACCAAGACGACGACAACCATGAACTTGCACCCGACTTGCACACAGCAGACATGAACGGCGTCTCGTAGCGTCCATGCACGCCATACAGGTAGCCCAACTCTCTTGCATACCCCCGGTGTTCCTCACCTCCACTCCAGCAACAATACTGGTCTGTCCGGGAGTACCTCAGTCCCGTAAGCAGCCGAGCCCACCCCAATCATCCCCTCATCGCCCCTCGCTCCAGGTGCTCAAGGAGAGCAAGTTCAAAGAGCACGGCCGCATCACCCCTGGTGCGTCGCGATGTCTCCTCCACGCGGCCCCGCCTCACTCACGCCTGCGCAGAGGAATTCGTCGCTGCGGGCGATTTTCTGACCTACAAGTTCGGCGTGTGGACCTGGTCAGTGGCTCATCACTGGCACGAGGCGCACACCACTCACGCGCCCCAGGGAGAAGGGCGACCCGTCCAAGCTCAAGGACTACCTCCCCGCGGACAAGCAGTACCTGCTCACGCGCGGCGTGCCCTGCCTCCGCCGCGCGACGTCGCTCGCGTACACCGACGCGGACGAGGACGCCGAGCGCCTGCTGTCGTTCGGCGACTCGACGGGCGCGGACGAGTGGGTCGAGACCCACGCCGGCCGCAAGTCCAACATGGACGCCGCCAATCCGGGCCAGATCGACGACATTCCCGACTTGGACGGCCCGGCGGACGACGCGCTGGCGCAGGGCGTCGGCGCGCTCGCCCTCGGCGCGGACGGCGCTGCGGAGACGCCTGATCTGGACGATATCCCGGATATGGAGGAGGACGGGCTGGAGGAGGGGGAGGACGAGGCGACGGCCGCGCCGAAAGCGACGCCGGGCGTCATTGACGCTAGGTGCGTTCCATCTCCTCCTCCCAGATACGTCTAACTCTGTGCAGCCAAGTAGAGGTCGCCAACGGCAACCTGCTCCAAGTGCGGACGTACGATGTCATGATCACCTACGACAAGTACTACCAGACGCCGCGCATCTGGCTGATCGGCTACGATGAGGTCGGGTGCCTTCCGTCGCCCGTTATACCTCTCCCTCAACGCGCTTTCGCAGAATCGCACGCCGCTGACCCCCCCGCAAATCTTCCAAGACATCTCCGCGGACCACGCGCTCAAGACCGTCACCATCGAGGCCTTCCCGCACTCCGCGTCGCTGCAGGCCGCGTCCGTGCACCCGTGCAAGCACGCGAGCGTCATGAAGAAGGTCATCGAGCGCATGAACACCAGCGTCGTCGAGGAGCAGCTCGCGCAGCGCAAGTCGCCCGCGTCCGCGTCCGCGTCCGCGAAGGACAAGAAGAAGTGGTTCGGGCGCAAGGTCAGCGGCACCGGGAAGGACGACAAGGGGAAGGAGGACAAGGGCGAGGAGGAGGAGGTCGAGGGCATGCGCGTCGACTTTTACCTCGTCGTGTTCCTCAAGTTCATCGCCTCGATCGTCCCCACCATCGAGGTCGATTCGACGGCGTCGTTCTGAGCGCGCGCGGAGTTATACCCAGAAGAAATGTAATCTGTACCATGCCTCATTTACTAGAATATGCTTCAGCGCAGTTCCCGGGTGAGACCGATACATTAACGATGGCAAAGCGAAAGAAAGGCGAAGTAAAACAAGAGGAGAGATAATCTTAAATCGCTACTTCCGTCTTGCGTCGACCTTCCGCCTTCTTCAACTTGCTTTCTGCTTCCACTCCTACCCCTCCTCCCTGCTTCGTACCTCATAACAACCGCGTTCCTGAAGCCGGCGATAACCCAGGTCAGCGGCGGCAGCTTCCACCTCCCGACGTTCCGCGCCCTCGAAGTCCCCGCCGCCGTCCTCGGGTGCGGGGGGTTCGCGCCGCAAGTCCCCGTGCAGGGCGACCTCTCCGCGCTGCGGCTGCACTCTTAGAGCACGAGGAATGGGTTGGCGGGGTTCAAGAAGGACAGGTGCGACCCCTTCCTCTTCCTCTTCCTCATTCCCCATCCCTCTCCCCCTCCTCCCTTGTCCTCCCTTCCCCTCCCTCCGCAAACCCAAACTCCGCGAGGGCGCGTTGAGCTGACGTGGGTAACAAACAGCGCGGAGGCGCTGCTGGCGTCCGAGAGCCGTTCGTCAAGCCCCGTCTCCGCCCTCGTGTCCGCACGCCGCCCTGCGCAAGTCCATGCCGCCGCGTCCGCACGCACGCTACGTACGCCCTCAAGCTCAAGTCCGAGCGGGCTCGGCCCCGCGCTACGTTCGCGACCCCCGCCTACATCTCCTACTAGCGCATCCAGCCCCGTCCGTCGCCCGTACCCACCTGGCTCCCGCGCGCATCTTCTACGCGCGCCTCACTCCCCCGCTCCCACGCGCGAACGCTCGTTCATGTACGCCTTCGAACGGCCGTCCCCGCCCTCGAATTCGCACGCCGCCCCGCGCCGAGCTCCCCTACGTCGCCGCTCTTCGTCGCAAGCTACGATGCCCGTCCCGTAGCTGCGCGTCCGATCCCGCGCGGAGGACACCCCGCGCTCGTCTCCTCCGCGCACGCCCGCTCTTGCCGTCCACGCCGCTCCGCCCGCCCCGCAACCCCCCCGTGCCTGGCCGACTCCCCTCTCCGCCGCGCTGCGCCGCTCCAAGCAAGCGCGCACGCCGTCCGCTCGCCTTCGCGTGCCCCCTTCGCGGCCGAACCGCGCCTGTCGCCGCCACATGCGGCACGTACAGAGGTGCTCGCGACTGCGCGGCCGTCGTGTACGTGCCGCATGCGGCGCCGCACGTGTGCCCGCCTTACTCTAACACCCCGAGCGCCACCCTCGCCATCGCGCTCCTGGACCCAACTCCGCGCCGGCGCCGCTTCCATCCCCCAGCCGAAACGAGCCAGACGCGCGCGCCGGCGCCGACTCCGCCGCCGCCGCGAGCTAGGGCCCAAGCCGCCACTGAGCGCGTAACGCGCTCGCTGCACAGGCGCCGAGCTCCCACGGCCTCGGGGGCGGCCGGCGTGGGTCGCGGCTCGCCACTTCGCGCAACGGCGGCGTCCACCCCGCCGCCACAGGAATCCCGCGGACTCGGAGGCGGCGTCGGGTCCCGGGAGCGGGACGCGCGCCGCCGCCCTTGCGCTCCCCGCAATGCGCCGCCGACGTCGGGCGTGGGCGCGCCTGCGGCGGCGTCGAGTCGCGTGCGCGCTCCGCAAACGCGCGCAGAGCGCCGTACCGCGCCCCGCGCTGCAAACTCGGAATTAGCGCCAAGACGAGCTAAAACGGTGCAACTCGCTGTATCGCGCGGCTCCAGCGGCACCGAGTCGCGCACCGGGACGGTCCGTGAATGCGCGCTCTCCGCTGCCCGACGCTCTCCGCAAACGTGCGCAGAGCAGCTCGGCGCTGCAAAACTGCGATTAGCGCCGGGGCGCTAAAAGCACTTAACTCACCTATTGCGAGGGTCGCAGCGGCGTTGAGTCGCGCGGGATGGCCCGTGAATGCGCGATCTCCGCCGCCCGACGCTCTCCGCAAACGTGCGCAGAGCAACGCGGCGCTGCAAGACTGCGATTAGCGCCAAGACACGGGGCGCTAAAAGCGGAAAACTCACCGTGTCGGACTTGCGCGCTTGCGCGCGGAGGAGGGAGCGTCGCGGGCGCTCGATTGCGAAGCGCCGCGATGGAGATGAAGATCTGCGGAGGGTGGGTTCGCGGATGTCGGGAGACGGGGAACGGACCAGAGCACACCGACTAAAGCAGGAGAGGCTGGATCGCTGCGCGCTTGGGACGCACGGAGGGCGGCGCTGCAAGCGAGACGTCGGGCTCGATCCGCACGCTACTTGCGACGGCGCCGGATTCGCAGCATCCGCGCGCGCCGCCGCTCGTCTCAGCGCCGAGTGCAGCATCCGCTCGCAGACTCGAGTGTCCCGGTGGAGCTGCAAACTCAAGTCAGCGGATCTAGCCTGCATTCGAATGCAAGCGACTCACTGCGGGTGGGCGCTTGCGGCGGGCGCTTTGGGAGGGATCCATCGGGCGTTGATTTCGGGGAGGACTGGGCACGCGGGAGCGCCGCAGCTTGTAAGTTAAAGTAGGCGCTACAATTTGCGAGAAGGGCTTACCTTTGTTAACGCAGTGGATTCGATGCGAATCCAGACTTACCTCCCGCTCACGGGAGGTGTCAAGCTCGAGATCGGCGCAGAAAGGGTGGAGGGGCGTCTTTGAGCAAAGAAGAGTTGGCTGGCAGCTCGTTCTAAGATGTGGACGCACCGAATGATTATCGTTACATATTGAGCCCTGGGCCTGAATACTTGAGCTGAAGTCAAGACTTGAAGCTAAGAACGGTCCGTCAACTAGTGCGGGGAAGCCTTAGGAACTAACAATGACAAGCACGTATAGCTAATTGAATAAGTATGTACTGCGTAATCAAATGTACATGTTGATCAGGACCACAATGGTGACAGAGATTCACTCGCTCGAATCTTTGAAGGTTCCCGCTGCCTGGCCTGCGCAAATCTCGAGAACTCGCGACCTTCTGGAGCTCCCTCTTCCTTCCTGGTGCTCGGATAGACCCTACAACCTCTCGCTCAATGACCCCACACTTTCTGGAACACCAACGAAATCCAGCATCGAAGATTTGTTCGAAAATCCCTCTCTTCGGGATTTTTACGAGTTGGCATCGCGTACCGTGGCGACAGTCAAGTCTGCCATGTCCCACCCTGGTCCTCGCATGCCGTGGCCTTTCGTCAGAGGTTTCACGAGCATACTAGCTGCAAGCTCTTCTCAAAACGCGATAATATTGTGCGTAATGGCTCCTAATATCTTTGCGCTGGCTCGAGCGATGCTTGTAGGTCCCATACACCATTTGTGCGGCCCTGCGTCATCCCGCCTGACGACAGATTCGATGGGATTGCAGAGATAGTCGCTTGCCACGTCGTCCAAGGCTTCAGGGGGACAGATGACTCTTTGATGCTCGATGATGAGAAACCATCTGCTTCCTTTGCGCGCAGCCACTCCAACACAACCTCTAGCCAAGAAATCGGATCCAGAGCCGATGCAAATCAAGGGAATCACCCCAACGAAACATCTACTCGGGACAGCGACTCCGCCGAGCCTTCTGCAGAAAGTGACTCCGACGAAATCCCAGATTCACAAAGCTCGCCATCTATTGACGTTTGCTTGAACGGACACATCTTTCAGGGCAGCGGGAAGCATTCATATGCACTTCTTCCGTTCCTCTGCATCGCGGATGCCCAGAATATCCTTGAACTCATGGCTAGCGTCGCTTGCCAGCGATTTGTCTGGGGAATCTCCGAGCCAGCTATCGGTTTTCTATTGTCTCCCTCCGGCGCGTTGATGGAGCTAGTCATATCATGGGTTGATCAGTCAACGGTTGGTGCCATTGTTCATGGAACGTCCATGCAACAATTCACAGCCTTCTTCAGCGTGTCGTTCATATAGCCCACGATATTGGCCAGAGGCCAGGCCCCGGTTCCTTCGATTTCAGCAATCTCGCCTCGACGCTTCGCTTCTCCCAGTTTATTCGCAACCTTTCACCAAGCTTCTCTGCCGTTGCGAGCGATGCATCACGTACATGTGCCAACAATAGACTCGATTGGCGCTCAGATAACCCTGGATTCGGAGACTTCGAAACCTGTACACACCGTGTGGAGCAGTGGGTCAGCGACGTCCAGCTGTGAGTCGCATGCTGTCACGTTGTAAGCAGCGATCCTCCAGCTAATACGTATAAATAAGATCTCGTCGCCCGCTAGCGTTTCCCAGCGCTCCCCCACAACCCTCCTCGGTAAACTCAGATACTGGATCGGAAATCGATATCCCGTCTACGATGTGAGTGCTACTGGTCCTACCTACTTCGAAGCTGAAGTTTCGTTCAAGGTCCCGGAAATTAGAGTATCTAATGTCTTTCCTCCGTCAAATTTCGCACTCATCGCTGTATGGAGTTCAACCCAGAGCAAGTCCGCCAGGTGGCCACTTCGTCGTCCGATTTCTTTCTCGACTAATGCTATCTGACCCCTAGGTATCCCACCGACTCGACGCGCAGTAAAGCCGTTAGGAGCGATTCGCTAGATGTGTCTGCCAGTGAAGAGAGCGTGCCATCTTCGCGGGCAGGCACGTCAAGGTTCTCGAGTTCATCGTACGAATCTTTCAGTGTTCTTCCTGACTGTTCTTAACCGACTCGTAGGCTGGCCGGAAGATCTGTAAACGAGGAAGCTGATGAGACACCCCATTTGTTGACCTATACTTTCGATCGGCTTATACGCTTTCTTACTGTTGACGACCATCCTCAAGCCTTATTTGGGGAAGAAGGAGCGGAGATTGATGTAAAGAAGGAATTGTACATGACCATGACCGCGTTTCAGTGGTTCCCAGCTCTGGTTGAGGTACCTCCTCCATGTGATGGACGGACGTTTGATCATATACGCACACAGGATCCCTTTCCCGATGTCTCCGGTGTACTGCGGCCTTACAAACGGGCACTGTGCAGTACAGCATCGGCTATCGTCCGGTCACTCCCCACGACATCGACCTTGGATCCGCAACACCAGACTATCATCCAACGACAGATATTCGTCTTGCTCGGCGCGTCAGCGGGGGCGAATATCCTCCGGGCGAGGATAGGGATCAAGGCCTACGAGGCGGAATCCAGGCACGATTGGGATGCCCTCCTCTATTGCTTCTACATCGCCGACGAGGAAATTGTCTCACGTAATATCCTGTACGTCCTTTTTTTGGGGGGTACATTGTGCCAATATAACAAACCTCAACAGCTTGGAACGAACGATGCACTTCTCCAAAAATCTACTCGCCGAGGTGGAGGATTTCAATAGACTGGCCGAAATCGTGAAGGACGCCACTCACTCAAGCACTGCATTTTGTTTGAACGCTCTGATTAATGCCACCAGAACCGGTGAATACGGGCGCGAATTAGATATGCAAGCGACACTGGCTGTGCAACAGGCGCAGGCGACGTTGGCCTCATACAGAAGTCTCTGCGATCATCAACAAAAGCTCCAGCAGCTCATTCAGCGCCGTTCTCGTCGCGAGCCAAAAGACGGAAAGTGTGATGCAATGTGTTTTTTTGCAGTCTCCGCACCCTCTTCGTTCGAAGCAGCCGATGTTGCTGCTCTCGGTTTTTTGAAGTACACCAAAGAGGAGCCTGCTATCAAGCAGAAAGTAACCAAGACAGGTAAGACGCTGAATCTCGAGCGAGGCATTGTTTATTTGATCTTGACCTCGATGTAGGAGAAAGCGATAGCAGCATTGGGCGAGGAGCCGGCCATGCCACAGGCAAGACTGTTACGAACGAAGAGAAACCCACGAAGAAGGGTAGGTCACTGAATCTATGGCGTGGCGTTGATGATCCTGACCTCGATGTAGGGGAGACCGATGCACCAAAAGCCATTCCGACTCTGAACAATGTGACCAGGAATCACTACCTGCAAAACCCGTTTAATGTTTCGCGAGATTTGAGCTCAACAGCAGTTGACGTGGGGCCTGAGTTCAAGGTGCCTGAGCCCGACACCGCTTGGCTCGAAGGCAAACTTTTGTTTCCTCATCTCGTCGTCGAATACAAGAAGCGTCACCATACGGCGGCGAAGGCCCTGAATCAGGGACGGATGTATCTGATATCCGTCATATCCTTCTACGCTGCGCTTGATATCGTCGACCGCGCATTCTACGCTCTGGTTACCAATGGTGCGAAGGGTGTGCTTTTAGCAGGATGGAAATCAGAAAGAGGCGAGGTACGTCCCCCACGCGGTCTACCTTTCACCCTGCCTCACCCTTACCGTTTGACGAGCAGAAAATGTATTTGTTCGAGAGGAATGTCGTTCAATTCGACATCAGTACACCCATCGGGGCTTATCATTTTGCAACATTCCTTCTGCGTCTCCGAGCAGAACAAAGGGAACTGGAGGAACTGATCGAAGCCAAATTGAAGAAAGGCAAATTCGATCGCGCCCAGTTCAAGAAATGGCGGAAAGAGTTGCAGAGGGTTCATGAGGATCTTGAATCGGAGTCGACCAAAACTAGCTCAAACAAGCGGAAATCGACACTAGTTGCTGTGAGCGAGGAAGGGGAAGGAAGCGAATAGATACTCGGCTACATGGACTGTGAAATTTAAAGACTTGTGTTGATAACAGAAGATGGCTCGCTGTACAGATGAGAGCGAGCGCCTTCCCTGGCTTCAATCTCGTGTGGTAGGTCGAAAAGTTGCAGACACTCAGCGGGCGATCGTCTCGACGACATCCATGACGAGGCCAAGACGAGCCGCGACCCGAGGGTGCTGTAGACCGCCGTAGACGCAGAGAATCGCGCTCGTTGCCTGTAAAACCATCCTGCGACAGGAATCGCTCGTCTTGTGGCGCACTCTCCACACATGGCCCTGCACGCGCTGACAGATACCGCCAGCGTTTCGCGCCACACACACCTCCGGACGGAAGGAGCCGTCGTCCCCAACAAGAAGCGAGGCGCTCATGCTTCGCAGCTTCGCAGCTTGTGCGCCCCGAAAACCTCTGGGTAGGCTGATCGCGCACCGCCAGCGCAGGCGAGCAGTGTGGAGTACAAGGCAGCCGCGCACCGACGCCGTCGGTCGGGTCGAGGACTGGGTCGAACGTCAGGCCGGCGGGAGGACCGGCAGCCGCGGGAGGTACCTCCGCGAGAGGGACGGCGTCGGTCATCTCGCCGTCGCGTGCAGGTGGTTGCTGCTACGATCTCTTCTCATTATCCTTGCCCTGCGCATCCTTCTCCCGCTGCTCGCCTCGCGCTCCCTCTCCTATTCCTTCTGCGTCTCGCGCTCCCGCTCCTACCCGAATTCCTCCTTCGTGCATTCGAGTTTTCGCCACGCCTGCCGTGCTTCGAATACCACTTTGACGATCGGCGGCTGTACCGGCGGCGGCGACGACTCGCGTGCAAGGGGCTGAGGCGCTGGAGCGGCAGGCGACGGGGCGCCAGGAAACGGTGGCAGCGTGGCAATGGGTAATGCTCCGCGCTCGCCCAGTCCTCCTCCCCAGGAATTCGCAGCGCGATCTCCGGCGTGACCTGAACCTCCTCGTCCGACTCTGGCGCGGCACTCCGAAGGGCGATATGGCTCTTCAGCGCCGACATCGAGGAGAAGGAGGTAATTGTGCTGATCGTCAAGGTATGGCGGCTTCCATACATCCGCAAGAGGATGGACTTCCACGTCTTCGGGAAGAATGGATCCAGAGCTGCGGGCGGCGGGATGCGTGCGTCTGGGGAAGAAGCGGCGGAATCCGCAGCGGCAGGGATGACCTCGTACGCACGCATCCTCTGCTCTTCCTCCCCTTGCCTTCGGGCCTGCAGGTCTGGCGCAGCTTATGCGCGAGGACGTCCACGTCCGCTCCCGCACACAGAAAGAGGCAAGAGTGACGCGAGCCCCCAGCGCCGTGTTACGTCCGCGGAGAGCAGAAAAGAGGGTTGGGGCACGCCCATCGTTTAATGAAAGGTGCTTAGCTTCATAAGATGCCACGAGGAAGTCTTCGACTAACCTGACGTCTCGAGCCCATCGATATCGATTTCCATGCCTCGCCCATCCCGCGCGCTTTCCCCTGCCCTTTTCCGTCTGAGGAGGCGCTTGCAGGGCGTTGCGCGCAGCCATCTCGGTATCCTGGAGCGCACGCGCGAAGGTTGCGCATTTTGGGCGGACACGCCCCCTACAATCGCGTTCGCGATCCCGCCGCCGTGCCTTGCTGCGTGTACAGTCCGAGCGGACGGGCTTGTCTGTGAAAGGATAAGTTAGTAACACTGCCAAGAACGGATAACCGCAAGAGTAGAGGAGGTACGGCAACGCACCGTGATCGGCGTCGCCCGCGACGTGCGCATCCTGCTCTTTCTCCGTCTTCCATTCGCGCCCACTAGCATAGACAAGACTCACGGGTTAGATATCGAGACGCGCACACCGAATACACCCAATGCCTCTCTTTCGAGATCGCAGACCATGCGGCAGGACACCACCGCCCGCATACCACCGCCCGCGTAAGCCGCCTCCGATGCAGAGATCCTGGCCGGTGTGGGCTAAAACAGCGGCGGGTGATGGTAAGCTCCACGCAGCGCAGCGCCATAGCTGAGATCTGGTGATAAGAGCGTTGGGTTCACGGATGGTGCTGCAAATGAGAGGAGGATTAAGTGCGACATCGCGCGGCGCAAGTGGGTGGAGACACCGGTGGATTTACGCCAAAAAACGTCGAGCGTCCAAGTCCACGGGGATTCAAGCAGCGATTAGATGCATTGGCATTGCCGGAGAAGAAATGCAGCAGCGTCCCCCGAAAGATGAGACCAGCCAAGGTTTGCCTTTAAAAAGCTAGGCAAGAGCGAAAGGGACGTGGCAGTGGATTTTCGAATGAGTAGAGCGAAGAGATATGATGATGGACAGAAAACGCCAAGGGGCCATCTGTTAAGCGCGATCAAAAATGGACCCATTGCAGTATGCTGGTGCTTGTCAGTGCTTGTCACCGGCGTCGATGAGGCCAGCCCTAACACGGTCCGCTGTAACGTAAATCAACGTCGAAAATTAATATTTGGGCTCACCAGGTCCGCTCCGTAAGGTAAATCAGCCTCAAAACAGTGTCACCACGTCCGTCGTAAGGTAAATCTAGCGCAGCCCGAGATTTTTTTTTGAGCAAACTGTGCCCTAAAGTTGGCGGAACAGGTCCAAAATGGCTGCGTAGCTACCGGCACATCACTCCACAACATTTCACCGCTATAGTACCTTAAAACCTTTGCCACCACTATTTCAGCGCAGTTCCCGGGTGAGACCGATGCATTACCGATAGCAAAGTAAAACAAGAGGAGAGATAAACTCAAATCGCTACTTCCGTCGACTTGGACTTTTTCTCCTTTTTATCCTTCCGCTTTCTCTCTGAAGGGACAGCGTCCGCGGGCTCAGCCGTCGCAGCCTCACCTTTCCCCTTCTTGTCCTTCTTCCGCGTCTTCTCTGCAGGCTCCGCGACAGGTATTGACGGCGGCTCCTCGATATCCATCGTTTTAGCCTCCTCCTCCTCCTCACCGCCCTTCTTCTCCTTTTTCCGTTTCTTCTTCTCCAGCGCCGACGCAGGCGGAGCCGCATCGACCTCCATGGCGTCAGCAGGCGCAGCCTCTGAATTATCAGGGGCCGCTGCTGCCTTCGTCTTCTTGTCCTTTTTCCGCTTCTTGTCGACGGGCTCTGCATCGGGTACGGCAGTGGAGACGCCCGCGGCGTCCCGCTTGCGTTTCTTCGTTTTTCCAGCGGCGGCGGAGTCGTCCGATGTCGGCTCGGGTGTGGGCGCGGGTGCGGCGCCGCTTAATACGCTGGCGAGCCTTTCGGCTTGCTTCTGCGCTTTTTTGAGCTCGGCGGCCTCGCGCCGCAGCTCCTTCCGTGTCTTCGCGTCGGGGTCCTCTGCAGCAGCTGCCTCTCCGGCCGACGCCGACGCCTGGTAGAAACCAGTCAGCCTTGAAAAAAAATGGTAGATCTGGAGCAGTGTCCGTCGTACCGTCGGTTCAGCCGCCTTCTTCTCTGCCTCCTTTTTCGCCCGCTTCTCCTCCTTCTTTTTCTCCTTTTTCTCCTTGCGCTCTGCCTTCTCCGCCTCCTTCCGCTCTTTTTTCTCCTTCTTGTCGATGGGAGGAGCGGAGGGCGTTGGCGCGGGCGCTGGCGCGGCGATTGTTGGGCGAACGGCCTCGGGGGCCACGGGTGCAGGCGGGGACGTCCGCGTCGGCGTCCCTAAGGGCGTGTCGTTCGCGCCGGTCGCCGACGTGCGCACGCCCCAGCCGCCCCCGCGGCCCCCGCCCGCGCCGCCCTTCGTCCAATTCCGCACCGCGCCCGCGTCCGGGGCGGCCGGCCGCGGGGGGTAGCTGCTCTTCGGCGCGCCTGCCTTGAATGCTACATCAAGCCATCCCGGTGCGCGGAAAAGAGACGGCGAAAGAGACATACAATTCTCGCGCCCTTGTACACGCTCTTCTCGTACTTCTCCGCCTCGGAGATGCACTGCGTGTGGGTCTTGAATTCGGCGGGGCTGTTGAAGGTCTTGGAGCAGTCGATGCAGTCGAAGCCCGCGTAGCAGCGGTTGTAGTGCTGGTCGAGCTTGGGCTTCTTCACTGTGTCCTGGCAGGCATGGCATCTGTTTCGGAGCGTGAATCGGAGGCGACCACGTAGAGGCCAAGGGAAACGGACTGGAAGGACACCATGGCGGGCGAAATCTGTAGTACTAGAGCAATGTGAAGAAAACAAAATTCGATCGGCTAGGGAAATAACACCAGTCAACAAGGCGATCACCCCAATGTCATCCTCATTCAGCGAAATCTCAAGTGTTGAACGTTGAACGCGCTTCACCCCGGGGGCTGGAACACCAAGCTGCGCCCCAGCGCCCGTTACCGTCAAGGACTGCATCAGCCAACACTCATTCAACCTCACCCGCGCTACCAACTTGAACGCGCTACCTTACGATAGCCTCTCGGACGCTCAGCGCTCCTAGCGCTCAGCTCCCAGCCTCCTCGCCGTTCCATCCTTGCCCAGGCTAGCAAGTCTCGGTACCTAACGCTGATCTAACTTTGAACCCCCCGCTCCGCCAAGCTCTCGCTCTTGCACGCTCATTTAGTCAGCGATCTCTGCCGTTCCTCCGGCTTTGGCCCCTTCTTTCTCGATGTTTACCGCCCCCCTTCCACCGGCGCCTCCGCCCTCCTATCCCAAGCGCAACTACAAGAAGAAATAGAAGAGATTCAAGCCCCACCTCCTAGCGACTCCGAAGCCCCCGCTACGCCAAGGTTATCCTGCCCACGTTATCTCCCTTCGAAAGGCGGAAGCAATCGCAACGGACTCGATCTCACAACTCGTCTCTCAACACATTACACCCGGCAACTCCTGTCTACCCAGCCTCGTAGCCCATATGCTCCCGGTTTGTTCTCGAGAACGGCTGCGACAATCGACGTCCAGCAAGCTGATCTCTGCCCCAATACTTCCGGATGTGCATAACGTCAGCCCCTGCAACAGCCCCCAATCACGCAGGCTACACCCATCGACCGTTGGCCCAAATACCCCGCCGGAGACACTACTCTCGGCACTACCCTGATGCTCGCCGTAACACTTGACGTTCATCTTCTGGCAACCACAGAATCTGTGATACTCGTCTCGATTCCTTTACCAGCCAGCTCATCTCAGCCAACGTTCAACAACATGATGGCCGAAGCCATGTTCCCCAAAGAAATACATACAATTACATGACCCTAGCCATCCTCAGCTCGACCCAAGCTTCACGACCCATGTCTCCAGGCAGGGTTCTGCGCCAGGCATCAGTCGCAGCTCCTGGAAGTCCTCCATCCTATCCAGTCCCCTGAAAATGGTGTTTACGCCGAGCCAGTCGATGCGCTTTAACCGCGCATCGGGATCCGACTCGACGCGTTTTTTCGCGGCTTTCTCGATCATCTCGCGCTGCTTCTTGTCGCCAACGACTATCCCCCACTCCGAGTCAGCAATGTGCTGCTGGAGCTATGTCCGAAGGTGCGTGCGTCAGATCATGGGCTCGACGCGGGAAGTAGGCAGGACGCACCGCGGCATGCAGCGCATCCCAGACGGCCTCGCATGTTATAGGTGTGTTCGACTTTATGTCGATCGACCATGGGAACGCCTTAGAGATGAGGCGGACGTGCGTTGCGGAGGTCGCGGTCGCGTGCAGGAGTCGGTTGGGCATGTACGTCGCCGGCGGGATCTCGTTCCGCGCCTGCTTCCGCACGTCGTAGCGTATCTGTGTCGAGTCCGACGCGAGAACCGGGTTCAGCATCGGGTATTTGGTGGAGTGGTATGCTGCAGACGCGAACCGTCAGGTGGGGGAATCTGGGGGAAATGGCTGCGCGCGCCTGCATTGGTGTTCGGAGGCGCCCAGCCGGGCTGGCTCCAATAGCCCGGGAACCCTGCGGGTGGGGGGCTAAAGGCGCCGGGGTGCGGCTGTTGGTAGTACGCGGGCTGCTGCCACGGAACGCCCCACGCAGGATTCATTGCGGATCGAGGTCGAGGTTATGTGCAAGCTGCGTACAACAGGCGCCCGCGGCATTTGATATCGGTGTGGGAATGACTCAGATCTTTGCTTGAGCCGGCCAAAGCTGTTAGATATTACGCCGCGATAAGCGATCTATCTGATTGCGCGCGGATGCTGTGTATAGCGGCGTCAATCCGACTCAACCTGCGTCAACTCAGAGAATAACGTGAAGATCTAGAGAAGCTCAACTTATTGACGGTGGCGAGACGACTCGTGGCCTTCAAAAAAGGATAAAAGGGAAGACAGCTGAAGACGGAGCGGCTGAGGAGATTGGATGCAGTGGGCGCTAAATCGCGCCTAATCACAAGAGTCTGTGGTACGAAATTGACTCAAGACTCGCAGGAAACAGGCATGGGCGGATTCGATATAACGTAGGAGAGAGTCCCCGAAGAGTGCGGCACCGACAGATAAGGCTACTTCAAGCGGGAACGATTATAAGAGAAAGCTCTGCCTTTGGGCCCGAAGAATTCTAGGGATCTCAGTGGCGCGACTTAAGCTGTGGACCGCGAACCGGAGGTGGTACAAGGCAGCCGTATTATATACGATCAAGAACAGCTGTTCTCGAGCCAGATTATATGCGAGCTTTCTTCACAGGTTTGAGCATGGTCAAGATTGAACCAACGTCCAGCGTAAAGTTCCAGAACGAGGAACGAGCGAGGGACTTTGTCAAGAGAGACTAGCGTAAAGTACATAAATACACCATGACAAGACGATCTCACCTCAACAGACCTAAACCTTCTCATGCGAGTTATCGTGAATCGCCTCCGCCTGCTCGGACTCCGACATTACCGACGAGCCAGGACTTCTCGCAAATTGTATGCTGACCACAGGGCCCTGGCTCCGATTCTGGCCGGAGCCTCCGCCGGAAGGCGCAAACTGGATGGGACGTGATGGAGTTGAGGCCTCAAACGTGTCAAGAAACGTTGTATCGTTCAAGCTGCGCTGCATGCTGACGAGCAGCAGCACAACCGACGGGTAGGCGCCCTAGATGTACATACAGTCAGTCCTGCGGGAAGAAGCCTTCGGAATGCATACCGCGATTTGGACGGCGATAGGTGTGTATATATCGCCTGTCGGAAAAGAAAAAATGGTTAGTGGGGATGCAGAAAGTTGCACAATGATGGAGCCTACCCAGTGTACCGTGAGGTAACCGAATGAGAGTTGATACCAATACCACCAGCTGCATAGAATTCTCAGCCGATTTCTTCGCCTCTGCGTGGTGCTACTCACGCCAGAAACACAGTAAAGAACCCCGGATTCAACGAGCAAAATCAGTATCTGGTCGCCCTTGGTGCTTTTCTTATCATCCGTGAACGCTGCGTGGATTCTCTCTCGGTGCCGCCTATTTGATGACGATCGCGATAAGCTAGCTTAAGATGACTGCTGCGGGGAGAATGGGCGCACAGTAATGTCGCCGCGACGACGGCCGTCGCTGACAGGTTCGAGAGGAGGGACATCCCCAGAGTGGTGACTTGAAGGACGTCGATGCCTCGCTTGAGATAGCTGCCGTCCGGTAGGAAAGTTATAGGGTATCGAATAAAGACGATTATCCTAAATATGATGGTACACGTCACGGAGACTGGATTTTTTTTTTAGCACGGATTTCGGTCGACGAGCAGTGCGCGTACCAGCTGTGACACCGAGGAAGAAGATTGTAAAACCCAGATATTTCCTGTGATTCCGCAAGCACAGAATCCACGCTCGCCAGACGACTATGCCGTCGCTGAGGGTGTACTGAGGTATCATTAGACAAGAGACAGTGTGCTTTTGTTGGCAGGGGGCCTACATTTATAAGTAGAATGGCATTGAACAGGGGCGACCATTTAGTGACCATGTCGTGGTCGGAGTAGTTATGGTTATTGTAAGCCTTCATTCTGTCCACTACATCGTCGACCGAGTAGACCCAATACAACGACGAGAGGAGATACATGAATGTCGTGATTGCGAACATAACCTTGTTGACCCTAGAATTCAATCCCCGTTTTCTAGTAGCCAGGAGATGAGAAAGGATGGTGAATGATCAAAGAGGTGAGATTACAGAAGCATCCGAGTCGATAGCACAACGAGTACACTGTATATCCCTGTATGCATGTCAAGCAACATGGTACATGGATGAACCAGACTGCTCACCGAAGATAAAAGTCTGAGCCACAAGCCCGACAACGTCGTAGATTAGACCTTCGCTAATCTTCATAATCTGTGCGGCAGAGGCAGGAGAGTCCATGTCGAGACTGGGAAACAAACAAGACTGGTCTGCGAGGGCCCACGAAGGCCCACGAATGAAATGAACAGGAAAGCTGCGCGCAAGAGGAGAACAAGATCTACTGCATCGGCATAGGCGCGCCTTTATACAGGCAGAGCCAAAGATAGACCCGGGTCCTATAAATCTGCTTGATCCTACGAATATCAGAAGGATTGGAGCATCGACGGAATAGCCCACAGATTGTTAGTAACCTCAGTGCACCAAGAGAGGTCGACCCGCCCGCAGCTGATGTTGAGCCTTGGCTAGCAGCCTTTTGTACGTAGCCCAAGACGGCCCCAGCCTGGAAGAATATATGCCCGTCGCGTTCCAGGCTAGTGGCAGACAGGCCAGATTTGGGGCATAAATACAGCGGCAGAAGGTCCAAAGGTTCAATTCGGGTTCAAGCAAGGTTCAAGAACAAGGACAGATGTATGATTGAAGAGATGATGAATGCGGCCAAAATGCGGCGATGGCGTTGAGAACTCGAAAATTGTTGATCTGATCAGTGATCGTCCTCCGCACCTGACGCCGCCCTCTTCCCAGCCCTGAGCGCTGAGCCCCTGCATCAAAACTGCTCAAACCACGGCCCAGCGCCAGTGCTCAGCGCTCAGCGCTCAGTACTCAGTGCTCAGGAACTGCCATGACCACAACCCAAATCGCTGGCCCTGGAATTGTCATTACCATGGAAGCTCTTGGCAAGAGATTACTCAGTGAGTTTCACCTCCGATCTGTAGAGCCGTGATGCGAGTTTTAGCGGTCGCGAATAAAACTCGCCAGGGGCAGGGTGAAGACCCCCACTTCCTTTTAATAACCTTTCTCCAGTCCTCCTCTTGAAAGCTCTTTCGCTATGAAGTTTCTTACCGTTTCCACGTTCGTTTCGTCCTTCATTGTATCGGTTACCTGCAGAGCAGTCGATCTATCTTCGAGACAAGGTTTGCAGCTTCCCCTACCGGACGACGCATCTGAGATCTCTGATTCCCACAGACTCTTACCCCTCTAACTTCAAGCCCAACTTCGATTCGGCGTTTAACGTGACGATCCAGAAGCCACTCTCTACGGTGTTTCCCATCCTCGGAACCAACGAGGGCCTTGGGCCGCACATCCTTCTGTCGTCCATCGCGTCCGGCTTCCAGGCCCTCACGAAAGACACTGTCGCAGTCAGCGGAAATCTCGAGGATGCCTTCGTCCGCACTCTGGCTGCCGATTCGGCAGGAGCTGGGTTCCCGCGACAGGGTTTCCAGTACAAAGAGACCGTCAAGATCATCCCCGGAGTCAAGTTCTTGGACATCGTCGTGAATCTCAAAGGGACCTTCACCTGGGACGAAAACAGGAAGCTGTCTCTATATGAGACTACGTCCGGTAAGTACCTGCGACCATTAGTTTCGGGCTTCGAAATTAACACGTCATTAGACAAGAGCGTCACTGTCCGCAAGGTCCGACGATTCGAGGAAGTGGACGGGGGAGCTGCGACTCTGGTCTCGGAGACAATCACAGGCCAATGCCCTTTCCTCCTGCAGTGAGCACTGTCCGCCTACCCGCTTTGTCCTCTCCTCACCTTGCATTTCAGGCCTATCACTCAGAAAACTGCTCGGGACGCACACAAGTACGTTGATCCCCCGATCGCTCTTGCTATGTCACTGATCTTGACTTTCTAGGGAGCAAATGAACCTGTACAGCACTCTGTTCAAGTAAGCTTGCAGGCTGCATGCAATTTGCGTGTCAGGTATCCCATACTATTCCACTTGGAAACATATCTTAATATATTTATTCGTGAGCTCTTGAATCTTTCTCGGATTCGTTATTGCTTTCCACCCCTTCCGACATGTCGCCCCACGACGGTCCCGACCTGCGGGCACGGTTTTATGCCCAGTGATCAAGGGGTGTCGAAAACCGTAATTCCGGAACTTGACTACCCACTGGTGGTAGTCAGTCAGGTGCCCGGGGTCCTGCTAAATAAGTTTTGGCGCCCTTTTTGCCAAAGTTTTGGATTTCTCATTCATTTCTACTGGTATCACTGGTTTTGAGGAGCCAGGGTAGTGTAGTTTGATCCCCTGAGCTCGAATATCAAAAAACATTCAGGATTCGAATCCGTGTTCGAGCACATTCGTCGAGCCGGTGGGACGGCAAAGCCTGATGGCATCATCAATAGATATCAACAACACGTCAGTACGCGTCAGTCTTTGCCTTCGCGTTCTCAAATCTCGTCGCGTCCACAACGGCGCTGCACCGTGGGATAGCGGATGGTATTTAATGTTCGTATTCAACAGGAGTCCTGTCCGGGGTGCATTGTATGCCTTCTGGATGTGGTTTCTTGTGTGTTACTCTGGAACTTACTCAGTGTGTTCGCACTCCTCCGATGTGTACTGGTCGTTTTTGACCATCGGAATCTGGAGTAATAGTCGTCGAGGTTAATGCATTGATGTATGGTGAGAATTGACGAGCAAGAGGCCGGACGCGAGACAAAGAGTCGCGATACGACTTCGAGTCGGACATTGCCGTGCAAGCGGAGGTGACGTCGCGTCGGTGATACATCCGTTTTAGGCTTAGCGACTCTTAGCGACTGATTCGCGACTGGTGGTGGTCATTCAGGTGCTCGGGGTCCTGGCAGGGAAGTTTTGGGTAGTCGCGGTCCAGAAGTTTTGGCCTCGACACCCCTTGCCAGTGATTCAGCAAGTTCACAGCCTCTGCTGCAGAACGCACGGGAACCGGGTGCGACTAGTTCCGCCCTTGTGAGAGAGATCATTATACCGTAAGCAACTAGTAAGTCCATAGGAAGTCCATATAAGTACAGGAAGAAAAGTCTACCAAGACTACTCGTGTTCGCTAATCCTATATAGATGCGGCGGACGACCGGAGTCGTAAAACTCTGGATGATTCTCGTCTGACGGGCGACCGGGACGCGCCGTGCTCACTTGAGAGTACGCGGCGCTCGCCTGGGAGTATGCGCTTCTCGACGACGCGTTGGACTGCGATCGGACCACAGTGGCTTCGTCAGAGTCGGGCACATCCCTGGTGGCAAAGCTAGAGGGCATTGAAGACACGGAGCTAGGTCTCGTTCCTTGGGCCCATTCCAGGATTCTGTTATACGGCGTGGGGACGGTGGGAGATGGGGGCGGAATGGGCTCCGGCGATGCGAACTTTTCTGGGAGCGGGTGAGCCACTCATCCTGTACCTGTTGGGAGAGGCTACAAACCATCGCGTTGATATCCGGCATCGCGCTGATATCCCAGGAGCGCTTCACCGTCCCCGTTCTTGGGGGCACGGCGCCGGCGCCAGAGATATAATAGCATAGCTCCGATGAGACCAACGAATAGCCCGAGGCCCAGACTGATACCAGCTACAGCTCCTGCAGAAATCCGATTGTCCGGTCCCGCGTTAGGCGGTGAAGGTGTTGGAGAACCAAACGCCGTTACGGCGGCTGCACTCAGTAGTTATAAGGAAGGTTATGCATAGAAAAATGGTCAGGGTGGACCTGTAGCAGCTCCTCCACTTGCTTCGCTGGTTGTTGAACCTATCGCCGAAAACGGAGGGAATTCAGCAGTGGCAGACGGTGAAACCAGATGGCATGCGCACGAGTTGACCCAAAAGTATTGCTGGAGTCGGAAGTCGAAAAAATGGTGCCCGTCAAAAAGGCCGTATCAGGAGCAATTGTTGGAATAGTCGGTGAGGCCATTGGACAAAGGCTAATGGGCCACCAGTAGATGCACGAAGGTAGTGGTGGACGGCGAAAGAAAGAGCGAAATGCTCAAGAACGAGTAAAATGTTCAGGAACGGTGGAAGGAGAAGCGAAAGAGGTGGATGTCCTGCAGGGTATAGAATGGCTCGGGGATGGTAGCCGTCCTGAGAGGTTTCGGGTATTCCGCAGGCCATCAGCAACGTTGTCTTGGCTAGATAGCGCTGAAGATCGTTTTCGTGTTTCCAGACGCTGCCGCAGTTCGAAATGGAGGTGAAGGCTTTGCAGGGCCTTGCCAAGTTGCATGATTGAGATAGAGATACGGTACTGAGCGTCGAGAGGCGCCGTCTATCGGCAGCTGTTGAACTTGGTGGTTCATTGCATCACCGTGACACGCCGGGCCAAATTGGGATTATTCTTCTAACGAGTCCTATTTCACTCATCATCAACTCAATCTAATAGCTCAACGCTACTCCAAATTCGCTGCCATCTTCAGCCCAGGAATGCCGGCTCCTGCTAGTGCCCCATCGGCAGCAGACATCGCCTTGGAGGTAGACCGTCTGACGCTCCCGCTTCGCCAGAAAAAGCTACCTCCCACCTTCTTGAAATCCTACTGCGTCGAAGAAAGATTAAAAGATCTCGGCGATGACCGGCTACCCGACACAGATCCTTCCATCGATAAAATCTGTACAAAGATGCTGACAGAAGCGGAACTGTCCGCATTGAAGCTCGCCAGTGGCGCGCTCCTACTCTTTTCGCGACTTGCGTACTTGGTGGATCATGGCAATCCGGTGCTGCGTTCCATCATGCTTCACTCTTGGGGAGCAGGAGTCTGGAAATGGATGCTCTTCCTATATAATTTTGGCATGGATCTGAACAATACCATCGCCAACGAGGGCCGACCCCTACCTATGATAACGCGCCAGATCATCACGGTAGCCATTGTCGATGCGCTGGTGGGCTGCGCGGACTCCGTATCGCTAGGAAAACAACTGATTCTTGTCCCTGACGTCGTCTCCCTCATCGGAAGGCTCTGGATAGAGGACTTGACCATCCCAGACAGACCAAATATGGTGCACAAGGAGCTCACATTCACTATTTATCACATCATGAACGACGACCTGTCGAATGGCTCAATCCTTTCTACTCTGGTCGATGCAGTCGACGGCGGCGCGATGAAGATCATACAGGCTGCAACCAACCATTTCCGACAACTTCTCACCTCCCGGCCTATCGATGCGAAGGACATTGCCTCGCAGGTGTATTTCATCGTCTTTCTTGCCAAAACTCCTCTGCTCCGAGATGCCATGCACGAAACCGATACGCTAACAGTCGCCCTTCGCGCGATAGATGCTCTCACCATGCAAAAGCGAGGAGGCAAAGCTGTGAAATCGTGCATCGGTCTTCTCCTTCCCCATCTACTCTCAGGCCCGACTGTGAAACCCCTTATCCAAGCCTTGAACAATGGCCTCCTGCGGTCCTTATACGACGCTCGCCTCACTTTTGCACGCGACGCGGACTGTTGCGATGCCATTACAGATGTCCTTATTCATGTAATCGGTGAGTCCATCCTTACTAGCGTGCTTGCGCGGGCTTAACATTGCGTAGGACCAAGCCTGGTCTTCCGCTCTGTTCTACACGCCGTTGAGAAATCAGAGAATAAAACTGGTTTTTTTGCCAGCTATCGGTCCGCCGGATCGAAGCTTGAGGAATGGGAAACTCTCAACGACGTGTACGAGGATGTAATCGCATACAGGGAAGAGATGGACGAAATGCTTTCACCCCTGTGGTCGCAGTGAAGTAAGCAAATTTCCGCTCTAGTGTTTCCAATTGCGTTCATGTTTGCTCCAGTGCAGTACGAATGAGCAAGAAACACAAACCAAATTGCTGAGGTGCGGCAAGTGTCAATACAAAAGGTCTGTTTCTCATTCGGTGATGGTTGGAATATCACAGTTCAACCGATGGCCAGATACTGCAGTAAGGAATGCCAGCAGCAGGACTGGCCGAATCATAAGCGCTACTGTCGCAGGGAGGGCGATCATGGTGGGTTCTAGTCATGGATATGCACAATGACCAACCAACTCCTTAAATAGAGATCACCCCAGTGTCTGACCGAGAATTCGTACGCGAGCTCGCGGAATGGGAGGTCAAGATCCACATGGGTTCGCTCCGCAAGAGAATTCAGGCCAATCCAGCGCTGAAATCATCAATGGAGGACCTCATGTTTCAGGTTGATTTCACAACGCTCGACAAGAAAATCTCGATTGGAATCATCCCAAGCAGGAATGCCGCTGCTCCTCCCGGTCGGGAACGGCTGGCCGTAATATATGCGAAGGTTAAAAGTGGCTCAGTTGAAATCACGTCGCTGGGTAATGTCACAGGATGGGATGCGCTGCAAACGAGCGCGCAGATTGGGAACATGTTCAACTTGCCTAGCTTGTAAATCTAGTCGAATGTTTGGCGACGCTATCGTACGTGATTTCTTGCGATTACTATCTCTGACTGGGTACTTGAACACCTAAGATTTTAGCGCATGTTCTGAGAGCGCAAGTGGGCTTAATATAGCCGGACGGCACATTAAATCCAGGTGTACGTCCTGCGACTCAGATAAACCGAGTTTTGTGAACTTAAGCGTTGATTTGAGCTTTGTCAATTGTCTTCGGCGGGAGATGGCGGCGTCGGCCCGCGCGCGCTGGCCCGCATCGGAGCTGAGCGCGGATCATAAGCGGTCGACCCCTCTTGCTGCAGGATCAAGATGCGTCCCTTCCCTGAATATATCAACGTATCTCAGAGGAAGAGGCTCGATTGCTCAAATGGTCCACTACAAAATGGTCAACTACCTAGGTGGTAAGCGACCTAGTCAGAAATAGTAGAATAGATACAATTAATTAACTGCTAGATAAACTACAACGCAAGCCCTGTCAAGATCTCACAGAAGGTACCTGAAACCGGCGGCCTGCTGCTGAAGAGTTGGCGCGCTCGGGCTCTCGTCTATCCCTCTGTCGAGCTTCGCATTCTGCCGCCTGAGGTACACCATCGTCGCGGTTGCGAACAGTATGCCCAGCACGCTGGCGGCGAGATTCACCGAAAACGCGTCGACGTAGCCCGGCGGGTGCGAGTACAGGTAGGCCGTCCAGACTGGGAGCAGAAGTCAGTACTTGAGCTTTCATGCACGCGAGAAACTCACTGTTGGGTGTGTTGCACACAGCGTTTATGAGGGCAATGGCGGCGGCGCGCTTGACCGCAGGCTGCGTGACGCTCCCGGCCACCCACGAAAGGATGACAACAGCCGCGCCATAAAAGCTTCCCGGCATCATCATCATCGAGACATCTGAAGCCCGCTGTCAGCTACACACAGAACGCAGACACGGACAAAATCGTACACCGTGCAGCCGTGTTGCGCGTCGAGACCGCGATGATATTGGCGATGGTCGTGAAGCAGAGCGGCACCACAATGTGCCAGTATCGCTCTTGTGTCTGGGCAAAGGTCAGATTCCGACTCTGGAACGCGCAGCAGTCCGACTCAACCCGATCAGAGTGGATGCTGTTCAAGATCATGACCACCACACAGAGTAGATATCTGCCCACAAAAAAAAACATCAGATCCCCGGGCAGTGTGCAGGAATCAAAGCCGGAAACGTACGGAGGTGCGCTGAGGACATATGTGATGTTTCGGCTAGGGTGCTCGTTTTAGTCGTTTTTTTTTTTTTGGGAATCCACCGCATTACTTACCTGTATCCTAGCGTAGACACCACACTGGGGAAGAAGCTTGTCACTGCCGCTGCAACATAGGTCTGGAAAATCTGGTCTCAGCAATCGTAGGTGGGACGGCGGCTGGCGCGCACCATGTACAAAGTGCCCATGAGCAGATACGTCTTCGGGTCGGTGGCGGCCATCTTGAACGCCTGGAGACCCCCGAGCTCGTTCTTATCGTCGCTTTGCCCTTGGTCTGCCTGGAAGTTCCACGCAAGCCAATCGCGCTCGGCGTCGTTCAGCCAAGCGATGCTAGCCATCGAGTTCGGTAGTATAAACGCGAGGATGATCGCTATAGCGACGGTCGCAACACCCTCGACTATGAACAACTGTGCGACACGCGTTGTGAACATCTGCCTGAGGGTAGATAGAAGCAGTGGAACGCACCCAGCGCCATCCCTCGATCCCGCGGTGGCCATCCGCCTTGAGGATCCCGACCGCTAGCAGACCCCCGAAGGCATTTCCGAGCTGCCCACCGGAGTATAGCAGTGCGACACGAAGCGTGTACTGCTTGCGGTTGTAGAACATCGACAGAAAATACAACGCGCCGCTGCATAGGTGCGGGTCAGGTGGGCGCGTTTCTGGGTCTAAACTTGTGCTTACGGGAAGAATACCTTCAAGGAGTCTTAGTTCAACCTTACATCCAAGAGAGATAAAAACGTACCGCCTCAACGAAGCCCAAGAAGAAGCGGCAGAGAAGGAGCCCTACAAAGTTTTGGCAGGCACCGGTAGCTGTCGATACAATTCCCCAGAGAGCCATCGCCCCGCAAACTACATCGGCGGGTTATGAAAAAGTCCAGGCTCGCAAAAGACTGCTGAACGCACTGTACGTTCCAGGGCGGCTGATCTTGCCCACAAGGATGTTCGACGGCACCTGCATCAATATCTGCCATGTCCGCTCAGCAAGCACATCCAGAATACCAGCAGCGAAATGACACACATAGCCAGCGAACAGCAAGCTGATACAACTCTGGTACTCAACCGCACTGAGGTTCAGGTCCACCGTGATGTTGGCGAGCTTGGCGGAGGCGATGTTCTGGCGGTCAAGGTAGTTCAGGATGTACATTATGACGAGCGCGGGCATGATGAGAATGTCGGTCTTGAGCGTCGCTTTGCGGCCGAGCTTGGCCAGATTTTCGGGAGAGAGCGCCGCGATCGATGCAGGCAGGGCGGTTGGGGCGGTTGCCACATTGTCGACGTAGGATTCGTGGAAGGAGCCGCGTTTCTCGTCGGAAGGGGGACCCATTGTAGGTGCGACGAGAGCGACATGCGAGTGGGTGGACGGTTTTATATGAGCGCGTCGCGGTCGGGCCGCTAGACGATGATCACATAGGAATGCAATCTGCAGTGCCAAGATCCGGAATTTGCGGGGTCGGAATATCGGAGATGCGGAATCCTGATGAGGCAAGGCCAAGGCCGGTGCCGGAGATATATTCAAATTGTTGGTTTAGCGCAAAGCTTAGCTAAGCTCTGAGGCGGGCCTGGCGGACACCAGAAATGTTCAACGAATAACTTGGCTGAGCGACTTGTGAGCGACCCTGAATTATATGCACCGCCACCGGAGTCCTACGGAGTTGAAACGCTGAAGTGTTACAAGTAAAGGACTATGAAAAGCGAGCGGGAAACTTAGGAAGCACCGGATGGCTCTCCATGCCTCTGGGTTTTCCTGAAAGGCCGTCCTCAAGCCGTCTCCTGCCGTCTCCTGGATCCTGAAAATTAGCCGCACACCAAATGTAGAACAAAAGTTGAACATGCACCGCCACCGGAACGCTGCTCGGGGGATCTTCAGGTTCTCAAGATCTCTAGATCTCAAGCTGGGGGATCCTGATTTCGCGACTATTTTGTCATTTTCCCTGACCGCGAGTTGTTTGAATTTAGGGACTAAGCAGGACTAAGCAGATATCTAACCGTCTCCGCCCGGTGGGGGATTTACATTTGCTATAGGGGTCCGGGCCGGTCGACCCGGCAACTTGGCCGGCATATTACGATCGGCATGGAGCTTGCTCCCGGGCCGGGGAAAAGGAGCGGTAGAGATAGTGATATTTTGGGAACGCCAGTCCGGCTAATTTCGGCCCTTGTATCTATGGGCAGCTATGGGCCATGGCGAGACTAAAATTTAACCTGACTGCTTGGAATGCACTAGATATCCAGCTGAACGAACTCCTTTTACATGGTCCGAAATAGTCAAATTTATATACACGAATGTACTTAACCGTTACGGTGTTTTCCCCCCCCCCCAGCCCCGGTTGATCAGTCTGCAGCGCATCTTTCCTTGTTCCGAGCCGAGCCTCCATCGAGCTATCCCTAGCCTCCAAGAAAAAAAATGACGCGGCTTCTTCCAAGAGACCGTGTGTCTCCATATCCAAGCGAAATTGTGGTCGCGGCAAGGTCGCGGTGGGGAAAACGCGTCCGGTCACAAAGCTGTCACACTACGGATTTGGAAGCCTGATTGATCGTAACTTACTCAGTTAGTGCCATTTGGGGCTTTCGTGTTTGCTGTTGGGTTTCTGCCTTGCCCAAGCCTGGTCCGACCCCTTACCAGTTTATCGACCCGCGCGAGCTGCAGAATATCACAGCTTGACGCGCGCCAGCCTGGGTCTAAACTGAGTGGGTTGAAGCGCCTGGGCAAGATTAAAGATTCTCTGAATCAGTGCTCTTGAGTCTTTGGAGTGCCCTCCGACTACAGATACTATCCGGTTCGTGTTCTCCTATGTAATACAAAAGCTGGTGGAAACATACATTATGCTCACAGAGAATGCTTCCAGACATCTGTCCGCCTAAACATCTCTGGAACGGCTTCCTTGTCCGTTTTCTTCTACCCTAACGCGCCATCCACCCGCCGTCGACGATCAGGCTCTCCCCGCAAACGTAGTCCGACGCCTTGCTCGCAAGGAACACGACAGGCCCTTCAAAGTCGTCTGCCGCGCCCCAGCGTCCCGCCGGAATGCGCTCCATAATCTGCCGCGAGCGGGTGGGATCCGCGATGAGCGCCGTGTTCATCTAAAGGCGGGGAGGCGGCGTCAGCGCGGATCTCGACGTCAAAGCATTCTGATGGTCAACGCACCTCCGTTGCGATATATCCGGGCGAGATCCTGCCGCGCGCCGACGCTGATTCATTTCCACAGGTATGTGGAAGGACGCCGCACTCACCCATTGACATTGATGCCCTTTGAGGCCCACTCGTTCGAAAGCGCCTTGATCTAGATTGGCACGCGCCGTAGGTCAAGCAAACGCCACGGAAATATGAACGACACACGTACCAGCCCGAGCACCCCGTGTTTCGCCGCGGTATACGCCGGGACCGTCAGGCCCCCTGCACCACGCCCAGATCAATGTGACGCGCACAAGCGTGCAGAGAGCAGGCGCACCTTGATATGAACACAGGCTCGCGATATTGATGATTTTCCCGCGAGGCTTGGTCGAGCCCACGCCGCGCGACGACAGCATATGCGCACCAACGTCGCGCGAGAGCGTCCACACCGCGTGCAGGTTCACCTGCAACACCTATGCAAGCGCAACACGTTAGCGCGCAATTTACCCACCACAAAGTACGTCTTGTCCACCTCGTTCCAATCCTCGTCCGGGAACCGCTCCGCCGGCGTGCTGCGTCCGAATCAGCGTGAGCCGCGAACCGCTGCAACATGCCTTGACTGACCGGCGCTGAATTCCCCCGCAGTTCACCAAGATGTCGATCGCCAGGCCAAGCCCCCCTGTTTCCGCGCTACCCGTTATACGCTGCACGAGCCCGCCGACCTGCGCCTTGTCTGCCAGATCGCACTGCACGACCGTCGCGCGGCGCCCGAGTGCTTCCGCCTGCGCCGCCGTGTCGCGATTGTCCAGCGAGCGCTGGGGCGGGTAAGCGCCGGCAACCGGCCCAGCGCGCGCTCACGCACCTGGACGAGGATGAGGTCCGCGCCCGCCTGGGCGAGGGCCAGCGCCATCTTCTGTCCGATCCCGCGCGTGCCGCCGCTACAGGCAGTCAGAACTACTCCAAGATCGATGGGACTTCGATGCATACGTGACGAGCGCGGTGCGTCCCTCGAGGGAGAACAGCGCGGAGAGGTACCCGTTCGAGGACATGGTCACTGGTGGATAAGTTTGTAAACCTGAAATTGCATTTTCACGGTGTTTTCAATCTAGAGTCCGCACCGGGATCCGAGGTCGGATCTGCGGACCGCGCGGACCGGGCAATCTCCTGCCAATCTTTCCCCAAGACGAATAACTTGACGACAACTGGCGACGAGCGGTCCGCGGGGAGAAGAGCTGAGAAGAGCAACGGATGTTTGCACGGCGGAAGTAAGGTCCCGCCTGACGCGCCGGCGAAGCACGGCCTCGAGAAAGTCACAGTCACCGGTCTTGAAACCAGCAGCCACATGAGCCTGAGGTGATGTTCTCAGTCGAAGGAAACTCCAGGAGTTCGATATTCATCGACATCCATCCTTCAAGTTGCAAGAAATTTGGTACGAGGTCGATAATTTGTAGACGACCGCAAGGACCACGTTCTCACACACGCGATTCTAGGAGCGACGGCCGGGGACGCTGCGGAACCGTTTGTCGTTGATCTTATCGTCAAAACGAAGCGGCTCGAACCGGGCCGCGATTAGCAGCTGAGCGCTCGGTCCGCGGCAAGTACATAAGCCAGCTGGAAGACAACTGGAAGATCAACGGTTCAGAAGAGAACCATGTCACCCAGCACTACCGCCCGACCCTTCACGGCAGGCGTCTACTGCCCGCTCATTACGCCCTTCGTCGCCCAGACCGAGGCGGTGGACTATGACGCGCTGACGGCGCAGGTCGTGCGCCTCGCGCGCGCACGCATGGGCATTGTTCTCCTCGGGACCAACGGCGAGGCATCGCACCTCTCCGACTCGGAGCGCTCTGCCGTCATCCGCGCTTCGCGCAAAGCGCTCGACGAGAGCGGCTTCACCCACATCCCAATCATGGCAGGCACCGGCACGGGCTCCGCGAAGGAGACGGTGCGCCTCTGCGTCGAGGCGCGCGACGCGGGTGCGGACTACGCGATCGTTATCCCGCCGGGCTACTTCGCGTTCGCCATGGGCCGCGACACCGCCGCGCTCAAGGCGTTCTTCACGCAGGTGCTCGACGCGAGCCCGCTCCCGGTGATGATATACAACTTCCCGTGAGTGCCAGCGCGCCATCGCGGCGTCGTCCTTTCCTTCGCGCGGCTGACGAACGCGTATCCAGTGGCGCGGCTTCGGGCATCGATTTCGACTCTGACTTTCTCATCGATCTCTCGGAGCACCAGAATTGCTTTGGCGCCAAGGTATGCATGGCTGCGCGTCCTCGAGCGCCCGATCTCCAGGATCGTACTCATTTCCGCGTGCCATAGCTCACATGTGCAAGTGTCGGCAAGGGCCACCGCCTTTCTGCGCACACCTTGTCCTCAGCGTACAAGGAGCGCCACCCGCGTCCGTTTTTCGTCATGCCCGGTTATTCCGACATCCTGCTGCCCGCGCTTGTCTGCCGCGCCCAAGGCTGCATCACCGGTACCGGTACGCGCCCCTTCTTTCTCAATGCCCTCCCCAGTTTCTTATCTGTGCTCTCCACCCACAGGGAACATCATACCGAAAACGATTGTCAAGCTCTACGACACAGCGGTTTCCGCGTTGGCGACGGGCAACGCAGAACAACTTGAGGCCGCGCGCAAGCTGCAGGACATCGTCGCCGAGGCAGACTGGGCCGTCGTTAAAGCTGGCATCGGTGGCACAAAGTATGCAATGGACGTCTGCGTGCAGGCCGGCCTCGGCGGCATTCCCCGCGCGCCGCTGCCCCCAGCCCCCTCTGCTATTCAGACAATGGTCACCGCTGGCCTCAAGCGCGCCGTCGCATACGAGAACTCGATATAGGTGCATAGATCTACGCAGCAGCGACATACACAGTAATTGTATCATGTGTCAGAAGTCGTCTATGTATCTAAAGCGATGAACGATATATATATAAAAAAGATACCTCTAGACATAGTCCCATTGGCTTGCCATTATTTATGCTCTGAATCCGTTCCAGTCCAAGTCAAGAATGTGCTCAATCCGCATGCTCGACATCCGCTAGACTGAGAGCGATAGCAAGCAGTAGGTCGCCATCCATGTCGTCTTCTGGCACTGTGAACGCAGAGGAGGAAGACGAGCGACTGACACGCCCATCCCACTGCGCGGACACCGACGCGGACATTGACGACCCTGGGCTCGGCACGGGAGAGCGCGCCAACGGCGTGCTCCACGCGGACTTCACCAGTGTCCCCCGCGGGCTGGAGTTTGTGCTGGGCGTCCCGCCCACGACGCTTGCGCTCGCGCCACTGCCGATGGGCGGGAAGTGTGTGCCGACGGCCGCCGGCGGGACGCTGCGCGCCGGGGGCGTGAACGATGCCTCGCTCGGCTCCGCGCGGAACGGCGGGGATACCTGGATCTTGCTGTTCGATGGCGACGACGAGGGTGCCGCACACAGGATACGTTGTCCCTGCACGCCCGGTGTGCTCCAGGGCGGCGATGACGACACGCTTCGGGGCGGCGTGGAGGGAGAGTCCCAGGGGGAAGTAGGGGAGGGAGAGCGAGTTGATCCCGCCGTGTCCGCAGATGCGAGCGTGCTGCCCTCGTCGTCAAAGTCGAAGACACCCTGGTCGACGGGGGCGCCTTCGCCAAGCGCACGCTCGCGCTCGATCGCCTCCTCGCGGCTCAGCATAAGCACGTACTCGACTGCTTCCACCTCGTCGAGGCCGAGGGTTTCGAGCCGCGCACGTTGCTCCCGCTCGCGCCCATACGCACGCTGCACGTGGCGGCTTTCCTCATCCAGCATGTGCCGCGATTCCACGACCGCCTGCTTAAGCTCGAGTTGCTCTGCATGCGCATAGTTCAGTCAGCAGCGCTTCCTTCGTTGAACAGAGAGGCACGCACGATAGTACTTGCTTGTACCCATGCGCTGATCCCTCTTCTTCCCGGGGGCTCCACGCATTTTTAGTCCGCCCCGCGGAACGGGTCCGGCGCGCCATGCCATGACGCGGTCGCCCACCGCGACCAATAGCACTTCCTTCTCCGGGCCCAGCACGATCTGCCGCACCGCGGGGTCTTCCGGCGGCCCGCCGATGTGTAGCGCTGGCCGCTTGCGCGGGATCGGGGAGGCGAACGCGCGCAGAGGTGTAAGCGTCAGTGCGTCCCAAACCCGCGTCGTTCCACGTGCGCAGCCCGTGACAAGCACGAGTCCGTTCCATGCGAGCGCGGTGATTGCAGCCCCGTCGTCAGTGGCCTCAAATTTGTGGGTCGGAAAGGGCATGTCCGGAGCCGTCCAGTCGTATATGCCTACGCAGCCAAGCTTCGTCCCGGTAATGACTAGGCTGAATTCACCCGGCTGGTCGGTGAAAAACGGCGCAAGGGAAGTGATCGCACCCAGCGAGGGGTCGCCGAATTGCGCGCATTCAATAACCTTGTTGGTGAAATCAATGCCGAAGCGGTAAAAGTGCGCATTATCTTCGAACGCTACAAGCAGCGTGGGCGACGGGTTGCAGCTGTCGATGTAAATGGTGGATATCTCGCGGCTGGAGCCTTCATCGCGGATTGGGCATGGAATTATAAGCATGTCGACGGATGTCGGTCCGTCGGGCATATCGTAGGCGAAGCCACCCCAAACGACTGTGTCGCCACTCCGCATGGCGCCGGCAACAATGCCCCTGCCCAGGGCGGAGGCAACCTTGATGCATTCGTCTGGGAATCGAGAATCCGAGGTCCACACGCATCGTGCTTTCTTTGCGTCCCAGACCTTGACTCGGCCATCGCCTCCGCTTGTAATGGCGATGGATCCATCCCAGATGACATCGAGCACCGCGCCCTGATGTTCATCACCTACGCTGCATCGCAAGAACTTGGCAGCAGACCGGCTGCCCGCATCCATCGCCTTGTTCGCGACCGTGAACGCGACCTCTCCGTTTCTGAAGCCCCATACTATCTTGGCTGTCCCACCATCGGCTCCTAGCGCACAGGCAGATACATTTGGCGTGAACTCCGTGTTCGGATTACCGATTCCGAGGCCGGTTCCACTGCCGGCTGCGTCAAGATAGCCGCGAAGGATTCGGCCAGTGAAGGGCAGGCTGCGAGAGACGACCCCGTATTGCAACGAGCTCGATATCAAGCCTTGGGCCGGCATCAGGTGCATACGAGAGACAGGTGAATGCAAAGGGATGTGCGCTGTGGTAGTGGTGCGCGATCGTTCCCATCGGCTAAATGAGATAGATATAAGCAAGCTGAGCTATAACACCTAACACCTATATCTGACGTACCGCCTGAGGGAGAAATACATTATAAATTCCTGGCGCCAGGACCCGAGATGAGATCGCCGTAGCAGGAGACATCTGGCATTATGAAGGTCAGACTCGGGGCTGATACCCAAGAGCTGGTACATGAAGGCGCGATGCCATGTGTGGTCGTCTTTTATGTGATCAGAGAGTCGGGAGTTGACCTGGGCGAGAGCGAGGAGTGATCTTGGATCGAGATTCGAGGTGATGTGAGTGAGGGACTCGGGGGGAATGTTGAATAGGCCATGCTGAAAACTGGAGGACGAGTCTGTTGATTTGGATGATAAAACGTGGTTCTGGGTGAGTTGTGTTCTCTTATTAAGCATAAAACGGCGGGTGATGGAAAGAGGACGTTGGGAGCACAGACGGTGGTGCGCTCGATGTGGTCACTGGGAGAGCCGATATTGCGCGTGTTTACTAAGGCCGTCTGATCCGCTCCGACCCACCTTCCAGGCAGACTCCCTCCGCTTCCCCGCACTTATTCCCATCCTACGTGATTGCCCTTCTACGTGCAACCAGAAATGCAGAACATCATCTCAAACTCAACTTGAAGCCCAGCCATACAAAGCGAATTTGACCGCTGCCGCGTCGGCTAGAATGTTGCCATAGTAGAAGCTAGCTCGACAACTGCGCAATCGGCTTCACGACGGCGAATGTACGCGTTACTTACATACCTCTCACTGCTGGCAGCCTCCGCAGTGGGCATTCATCTAGCCCCCGGAATCTCTCCTCCTCTCTAACTGTCTGTCGCGGGCGATTTTCTCCATCTAACGTGTGTCAAGCATCCTGTTAACATCTTCACCGCTCAATGACACCCACAGATTCCTGCCGAGCTCAGCAGAGAGCACTGTCTTTCTTGAGATGTCTAGTTCATCCAGTGCTAGTGACTTTCCGCGTCCCGCGACGTCAACAAGGCTACAGCGGCCGCCCCCGGCGCCATCTTCCCCCACGTCCTTCAAATCCTCGTTCAGTAAGTGGCCGTGGCTTAGATTTGCTGCTGCATCTCATTCTCTCGTCGTAAGCTTCAAGCTCTAGCGCGGTAGCTTCTTCCTCGTCCGTTGTTGCTAGTACGACCACAGGCGCTGGTCTCCGTACGTCAGCACAACAGTCATCCTCCCCTCATCCTCCTTATATGCGTATAAGCTACTATAGCAGTGTCCTCCACTCCCTCCCCTTCGTTTCAAACCACGTCTCTCAGTAAAAGCCAAAATCTTCCCCTCGGGCTAATATTCGGTGCAAGTGTCGCAGGGATGGTTCTGGGGGCTCTCCTCGTCTTCCTCTTCTTCTTATATCAGCGACGCAGGGCCCAGCGCCCGGCCCCGAACCAGGGCAATGTACCGTATACATCTAATGCAGACGAAGGTGCGCCGAAAAAAAAATATTCGAGCCCCTATGCCCATGAATCCCTTTTCCAGAGAAAGCTGTGCCCGTGCCCAGAACTCTCGATACTGCGGACGCTGCTTCGAACGCCAAAGTCTTGAACTGGATGCATCGCAATGGACTCATCTCAGTCTCGTCGATTTCTTCGTTTTCCTCGCCAACCGTGGTCGAGTCGGGCAGTGTTGGTGCAAGGACATCCATGAGTGCATACTCACAGGCCAGCGCCATTCCTAGCAGGATGTCTGTAGACCTTAATAAGCCCGAGGAAGAGGCTATCTCCCGCCCTCCCGGCCTGTATCGCATCGCAGAATAGTCTTATTGTGTCGATAGTCAATCTTTGTATATCTCTACGCGGTCTAACTCATCTCCAGTCTTTTAGAAAACTGTACATAACTGTAAGAGTTGAGACTGTAATAAGTACTGGAGCTATGGGATCAAGGTTAAGAGGCGCTGCCACAACATTACACAAAGCATGGCTTGCTGCTTGAATGTACAATTCGGAGCTACGCATAGTACAGAGTGAAACCACGAGCTTAAAACCCGCTGGTCGTCGTGCGCAGCTGCTCCAGTTTCTTCAAAACCTCCCCCACCGTACGGTCCAACTCCCCGGCAATACTACTCTGTTTCGGCGCTGGGAGCCGCGCGAATGTCTCGCATAGGTCGCCATCCACGACGCCCTTGACAGGCACGTAGTACCCTCGCCAACTCAGCTGGTCCCTGCCGACAAGGCTGCTCTGCTCCGTCCGCATGTGCTGTTCGAGCGTAGATATGAAGTCCACGTCTTCCTTGGAGACGAAGGGAACCAGTATTCCAATCGTCCCGTGAAGGCAGGTGTAGAGAAGGATCTCGCGCCCCCCTGCGACCAGCGACACCTTGTGGATCGAGGTGATGAGGTCACCGACATGGAAATGGGCGAGCATTTTCGTTTTATGGGGGGCTCCCATCAACTGGCCCTTTTCGTGGAGTATTCCCGCGCCGGTAGGATCGTCGTCGACCTGGTCGGACACTTTCGAATCCAGACGATTGATGAAAACGTTCCCGAACCGATCACCAACGGCGATTGTGTTGTAGTCCACCATCGCGACTGCGGAAACCCAACGCGGCTGGCTATCATCCGCGAAAATAAGTAGCCGATTCTCAGGGGGCTTGTACACAGCAAAGGACACAGATTCTTGCATGTCGCCGACGAGGATACGGGATCCCTGCGTGTTGAGACTAACGATCGCAGAACCAAACGACTGTAGAACAGTCAGCATAATGTAATTGGGTGGAGCGAGAACGTGCCTTGTTCTCCACCTTTCGAAGCAATTTCTTCTTACCGATCTCGTATATTCTCAACGCCTTTCCGACTCCGGCTGCAAGTCGGCCTTGGAAGGCTAGCAGCGCAAGAGGGACATCGTCCGTTTCCGTCTATGCCAAGGCATTAGATCTGACCGGTGGCAATGTGTAAGTCGCACCTTGTGCTGAAATTCCAAGTTCGCCCCATCCTCCGTGAACTTGTACGTCCGCAAGAAACCACTCGAACACGACCGCGGGGATATCAGTGTGTCCGCTGCGGTGCCCACAACGAGATGGAGCTCCCCTCCTCGAGCAGAGAAGGGTACGACAGCGATAGAAAAGGCGGCCTCGTTGCAGTCCAATGGTATAAGCGCCACGGTCTTCGCCTGTGGACGGAAGATTAAGTTTAACCGCCATGCTTGAAACCTTGAAACATACCTCAATCGGATCTATGATTCTGATACAGGACGCCCATGTACCTGCTGGGGCCTTTGGACGACCGAACACCTCGGGTGGTAGGTCCACAACCTCCTCGTCGATCGTCTGCCCTTGTTTACGCTAGTCCGAAGTAAGTCAGTTATATAAGACTCTTGTGAAGGGAGCTGCTCACCAGCTCATCCAATCTATTTGCTGCAGCTTCGGGACCAAGGACACGATGATCGCCTTCGATCATATAGAAGTAGTGATTTGTAGGATGAGTGATAAACTTCCGAGGGGTGTATGAAAGGGGCATTGAATCTTGCTTTAGCTTCGTACCCAACTTCGGAATCTGGAAGATGCTAGTTTGAAGAGTCAGCTGACAAAGAAAGAAAGAAGATGTGTGTGTGGAATTACCGAAGGGTGCTACCAGTGATTCCAATTAACCCCTCCGGACTAAGTTCAGCAGAGAAGCTCCACGCATAATCAAAATTCTCAAAGATGAGGGGCGTGAAATGCATGAGGTTCTGATGTGTGTAATTCAACCAAGATCGAGACGAAAGGGCCAAAATTGCAGGATTCCGCTGTATTTGAACGCGTATAAGGCGTATTGGTCGCGTCCCCAGGAACCTCATCGATACTTAGCCAATTTGAATGACGCCACAGATGGAAGTTACACACCGAGTCCGCGTGTCTGTTAACTGACCATTGGTAGGGTCGAGGACCGTCCGGAGCAGAACACCGTTTTGTAATCCAATGTTGACGAACATAGTCGGTTGCGTCTTGTTTATGCTAGCATCCAACATGTCGGCAATACAGATGGAAGAAGCAGGAGCAGTCAAAGCTTGCAGACTAATCGCTTCCAGGGTGGTTTCGGGGTCCAGAGAAATGATGCGGACGGTCTGGTCCTCACATCCAACAGCCTTGCCAAAGGACTGAGCCAATGGCATCGTGAAGCGAAGACAGTACTCACCAGAAACGGGGTTCTTTGCCGACCCTCAGGAACCTCAGCAATACTCAGTGCCAACACAGTACTACCCATAGCCTTGCGGTCTTGATATTCGTTGAGCTGCCCGTCAAGATCGAGCTCAAAGTACACTAGTTCGGCCGAACTCAGTGCCACGACGACTTGTCGTTTGTTCGTGGTGGCACTAACAATGGTTTTGCCCGCAGGGACTCTCCACTCATTCACGCGGCGGTCCGCAAGGACATGTCGAATGCCTTGCGGATGGACCTGCAAGAGGGCATCAGCGCCGATTTGTTGTACTGCAAGTGTCGGGGCAGAGGACAAGAAGCCAGTATCCTGCACTTCCTCGATGGTTTCGCCGATGGAAAGGACCAGTGTGCCGTTGACGAAAGAAAGGATGATGTACGAGTCATACTCGTCTAAGAGGTAAAATTTAGTGAGGTTCGTATATGATGTTATTTGGGAAAGCACTCGCCGTCTTCCCTTCGCTTCGTCGTCCAGACTGCATTCGGAATACCAGGAAGTTCCGAACTGACTGACTCCTCGACTTCGAGACCATGTCGCAGCGTCCTGAAAGTGCTCCGGGGTCCACGTCCACAAGCCGTAAAGATTTGCGGTGCATCCGAGTTCGGTAAAACATTCAAGACTTTAGAATCGATTATCGGGTCGATAGACTCGAGCTCATCAGCCACCACTAGATTTTCCAGCGCACGAGGTCGGAAAAACGCATGGGGTAGAGCTACGCTCGGGTCAGACATGCCGAAGGATGGGTAGGACGTGGAACTGTATTCAGGTTCATTGTCGTCATCTCCGAGCTTTTGGAATTGATATAGATAACTATGAAACAGTCGATCAGCATGAAGAAAGCGTAGGCAAATAAACTCACTGATTTCCAAACTCGGATGCGACAAAAAGGAAACCAGATTTGAGAATACAAAGCGAGGACGCGACAGGTACAGTATCAAAATACTTGATTTTTAGGGACCGAACCTCTTCCTCTTCGTGCTCGATGGTGACCTTATACAGGTCGCCGTCTTCACTTTGCAACAGGAAAAAGAATGCACCCTATGAGGAAACAGTTCGGATTATTGACTAGGATAAGTGGTGTCAACACACCTTCATCTTGTGCATCACAGCCGTTACAATGATTATACCTCGATTGGGATCTTCCAAAGGATGGTTTCTCCGCGGGATGGGAACACGATGTTGACGGGCGTCCATGTGGCGGTAAATAATGTGGTCCTCGCAACATACTAGAACCCCAGAGGGACCATCGAATCGGTCGGACGATGCCAATTGTCCGCCAGGAACTTGCACGAGCAAATTAGCTCGCTTGTCCGTGGGCTCGCTCCACTTGCGCACGACGTGGTTGAGACCCAGATCAAGCTCATAGTACGTGAGCATCTAGAGGCAAAGCATGAGCTCCATTTACTTCATCAGTTAATCCTCAACTTCACTTTTTCAGTACTCCTGAACGCCTGACCTGTGGGATCCTGATCTGACTCAGTGTAGTCGACCTCCAAAGCAGCATACATCGGATTTTCGAAGCCAACATCCAGCCCAACGATATGGTGGATTATGGCGTTTGCTTTGTGTGCTTCGAGTGGCGATGAGATAGTCAAGTTCGCGGCGGCGTCCCGATTGAGGATGTACACCAGCTTTGCTTTTTCCATGGAGGATATCATGACACTGCGACCTTTTGGGTCCGTCGCTAGGTATTGCCCTGGGACGATTCGACGCGCGCCTGTCTTGCCGTATGTTTCCTGGTGCAATTTGACGAAACTGCTGGTCTTTGGGTCGTAATCCAAGATGATGATTCGGCCAGAGTCCGATCCTACTATTGCGTAGTCTGAGAAAACAGACATAGTCAGACGAGAGTAAGAGTAATACGCACAAGGGCTCACCCTTAGTCCCGCCGGTCAGTCGAAAGGCAGCCAGTGAGCGGATGGAGCCGAAGACGTCCGTCGCGATGACGGTTGAGATTTTCCCCGTCTGCACGTCGGGACGGAGGAGCTCGAGGCGCGTCCCATGGGAGACAATGATCTCTTGCTGTCTGGCTCCAGAGAAGTTGCCCACAATCGCCTGAGTCGTGGCAGTTGGCGGTTGGAGGGTAAGGTTATAGAGATGCATGGTCACAGATCACTGAAGATTGCGACGGAAGGGAGGCCCAAGCAGTAACAAGACTGCAAACGAACAGCGAGTCAAGACGGTGAGTTGATGATTTTCTCGTTGAGCCGATGTTGTGACCTATCGGCCAACGCCACGTAGAACAAACAAAGCTCGCGATATCAATTTCAAGCCTTAACAAGTTCGATCGCAGCCTCTGTGCCCGCAATCCTCTCTAATCTGAACCAATCATACTTGGAGTACAGTACCCGGCAGGTCACATCTGACGCCTCAACTCCATCGTCCAAAAACGGACAAGATAACAACTCGGTGTAGAATTGGGGATGATCGGGAGGGCCATAGAAGATTAGATTGCGAATCCCTCGGATTTTGTATCTAAGGGATGGAAACAGATCAGAGAAAGGAAACGGGAGGCGCAAAGACACACCGCTTGTAGAAGTGGAACCGTTCACTTATGAGAAGAAAGGCCTTTTGCCCGCTAAAGAACGCCTGTCTGGCTCGAGATATATCTTGATTAGTCGAGTATCTACCCCGTAGTCAGCAGCATGACAGGTAGATGATTGAGATCTTTTTACTCTGATAGCACCGCAAAGCTAACTCCAGAATGTTTCTTGAAGTAGTTTTGCACGCGGATGAAATCAAAGGAGGACGGTACAAAAACGGCAGCGTTCGAACTCTGTACTGCCGATTTCAAAACCAGGGGGAGAAGCTGGAAAAGAGGTCCGATGAAGGTACGACAAGTCTCGCTATACGGGCGCACCTGCGTAGTGAAATAATTAAATCGTTTATCCGCCTCATCTTTCGGGTTGGCGCAGTCGAATTGCGTAAAATTCTGGAAGTTGAGGACACTACTCCGGAAAGATTATACAGAAACACACCTGATCGATTCCTTCCGGAACTTGAACGGGTGACCATCGTCTTTCGACTCGGAGCTTCCCCGCTACATTTTTCAGGTTGCTATTGAAGAGGGAACGGGTTTCGGGCGTCTCGAGGGCCGAGATCAGGATAGATTGTCGGAGGTACTCTGCACTATACGCGCCTTGAGGATCGGAGGGGATGAAGGAAAACGGTTGGCTTACTGCCCGTCCAGATACCACGGTTTGATACGGGAGAAATCGGTGTTATGGGAGTCCTTCGGCAATTTGTTGATGTGCGACATAACAAACTGGATATCAGAAATCAACGGGACGGTAAAAGACAAATGAAAGGGGATGCACCTTGACGTGCTCCCAGTTTTGCATAGTTAGAGCCTCCAGCTGATCGACAATGAGGACCTCGATGGAGGAAAGATAATCAGCACTCCTAAGGTGTACTGAGCACGCATACAAGCCAGAAGACAGTAGTCTTACTTCTCCTTCTCGATAGACCTCCTCAGCCCTAATGGGCTTGCCATAATGATATCACAGCCGTAGAATTCAGAGAACATTTTGACACTCTTACGCGTCAGTTTGACGCCCACCCTGAAATTGTCATCGACGTTGCCCTTGAATGTCTCCACATGGTCGCGGGGGTACGTTCCGGGTTCTGCTGCTGCCAGTTTATCGACCATGCCTGGGGATAATCCGTACTCAGCAAGAAACCTCGACTGGTTTTCCACCTGGAAAGCCGGGGCGGGTGTGTGCGACGTGAGTGCGGTGAACCAATCGAACGCAGAGGAGCGGAAAGGCAGAAGAACCAACACCGAGGGTCGGGTAAAACCCTGGTCCTGCACGTCTTCTGGTGGGGAGCCGCTGGGGTCGACTTTAGTAGCGTGCACCAGCCGCTCGTTATTCTTCAAGACGCGCCGCCGTTTTCTGGCTGAAGTTCAGTAGGTAGTCAGAGAATGGAGGGGATCTTAACTAACTTGGTGACGTGATTGAGGGCGTGAAGGGAGATTGCCTCGCGGAAAGTTTTTTTGTGCTCCCAAGCAGTGTTCGGGAGATATACATCCCGATGAGAGGAGAGGATGGACAGCAAGTCATTTTGGACCTCAGTTTTTTCTGTGACGCATTAGTTGGTGGCCCTGGTGCAGTGTTCAGGAAAATACCGCGGGGTTGCTTTGCCTGGCGCTTTCGGAATGGTGTTCTTAGACGCTCTAAAATCTAAAGATCCTTAGAATGCGAATATGTTTGGCCTCTACGTCGACTCACGGCCGTTTCCGAGGATGTCCCCGGCTGAGAGCCCTCCGGTATTGATTCCACTACAGCTCCGAGTCTTCCATATGTTGCTCGCGACGTGGTCCATGAGTGGCGGTCAACGGCCGCTCTGGTAGATTCGGAGAGCAATGCAGGCGAGCGCCCATAATGAGCCTCGTACGCGTCCGATACGCCTTGTGAGCGAAAGTAAATATGCATTCGGGAGATAATCCACGGTCAAGACACCTTCTGCAAGTTCGTCATCCTCTTCCGCCTCTGCAGCAGTGTCCAAAGGCTCCACCGGCGCATCAACCATAATCTCAGTCGCCGCTGGAGTCTCCGGGTTTCCAGGCACAGTCGCCTCCGGGACTGACAAAAAGCGCGCGTTTTTACGCTTATTCAGTTTTTCGGCCGGAAATTCCTCCACGGCGCTCCACTTCCTCTTGCTTGCCTTCGTTGCAGAGACATTTAGGAGGGTGAGGAGGCGAGTGGTCGTAGAATTCGGGTCGCTCATCGAGAAAAGCACGAAGCAGCCGAAAATGGAAAACTAGTTTGATCAAGCCTTCGACACAAGCCGGTGTACACAACGCGTCCCGAACTTTGTATGGTTCTCGTTTGGTTGTTGTTTTCGTCGACGACTCGACGTTTTGGTTTTGCAACGCTGAGCTAGATGCGTGTACTTTGCGTTGCAGAAAAGCCCTCGATCTCTAAGGCCATCACTCAAATCCTCTCGGGGGGCCAGTTCGCAGTTGTCAGTCCAGGCGTCTCTGCCTTTGACCTAACTCTGATGCTTCGTCCAGCGCAATACCCCGAGTAAATACGTCAAAAACTATGATTTTGACTATCCTCAAACTAACGCACAATTCACCGTCACCTGCGTGTCGGGCCATTTGACCTCTCATGACTTCCCCGAAACTCATAGAAAGTGGCATTCTTGCGACCCACTCTCCCTTTTCGATGCCCCTGTCGAGACTTATGTTTCGAAGGAGAGCAAGGATATCGAAACGAACCTCACAAGAGAAGCCAGACGCGCAGACACGTTAATGATATGGACGGATTGTGATCGGGAAGGGGAGCACATCGGTTCAGAGGTCAAACGCGTCTGTCGCAAGGCGAAACCCAATATTGTAGTCAAGAGGGCTCGGTTCAGTGCTATCATCGCCCAGTGCGTTTTGTGCCTGTGTCTTTTGCCTACCTAACAGCTTGGCAGACAGATTCACAATGCTGCTCAAAATCCAGTGGAATTGGATCAAGCACAAGCGGATGCTGTCGAAGCTCGGATTATTCTCGACCTCCGCATCGGGGCCGCGTTCACGAGGATGCAAACAAAGACATTGCAGGATACCATCCATGAAGTAGATGGCGTCGTCTCATACGGTCTCCTAATCCACAGAATGTGTCGGCTCACTTTCTGACGTGAATCAAGGTCCTTGTCAATTCCCGACGCTTGGATTCGTAGTGCAACGATATATACAGGTCAAAAACTTTGTACCAGAATCCTTCTGGTACATCTTCCTATCTCTTTCGCGGCCCAGCTCCTCGCAAGGGAACGTGGAAACGGAGTTTAAATGGAGGCGCGGCCATCTGTTTGACTATGATGCCGCCGCTGTCATCTACGAGCATGTCATCTCCAATCCCACGGCGCGAGTAATCAAAGTTGTCGAAAAGAACACGAAAAGATGGTGAGTTGCATTTATCGTCATAACCAGTCCTGAATGTAATCAGGAAACCACTCCCGTTGACTACTGTCGAGCTGCAGAAAGCAGGTTCACGTTTCTTAAAACTCGCCCCCAAGGCGGTCTTGGACGTGTGCAATCTCATCGCTCTCATCTCCAATTACTGAAAATGCACTCGAGATCGCCGAGAAATTATACAACCAAGGGTTCCTATCTTATCCCCGCACTGAAACCGACCAATTTGACCCGCAATTCGATTTCATGACCCTAATTCAGAAACAAACAGTCGACCCGTCATGGGGCGCCTTTGCTCAAGGGTTCGCTGCGATGATGTATTTGGTAAAGGCGATCTGACGCGTGTCCTCAGCCTCCAACAAGGCGGATTCGGCACTCCCCGGCGAGGCAAGAACAATGACAAGGCTCATCCCCCCATTCACCCCACTGCTCACGCTGGGAATCTTCAAGGCAACGAAAAGAAAGTGTATGAATTTATTACGAGGCGCTTCCTGGCTTGCTGCTCTAAGGATGCAGAGGGTTCGTTGACGACTGTTGATGTCACATGCGGAGGCGAAGCCTTCTACGCAACAGGTAAACCACATCATTTGTTTCTCTGGTCTCTCAAGACGGAATTCCTTCTTTCAGGCTTGGTGGTGCACCAGAAGAACTACCTGCTCGTGTATCCATACGACAAATGGACCGGGAATCAAGTCCCTGTTTTTGTAGAAGATGAGGAGTTCCAGCCCTCTGTTTGCGAATTCAGAGAGGGAACAACAACATCCCCCAAGTACCTCACTGAGGCCGATCTAGTCACCTTGATGGACAAGAACGGCATCGGTAAGTCAAGGCCATCCTCTCCGCCCCCTTTGATTCACTGGAGACAGGTACCGACGCCACAATCGCACAACACATTGAAACGGTTATAAACCGGGAATACGTGTACGAGCATTACGAGGGTGCGACAAAATATCTCGTGCCATCCACCCTCGGCATCGGGCTCATTGAAGGCTACAACGAGATGGGGCTCGATAAGAGTCTAAGCAAACCGCACCTCCGCCGCGAAGTAAGCATCCATTCTGAGCTCGGTGCATTCATGAACCGCGCTGCACTAGACTGAACGAAGCATGGTCCAAGTTTGCAACGGGACGAAGACCAAGCATGACATGCTTGCGGACAGCATCGACCAGTATCGTGCGATGTTCATCCTCGCACGGGGCCAGTTCAACAAAGTTACCACGGTTCGTATGTCTACTCCCCGATGTCGGCAGCTGACGAACTCTCAATAAGAGCGTGCAGAGATACCTCGATGGCAACCACGGAGGAGATGCCGACGGTGGTGGTGGTGGAGGCGGCGGCGGCGGTGGAGGCGGTGGAGGCGGCGCTGCGGGTCGAGGACTTGGCCGAGGTGCGGGTGGCCGAGGCGGTGGTGGCCGAGGTGGTGGGGGTGGTCGTGGCGGCGGGGGTGGCCGTGGTGGTGGAGCTGGGCCAGATGCTGGGGGTGGCGGGGGTCTTGCTAGAGGTAGAGGAGGACCACCGTCGCGCGGGAGAGGGGCGGCTCCAGCACATCGGCCACCGAGTCCTCCGCCTTTTGATCCCGACGACGAAGAAGGTTCTTCTTGCCAGCGCGTCTCTAATATTCAACTGAACCCTGTTAGATTTTGACGATCGGCCTCCACCGCCACGCGCTCGGCAAGCGGCACCACCACCCGCGCGGCAAGCTGCGCCCCCACCAGTACGGCAACCGGCTCCCTCCCAGCCTCCACCGAACAATGCGCCTCGGTGTAATTGCAATGCCCCTGCCGCCGAACGAACCGTGGTCAAGGAAACGGCGAGCAAGGGCAAGAAATTTTGGACATGCGAGACAAAGGGGTGTGGGTTTTTCCAGTGGGTCGAAGACCCTGCCAGCGGTTCAAGCTCGTTGTCGATTCCCGCAAAGAGATCTTACTCTGGGGTGCGCACATATCATTTTCTGGACTATTAGGCCTCACATGACGCGGATTGTAGCGACACGATTCTGATGGCGGACCGGTGCGCAAGTGCAAATGCGGCTTGACTGCGGTACAGAAGACTGTCTTCAAAGAGTCGCCCAATCAGGGGCGAAAGTTCTGGAAATGTCCAAACGTCCAGGGAGCTGAATGCGGGTTCTTTGAATGGGACGACGAGCCCCCACGCACAGGAAACGGAGCTTCGGGCCCGTCTTTCTCTGCCGGGCAGCATGCGGGAGGCTCCAGGGACCAGGATGTGTGCTATAAGGTTCGCTCGTTGGCCTACCCCCAGTTCAAGCTCTCAAATTGCGCAGTGCAACTTACCCGGCCATTGGGCAAATGGTTCGCCCCTAAACTAAGCGAATCGTTCGAGTCTGATGTTTCTGCGTGTAGCTTGCCCCAACAGCGAGGGTTCTGCGACTAAAAAGTCTCGGTCGTTTGGTTCAAAGACAGACACTCGCGGTCCTGTCGGAGCGTGTTTCAAGTGCAACGAGGAAGGTCACTACAGCGCAGGTCAGTGTATGTTTGACCTGCTTATGCCAAGAGTTAACGGTAGGAAAGACTGCCCAACTACGGGCGGTGGCAAAGGATCGAGGTCTTTCGGCTCAACGGCTGGCAGTCGCGCTCCTATGGGGGCCTGTTTCAAATGTAACGAGGAGGGCCATTTCAGTGCAGGTCAGTCTCCAGCGCGTACACCTGAGACCGGGGCTAAAGCTTCGAAGACTGTCCGAGTATGGGCGGTGGTGGTTCTGCGTCGAAATCGAAATCGGCTCAGTCGTGCTATAAATGTGGCGAAGAGGGTCACTTCTCAAATGGCACGCAGTTCTTCCTCCCCGAGTACTCACGTTGACGATGATAAAGCTTGTACATCGGGCAGCACCTCTGGCCCTCGACGGTCTGCCAGTGCGCGCGGATCCGGAAAACGAGGGAAAAGCAATAGCACATCGAGAGGCGGCGGGAGTAAACGCGGTAGAGGCAAGAAAAGGACGTTTGGAATTCCTGACTAGGTTAATGTACATACATAGTAGTGATGTAAATCAATATGACGGAGATGTGATGGGTAGGTTTTCTTTTGCTCGATGGCCGTGGCAGATGCTCATCTGATTCTGCAGTGTTTTTTTGGGGGGAGAGCAAAACTGCAACATGGTGCACTGCAAACCTTGGGATAGGACGAACGGCATGTACCATGATGGCCATGTGCATTGCGTTCATGGTCATGTCGCGATTTGAGCAGGCTCTTGTGTTTGGGTCTTGGTGCCGGTGAATATTACGAGATGGCCGCAAAAGACCGCTACATGAACTTGCTAGGTGAGTCGGGAAAATACAGATACTCTGGATATTTGAGAAGAAATGGATTCTGCCCTGTGCCGCTGCACGCAGCGCTGTGTTGAACATGAAAGTGAGTGACACCACAGGTGTGGTTTGAGTGGGGTCTGGTGTGGTACGCAACTTGCAAGACCGTGAAGAGTCCAGCCTCCCGGGTTTTCTGGCCATCTCAGGGATCTTTGACTTTGATACTCGTGCAGGGAAGGGCAGCGATCACGGATCACCTGGCAAACACGTTCCGGGCCGGCAAGCGCGCGACCTCGTGCGGTGAGACTCGGACATGTGACTCGAACCAATTTGAAAAGGTTCAACTCTGCTCAGTGCTCTGGTCGTCTTGGCTGTAAGTCTGTGCGCTGAGCCGCTCAAACTCACCTCGAACTGGGTTACTGGATGCTCGAATCATCCCCGTCCCCTCATAAATATCCGATGCTTTCCAGCCGTCGCTACCTCCGACGAAGCGCGTCATTACTATTACTTATTCCGACTCGGATCGGAACTTCCCACTAGGCCAACGCCGCTCCGGTTCCGACTACCTGTTTTCCTTATGATGACTGTAATACACTGACATATGTAGAGAGGTCATTACAATATGTGAAGCCTCAGCTGTTGGCCGCCAGCGCGCCAGCCTTGATGGGGATCCGACCTACGTACGACTTGGCGTTCGGTATGCCCAAAATGCTCAATATAGAAAAGACCCACGGCTGTCCTTTCTGCTCCCACTCCCATGTCTGCTATCATCACGGAAAAGGCCTCATACGAGGTGGAGGATGTTAGAGTTCCCTCCCCGACTAAGGAACACGTCGAAATCACCGACGTCGAGCGCGCGAGGATCCTGCGCAAGCTCGACGTCCACTTGCTTCCATTCGTGTCCCTGCTCTACCTGTTGTCTTTCTTGTGTGTTCCCCCTATAATCACTCAAAACCGGTCTTACCGTCGCGAGCAGAGACAGGGCAAACATTGTGCGCGTCTCCCCCGTTCTGTAACTGGCTGCTTATCCGTTTACGCGTCCAGGGAAATGCAAAGATTGCTGGTTCGTCCCATGTTATGTTCCGCTTCCTTCATCCACATCCGTAATTCAGGCATGGCGAAGGATGCCGACTTGACGGGATTTCGCTACAATACGGTACGTAGCTTTAGAAGTACTGGCCTCTGGGTGTGCGTTGACGCCACCTCGCAGATTGCAGCCGTCTTCTTCGTAGGCTCACCACCTAATTTATCCTTCTGGGTCCTTCCTGAATTCTCGGCAGATTCCCTACGCATTGGCGGAAGTCCCATCGTACGCAGTTCAGTCAGCTGCGGTGGACACCGTTGAATGAGATACAGAAACATCGCCCTGAAGCTTATCCGCCCATCACGATGGAGTGCGTCCCTGCTCCTCTCCTCATTCACCTCGTTGACTTTGACCTGCTAGTTCCGGTCTGTGGTTTGGATCAACTTCATTCATTGACTTATTCCAAATCAGTCTATTATGCTGGCTTGGGGTATGTGCACCAAGCTGCTCTATTCCGCATGACTCATTCCACCTACTAGGGCTTGTTATGACTTTAATGTGCCTGTGCAACACCTATAATGATTTGATAATGTCGGTCCCTTCAATGATGTATTCTGGCCATGTACTGAGCGCTGATTAGAGCCCGTATATTCCTCGGCCTAGCGGAGGCGGTATGTCTTGATCTGTCAACCACCACTCGTTCTCAACTTTCTTCTACAGGGTCTCTTTCCAGGAGTAAGATGCTGGCCGCTTAGATTCGGTCTGTGACCGTCTGTCTGAATTCGATGACAGATCACATTCTATCTATCTGTATGGTATCGGAGACGTGATGTTGCCGCCCGTGTCGCTATTTTCTTCTCCGCCGCGACTATCGCTGGTGAGTATCACCCAATTCGATGGGATATATGCGGAACTGAAGCGCATGTAGGTGCATTTGGCGGGCTTCTCGCGTCCGTGTCACATTGGCTGGTTCCGCCGGTTTCGCTGACGTGCGTGTAGGTTCGTAATTGAAAAAATGGAAGGGATCGGTGGCCTTCATGGATGGCAATGGATTGTGAGTGTCGTTCAGAATCCGGAAAATCCCATGTACCGACTGCGCGACTGCAGTTCTGCCTGGAAGGCCTCGGTAAATAAATTTTGTCATTCACGCTGATTGCGCTGAGCCTCCTCTAGCGACCATGCTGGGTATATATATTTAGTTACCTACAAGGATCCAAAACTGAGGCACAACAGTGGCGTTTGCTTCCTATTTTTACATGCACGATGTACGTCTGGTTTCCTTCAGCGCTCGGCTTGCGTTTAAAATCACCAGTATCCCGAAACGGCGGGGTTCCTCACGGAACCAGAGCGCGCGCAAATCGTGTATATGATGAAGGAGGACTCGCAGGACCTCGCCACGCACTACGACCGTAAATTCGTCTGGCAAGCGATGAGGGATTACCAGACCTACGTGCAGATCGGGATCTACATGGGGTACGAAGCTTTGGCGAACCGAATGATACGACTGATACGCCCCAGATTGCTAATCCCCGTCTATGCCTTCGCGCTCTTCACACCGACCATCGGTATGTCCGGGTACGGCGCAACTTCCGTGTCGACTGAAAGTGCGCAGTGCAAGAGCTCGGATTCACCGCGGCCGAAGCCCAGCTCCTCACCATTCCCCCCTTTGTATGCGGCTGCATTGCGACGATCCTGGCGGGCTTCCTCTCGGACAAATATAATATGCGCGGCCCGTTCATCGTCGGGTCGTGCGTCGTGGCTCTTGTTGCGTACGCGCCTTTTCGTGTTGTTGTTCCGTCGCTGATTCTTCGCAGGTACATTGTGCTATACACACAGAGCGCCCCTGGCGTGGGGTATGCCGGCGCTGTACTCGCGGCTGTAGGCTTATATCCTACAATTGCCGTCGACCTCGCATGGGCCGGTAGCATCGCAGGCGGAGACACCCGGAAAGGTCTGCACTCCGATCCTTTTTTTCGAGTAAAAGTCTAAAGAGAGGAAGGGGTGGTCATCGCGCTCGTCATCGGCCTGGGGAACCTGGGAGGGTATGTTTGCGGGTTCGTTCTGCATGCGCGCTGCTGATGTGTTCCCCAGCATCTGCTCCTCCTTCATCTACATCACGCCGCCGCACTTCCATATCGGGCACGGTACCATCATGGGCTGGCTCAGTCTCTCGTGCGCCTCCTTCATCCACATGCTATGGCGGTTTTATTGATACGATATTTCAGCATCATCCTGAGCTGCTTTGCGATGTGGGACTATAACCGCATCAACAAGAAGCGGGATGCATACTGCGCGCGCGAGGGTATCGACGCGAGCCAGCGGGCGCAGTTCCGCGACATGGGGAGCGAAAGCCCGCTGTTCCGGTATGCGGTCCCATCTATCTAAACTTGTCCTAGTGCTTGACGCGCTATCTGCAGATATACAATCTAGTTGGTTGATCTAGATAATCTCCAGAATGTAGCTGCTTCTCCACGTGTTTCGGATTCGGTGTCCGAACCATCTCCTGTCGTGACGTACAACTTCATTCGGATGTTGCAAGCTTGAAGCCAACTTCACATCAGACATGGTAATTATAGAAGAACCGGCCCGCTTAACGGTTTGTAGGGACCTGGCATACACGGCGAGGCTTTCGTACTCCAAATTCGGCATGGTTTTCAAAACTCTACCCAACTTGTTACAGGATGTTGCCCTCCCGCTCTTTCAGGCCAACCAAAATGTCGGGTTACTGGAATCCTTCGTAATCAACACCTCAGACTCCCGTCAACATCAAATCAGCAAGGGCAGCTCCCGTTCTGCTACTGGTTCAGTGTGATCGGGCGCATATCTGCGCGAGCACTTACCGCACAGCACACGGGTCCAGCGGTGCAGCCATTTTCATTGCAGACCTGATGAAAAGTCAGATTCAAAATTTCGGACTAGACGAACATGGCCTACGCAGCTGTCAGGGAAGCAGTTCTGCGGGGTCCTGGCGTGGAAGCTTGCGGCAGCGGCGTAGCTCGCAAAGAGGGTGACGATAGTGGCGATGGCGGCGAAACGCATGTTTGAAAATGAATACGAGGGCGAGTGCGAAAGGGTGCGAGTGCGAATGGGTAAAAATGGGCTTGGTGTCGAATGCTGAAAGTCCTCGACAAGCGCGCCTTTTATATGGTTGGAATGATTTCTATTCGTTGACTTCCTAAGACTCAAGCCCCTTTTGATCATGCGCAGTCGTATCCAGGTCGGGAGGTGGTAATTATCAATGATGATTGCCAAGTTGCAACCGCAGAGGAGATGAACGATGAAGAAACTACCCTTCAACACCTCCCCGACTCAACTGAGGTGGGTCGCAGGCGACTGGCTGCGCGGCGCACGCGGCATTTGGCAGCGGCGCGCCTGCATCAGCGGGCGATCTCTCCGTGAGGTAAGTACGAAGCCGGAGACGGCGACTGCTTTGGCAACGAGGAAGCAAGAGAGCTAGTAGTAGTAGCAGAAGATCTTGTCAATGCACATCTTTCCAATACCAATGCTGCGTAAGATCATGGTAGATGTGAGCGCCAGCCTAAGTATGCCTGACTCGTGAACGTCGGAGCTACTGGAAATGTGGTCTATAGACCGGTCTAAAAGACCTCCGACCAGACCTCAGACCAGACCGGCTGGACCGTGCCGGAGATTACGAGATACATCAGTGCAAGTAGACCATATCGTAGACCTGTCACGCTAGTCGATAAACCTTCATGCAGACCATGTAGTAGACTACACAGTGGACCTTGCTATAGACCGAACTGAACTATAGACCTAGTCGAAGACCTTCACGTAGACCGACATGTATATTCCATATCTTTGCAAACAAGGTGCAACAAGTGACTACCGATCAATCATCCTGCGCTGTTGGCTGCTTGTTGGCTGCTACATACCACTTCCGTCCAGCACTTTCAGGTGTGCTTTGGTCAATGCTGGCTCAAGTGGCCCGGGCGGCGGGAAATGCACAATATATGCCACCCATTCCAAAAATTGAGCATCTGGAGAGCAGCTGACAGGGATATAAGAGAAGATGCTAGATTGATTAGTGATGGGCTTAGTGATCCCGAAGGATGGCCGACTCATCCCGGAATGGACACCGGAACATCCTAAATATATTTCCTTGTAGTATAGATACTGGGATGAGGAAGAAATCCTCATCAGCTTGTAAAGCCTGGTCTAACAACCACTTGTGCAATCTTGCCTGGACTATAACAACAAGGGATAGCGACAGCGGCGAGATGGTGAGGAGGTAAGCGAGCAAATTGAGATCCAAAAGCGGCGGCCTGATGGGATCATTATCACGGATCAAAGTAGTGTCGGCAAGTTCCATGGCAGGTCATCTGGAAAAAACTCACAGTCGATAGAGAACTATGTAGGCTTGATAGCACTTGTAGCGCTATCGCTTGACCCCTGTTATTTAGACCTCTGTAGCTTGGTGCCAAAACTACATAGGACTCCATAGTGGCTGTAGTACACCTCAATTTCCTGTAGCTTTGTAGGCTAAGAGTCTACATATCAGTCTGTAGTGATACCAAGCTGCTGTGGTGCTCCTTATCCACAACAAAGAACGATAATCAATTATATTGATGAACGTATGCTACGCCATCAAAAGATACTATCCACCACCAGCACCGATCTCCAGCTCGTATTGTCGCATGGCGTCGTCGAGAACTTAGCGACATTGGGAAAGGATCATCAGATGATGCGCATTAGAGGGGAAAAAAGCCAAAACCTGGTCAGCTACATCTATGCGAAAAGAAAACGGCTTGCACCTTGGGTATGTATCCGACTCGGGAGATATTGTGTTTGAAGCGTGAGCGCAGTGACCTAGGGTAAGGAATACTTTGTCAACATGAAATCCTGTTAAGCCCATAACGCACCTTGCACCAGGTGCGCGCGGACCCTGCCCATCTCGGCCCGGAAGTCTTCCGCTGCCCAAGGACGTGCGAACCACCAATTCAGTCATCAAGGACAGAGGATTTGAAAGAAGATCGGAGGACTGGGAACTTGGATTGCGGAGGCTTTGAGGATAGCTTGACGGGTTTGAGGGTAGCTTGACGAATGGGGGGGGCTTTGATGACATTGGGAGAAACAGGTGCGGCACTCTGGCTTCAGAAGGGTCCCTGAAGACATGACTTGGCTTGGGGGGCTTGATCCAGGAGCTTGGAGAGGACTCTTGGAAACAGGCAGTGGGGAAGGAGCGACAAGATGGGGGGAAAAGACAAGCAGCGCCTCGACTCGGCAACGCTTGACACATCATGCATCATCAACCGAGCACGCCATTTCACGTGACTGATCGGACTCTCAAACGACTTGTCACTTGAGCAAAAATCAAAGATCCGGCTTTACCCGCCGGCTACGGCTACAATCCGCAAGCGGCTTTAGCCCAATTTTTATGTAGCCCATCCAGGTCACTGCGTACATACACGAATTTTAATGCCTTGAACAGACTTACGTATTCCCCACTGGCATCAGTCAAGTTTCCGAATCAAGTTCTGACAATAAGTAAGTTGGCAAATCAGTGGTTTTGAAACTTCTCAACATGGCACTTCTACTTGTAAAAGACTCGGAGCGAACTTGAAAGCTCAATTTTTTTTTAGGTTTGATAGCAGAACATAGCTGTGCAGCAAGTCTACACAGCTTGCCATAGCTTTCACCAGTGACTATGTTGACTATACAAGCTATATATTGTTCCTGCTGACCTACAGCAGCTATGGCCTACTATCATAGCTATATAACTAACCGGGGAACTATAGGCAGGAGAGCTTTTCCTGATGGTCTACGGGGCGGTCTACGGCAGTGGTCTATGCAAGGTCTATGCAACGGTCTACACAACGGTCTACGACTACAGCCAGGTCTACGCAGGACTACTCGCCCCTACACGTCACATTAACTCTATTTGTGACGTTTCCAGGTGAGGTATGTGGCAAGGTCTACGCTCAGGTCTATATTCACATATATTAAGTAATAGGTCTACGGTCTACGGTCTACGGTCTTAGGTCTGAGGTCTACAGGGTCGTCTATAGACCAGTTTCCCAGTGTATCCGACGCATTGCCTGACTCGCAATGGCAATGATTGCTCCGGTCACTGCAAGGTTACTGGGGACAGACCGTGACTTGGGTGACGTTATGTAACTGCCAGTAGGTCTGTAGTCTCCTAGGCTTGCTAATGGCATAGGCTCGTGACCAGCCGGTGATCCCAGCAATGCAACAACAGGACAATCAGGGTCGGCAAGTATGCTGGGATACCGGCTGGGCTCTAGTCTCGTACCCATCCGTTCTAGGGCAGTTTCGCTCGCTGCGCTCGCGGGCAGAGAATGAGCGGCGGTAGTAGCTATCCGGAGATATCGGATCCTCGGAAATTGTTCCGAGGCAGGTTTTGATGAAAATGTGACGGCGGTTCTCTGCCCTAGGGCAGTTTCGCTCGCTGCGCTCGCGGGCAGAGAATGAGTGGCGGTAGTAGCTATCCGGAGATATCGGATCCTCGGAAATTGTTCCGAGGCAGGTTTTGATGAAAATGTGACGGCGGTTCTCTGCCCTAGAACGTCTGGTGCAGTTCGTATAGAAAATGGGTGATTGTGTCACGCTCCAGAAGAGACAGATTTATGGGCTGTCCCCATAGCTCCGATGGGCCCACAACGTGGGCTGGGGCTTTCTGCTCCACTTTGGAGGCTCTCCGAACTTTTCCCCCATTTTTTCGAGTCATCTTTCATACTCAAACTATTGTCATGTATCCGGGGTTGAAACCATGCTCTTCACATGTTCCCGGGCAAATGACCTCGGTGAAAAGGGCTGAACCTCATAAGCAATGCCATTCAGATATCTGGGGCACATCACTATAATTTATCTGTAGGCTATAGCGCCTGAATACCAAAAAATACCAAAAGATTTGCGCCACCGGCGCGGTGACATACGTGACATTGCCGAGCAATCACCCATCTGCTCTACGAACTGCACCAGATCTTCACGGGGTGATGTGTGGTGGGGGTTTTCTTGATGGGCTGCCCCAAATTTCAAACTCCGCACATCCCCGTGAAGATCTGGATCCGAGATTAGCTGGGCTCCCTCGTCGCCTGTTTTGGTGATGAGATTTCACCCGCCATTTGAAAGGTGCGGACTTCGTCAAAACAACGTCGAAAACATCGAAAAAAGTGTGCAAAGTGTCTTAATCAAACACGGGTAGTTTTCGATTCTCTATCGATTGAGCCCAAGTCGTTTTTTGTATGAAAACTCGGTTTCCTGACCAGCTAAAGGCATGAGGATGGTTGGAGTGTACTCCTACAATGAGTTTAAATAGTGTAGATCATATTCCGATGAGAAATGCTGCCAAAGTGTCGACCGTAGTAGGAATCCAGCAGAATCCAGCTCAAGATGTGGCAGTGCATGACTGAATAAATCACGAATAAATCACAGATATATTCACCCAAAAAAACAACCCGGGCTCAATCGATAGAGAATCGAAAAATATCCATCTTTGATTAAGTCACTTTGAGCACTTTTTTCGATGTTTTCGATGTTTTTTTGACGAAGTCCGCACCTCTCAAATGGCGGGGGGAAATCTCATCACCAAAACAGGCGACATGCCGGCCCAGTCCGTACACGAGGTTACCTGTTGTTTATGTTTGCTCTGATGTTGTGTCTGTTTGGTCTGTGCTAAATCGTCCCGCTCAGTCTTATTGTAATCGAGTGTACGTCGACTGGCCCGCGAGTCTACTAATGGCACAGTGTTATGTACCGAACAACACAAAACAACAGAGTGGGAGAGAGAGCTTGCGCTCCTCGAGTGTGAGGTGACGCGGTCGTAGAGACCACCGTCACCAAGACACTGGTGAACTCAACGAAAAAACAACAGGTGAGGGTGGGCGGGGCGAAAAGAGTTGATAGACCAAAATGAAGATAGGCTATAATGAGACAGATATTGTAGAGGGCAAAAGATGAACGACCTCCGACTACCCCTATGCTTAGCAAGCCCACGTTCTCGCTAGTCTCGTGCCTCAACTGGCGAGAACTCTACTGTGAGTACGGGATGGACTCGGGCTGACTGAGCATCGCCTCGGTTATCCCTCGGGGACTCATAAGTCGCTCGGAAATAGTAGAGCACAGTAGATTCTCCACGAGCTGGAATTACCCTCACGCTGAGCACGGTGACCTATTGAACCAAGTATCTGAATGGCTTCAGGACTGAAAAAGCAAGAGGCTAGTTATCAAAAAATGATTCGACCCGGGCTCGAACCGAGGACCGCCTGTGTACACCTGACGTGTTAGACAGAAGTGATAAACCAACTACACCATCGAACCATGACACTGAGCGCACAACCTTCAATCCTAACTTCTTCGAGATCACAGCAGAAAGTGCTATATATACTATGTAGTATGCATGTTCACAGCATGTTCACCAAATGCTCACAGAATCTCCAACGAATGTGAAAGCAAAGCCGAGCTATATTCCGGGGGAACACTGTTGCTTATCACTGCATTCAAGGGCCGGCTAGCCGGCCGATCGGCGAGTCGGTGGTACCCGGCTACAGCCGCCTCGCCGCGGACCTAGACCCTCGGCTAAAGTGTCTAGGTCTGCGGCTAGTCGGCTAAACCCGGACTTAGGCCGCCGGCGAGGCGGCTAGCCCCGGGTACCACCAACTCGCCGATCGGCCGGCGAGCCGGCCCCTGAACGTAGTGTATGCAAATAAGTAGCAAGAGCTCGGGATGCTTACTGAGCGTCGAGTCTGCACTACTAAATGAAAGACTAGAAGCAGCCCGGCGGGTAGGCTCGATTCACCCTCTACAGCTTTCTACATGATCTTTCTGAAGACAATGGTTCAGGATCACTATGCTATAGACCCGGCGGGCCGCGTGTAACCAAGAGGACCTCAGCAATATTCATACAAGGTAGGAGAGTATTCAGCCCGAGGTCAGGGTGATAGGTGGTAACTTGTAAAACGCCCGATTTCTAGTGATTTCAACACCCGAAGAGTGAGCAGTTGTTAGCGCGCTCGGCTTTTGTGCACGGACGGTGACGCCATCCGCGCAATCAAATTGGCACGCGACTCGAGCGACCTCAGCAACGAAGGCTTCAAGTGTGAGGTATTCGGTAGCCTCTATAGCCTTGAGTACACGTTAACACCTCATTTGTCCAGACAACATGCTTGAGAGTACCTTGACCAATTGCGCATGCATCTTCTGCCAATCCTGACCGCCAGTCACCTTTCCCCAGTCCAAATCATAGAACCGTAGATTCACCAGCACGGCCTGCTTCGCCTCTCGCTCCGGAGGATTAACACCGATGATAATATTCGCTCGGAGGTCTTGGATCAAGCACTCGGACCGGCGTTCAGCTGCTTTTGTCCGCCGGATTTCAACGCCGAGAGACTCGGCCTGGAGGAACTGGTTTTTTGCATGGACGCGAACGTCGACCGCGGACACTCGACTGTCCACCTCCAAAGCCAGTTGCGCGACAGATTCAGCGAGGGCCAGGAGGTTGGGAAATTCTGTGTCATGGGTACGCTTGACAACATCTTTAGCTAGATTTCCGTAGTGCACCGAGTCCGCTACGTCGTCGGAAGTCCCTGCTGCTACGAGAGAGGCTTCGACTGCGATCGATATTTCAATGGGTTGCGGGCGGACCTTGCCCCAGCGATCCGAGCCTACGGTGCTGCACACGCGAAGGTCTTTGATGAGGATAGTGTCCTTGGGGAGCATCGAGGTTTCCAGAAAATGTGAAGAGCTACTACACGCGCCTGGAGGCTGGGGTAAGTAGTCGGCCGTCAGCGCATCAGCCTTGTCACGTCACAGTGACTGACTCTAGTCTATCTTATGGAAAGCCAGAGCACCACGCTCGTTTGATGACCGGAGTTGCCCCCATCGGGCAGTCAGACTCCGGCCACCGTGCGGGCGTGATGCAAATGACATGCCATATGTTTATATCACTTTCACCGTACTATAATCTCTGCCCGATTATGTGCCCTCCACTATTTGTTATTGATTATGGCGCAAATGACTTTGCGTCACTCGGACCCAGAGTTGTCGGCCTTGGACTGTCAATACACGGTCACATGATTCGGGAACAGCCGTGGATCAAGCGCGTCCGCTGTTTTGTGAGTGTTGATGAAAAGACTGCAAGTGCGACCGTACTATTACTCGTTTCGATTGAATGAGTTACAATGTCTAGTGCAACCGGCCACGAACCATTAGTGGAACTTGACAACTGATCAACCCGATCATTTGAGCCGAGCTCGAGCCGGGGTGCCCACCGCCGGTCTGGAGACCGGAAAACAATGTGTTGGGTCGTGTGTATATCTAATCATCCCTTAGAGCATAAGTATGGTAGTTTAGGTGTGGTCCCTCTGTCATCTGTTCACATTATGATGACCGACTTTGGACAGCTGTTTCTGTTGGTTCCTCTTGCCAAGATCTTACATGTGATTAATCGGAGCATAATTGGAGGTATGTGAATGCTCTATAATTTTTTCGAAGTGGTTGCACCATGGAATTGAGTCCCCATAATCCTTCGAACACTGGTGTGTATTTGTTTACATTCTGATGACCAACTTTGGACAGTCGGTTCTGTTTGCCAGACATCTATCTATTCATAGACACTCTGGCTGACAGTGGCCTGATCTTCTTCATCGGAGAACCACGCCATCAGTTGATCATCGTCCTCACCCTCCGGCAAGGGATCATCACGATTCATCATCTCGTCGAGCTGCAATAGGTGTGAATCATCTGTCCTTTGGCAATGAGTATGAGCTGAAGATCATAGAAACTTGGCCCACCTAACCCTCCCCCATTGTTGACCCCTCCCATGTAAAATGTCCCATCCTGACCGACGACATCAGCACCATTCCGGAGCGGAACCAAGTTCGGAATTAAATCGATATCATCCTGGTAGTCATCTCGAGCCATTGTCAAGGCATATCCCCACTTTTCATCCAACGCTACCGGAACTCGATGGGCATTATCGAGGTGCAAGAATTGAGTCAGTATCTCCATATATATATCCCAGACATTGGTCCGAGTAACCGAGGGCTGTCCCATCTCAATGTAGAACTCAGCGGCAAGGTCCGCAAAGGCTTTGGGTACCAACTCGAAAACCTCGTGGTCTGGCGGTGCATACAAGTTTCGAACATGTGAGATTGATTCGGGATCGACTTTGATCTGGTTGAAGCGGAATCAACCATCACAGTTATGTCTTTTCCCAGATCCAACGTACCTTGAAGTCCAAGACCCCGAAATCTTCCGGAGCCTCGTACATGTGGTTCGGAACTCCATGTGGGAGGATCTTGTTTTTATCCGCCCGTTTTGCCGTGTTATTTACACGGTTCCTATATGCATCAAGTTCGCTCTGCAACCACGGGATAAAGACCCATCGGAAGACAAGCCTGTGTCACGGTATCAGATATTCAGTGAAGAGGGGAAGAAGGACACTTACGCTTGGAGTAGGTTGCTCGGATCATACCAACCATTATTCACACCGATATCAAGTATGTCCTCAAAGCCCGGAGTCCAGCGGTGCCGCAATTGGGACCAGCCAATCTCAGGCATGACATTCTTCTTCTCGTTCATCCAGCGATGCTGAAGTGTGCCCTCGAGACCAGGGTCGTGCCAGTGGCGAAGAAGAGTGTGCCCGTTTGCAAGCCCAAAGTTTTCAACCCCTGGATCGCTCTGAGATACAAGAGGCATATCTGGAACGATGAGTATGACGGACCACACTGAGAGAGATTGTACGCACATCCGGATTCCGCGACTGTGTCCAGATAGAAGCTCAAAATCAGTCGAGGGTTACTGTTTGTCCACCAGATCTTCAACCAATGTATGCGACCGATGAAAGGATCCAGCCCAGAGTGTAAGGCCAACCCAAACTTATATTTCCACTTATCATGTTGGTCAACAGCCCAAAGATCGTTGACACCCGCTGCCCAGAAGCGCTTGCGCTTGAGGCGGTTTGCTCGACGCTGACGGACCAGTTCGGGCTCATAGATTGCGAAATAAGATGTTATAACCGATCTGGTAGGTCTGTTAGATATCTCAACCGTTTAAAAGGTTGAACTAACCGTGGAACACTCATATCTTCCTCGTGAAATAAGAGCCCGCTGATTTCTCTCTGACCAGCTTTGGGGTATTGCGCGCGCAGTCGCTGCATGGCCTCGCGTATGCTATCCACATCGTGGCCCTGCTTCCTCGAGCGGAACAGACCCATGGCCTCCCGCATTTCACGAAAGCGAGTGAGTCTTGAGTTGAGCAGAAGATAAGTAGGTCGTATCAAATCAACTGTATTGACACACCCGATTCCATATGCTGTATCATTCAGGTGCTTGGTTCGGAGAAGCTCCAAGATTCGCTTGTCGTTCAGCCGCATTTTCCAGTATCGAAGAATATGCGGACCAACAACCTTCAATGGAGCTGCAAGAAAATTAGCAACCAGTTTACGATATTCACAGAAGGACATTACGAAGAGGCTTGTACTGGTTATTCCGTGCCATTTTCGAGGAAGACTGTGAACCGGGAGGCTTTGCAGACGTTGGTGAATGAGCTAGAAGAAAGTGGTGCACAGTTTTATATGCTGGTACGCACTGCAGTGCTGTGGTTGAAAAATGGCTGTTACACAGCCATGCATCGCATCGGAATGACTGCCGCACCTGAAGACGCAAGCGACCGCCGAATTTCAAGAGGCTTATCGTTGTTCTTTACGCAGCGGGAAAGGGAACAGACCGTTCCGATTTGGTTCCGATTGCTCCGGGACACAGCCTGGGGATTTACTGCGCAATTGGCTATGTGCACCGGTTTGTCCTGTGCTCGAATACGATGCTTAGGTGAATCCGATTAGTCTGACGAGCAGCTTGGCGTCTATAGTATTTGAGCCGGCCATTTTTTTGCCCTGGATCCCATTCCTCCTGCTCCTCTCTCTCCTCCGAAGCCTCATGAGCCGCGCTTTGGATAGTGGGCTTGTTGCCAAGTTCACCGATGATCTACCATCGAACCAGCCCACTGTGTGTGAGCGCGACAAGTGCCGGGCACTTATTCCTGCTGGAGATCCACGTCACTATATTGGTGGCTATAATTCAACGAATGGCCGTTTTGTATGCACCAAATGCATGGACCACTATCGTGCTGCGTCCACCACAATGTCGCGTACGAAGCATTGAATCCATGCTACTGAACTCTGCTCACTAATCGAAACTAGGAAAGGAATACGAGGCGCTTTCTGCCTCCAAGGCTGAGAAAGTGCGAAGAGATGCAATTGATGCACGAAAAAAAGGTAATGCAACATAGCATGGGTGGCTGAATTAACTTAATCTTGGCTTTCTGTAGGCGCAAGTCGTTCAACTCGCCGAGTTACTGCTGTCCCAGAGTACATAGACAGGCCAGGTTTTTCTCAAGGTGTGTCCTCAACTCTAGCGCAGTACGAAACCTAAGATATATATTTCAACCCAGGGGCCATGCCACCTCCTCCTGCTCCACCGTCACAGCCTCAGATAGCGGTTCCAAGTGCCTGGAACTCATCTGTATGGACTCATCCACCGCCGATGCCCGCTGGGCAAGGATTGAGTCAAATAGCCAATGCATATGGATATTCTTCGGCTCATGCACTGTATGGTGCCAATCGCCAGATTTGGGCAGCGAGGGCTTACCAGAGCAGCATCGCGGATACGATAACTCTCCGCTTCAAGATCCTGAGGGAAGTCAACGCAAAAGCCAACGGACTACAAGTTCTTGTGAGTCTTACTTACAAGCCTCCTACAATACAGGGTCCTGAAAATTCGCAGAATCTCTCAGAAGGAAAGCCCAACGTGCTCGCCATGTCCACTCCGACCGAGCTCCGTAGACTGGCAATCGAAACTATGTACCCTAAGACCCGGTTGGCCCTTCATGATTTCCCTGTCGACTGGAGTCGCCTTGTCTTACGGGAGATTGCAAACTGGGTCGATATCGGTCAGGAGAGTCCAAATACACCCTACTTCTACTCGCGGTGCCTCACCGGTAAACCAAAGAGCAAGGACGGAGTACCAACATTTAAAAAACCAACCAAGCCTTTTGAACTTGCCTTGGTTATTGATGCTGACTACTGGGGCGAGATCGAGGAGTATGAGGCCCAAAGAGAGGTCTGATTTCTCCTGGGCTGTTCCTAAACTCTGCTGACATACCGTCATTATCAAGCTCGACACTGAAATGGTGCGCACTTTCTTACTTTCACGAGATTTGAGTTTTGAAAATAGTTTCTAGGGCTCCCGTACTTCTCACGGTTCAAAAGTAGATTCTTTGTCGGACCACAGACGCTCAAGACCCCAATCTCCGCCTCCCTCTGCCAGTTCCTTCGAGTTCAAGTTGGGTTCTGCCAGCTTTGATAGCATTCGAAATGAGCCTGCCATCGGTCCACGGGTAAGCATGCACATATATCTTCATGGGGAGGACTGGGAACCCTGCTTCTAGGGATCTCAGTCGGTTCGCGCTTCCGCAAAGCGCCAACGGACTGTACGATAAGCTTAGAGCAACTATCGCACTTATCCATGACTTACTGTTGGCGCTATAGGTCTCACAGTCCATTCCGAGAACTCCCCCTCAAAACAAAAAAAGAGAACTTCCGGCTTATGAATCGCCGAACCGCAACCAGTTGCGGGATGCCCTTCTTGAAAGTGGAACATCGTACTCTCTAGTCTCTGGTCAAGGTAAGGCAAAACTGGCATACAAAAGACGCGCCGTTGATATATCTATGATAGCACGTGCTGTTTTTGAACGTGTTGAATTTTACCAAGTTCCACACCGCCCCCTCAAAGACTTGCTCTCCGGGCCGAGCTTCCAAGGATTCACGTGCAGTCTGGCGAGCGCTGCTCAAGGATCCCTTGGAATGGAACACAATCAGTATCTGGGAATTGGCACATTCAAAACAGCACATGCCGGATATTTATCGTTGGTTCATCTGAACACGGATGGTCTTGGGACTAAGCCTAATGAGGCTGTGGCGGTCAAGCGTATGTACGTTCGTTCTCCGCGGCCCACAGAGTCCAAGCCAAACGGATGGGTGATCAACCGACTCATGCCTATGGACGAATTCCGCAAAACAATCATGGAAGCTAATGTCTTGCAGTGGGCCAGTTCTATCATGACGTTCACTTACTCCTTCATCTACCATTTCCTCGAGAACTCCCCGACTCCCCCTCCCTTCGAAATTCCCGACATCCGCTTTGTCCATGCCGGTGTTGCTGTCATTTACGAGCAACAGGCAACTGGTCCAGCAGCAAACCCTCAGTCTAAGATTTGCCGGACTTATCTCATCGAGGAGCTCATTGATGCATCCGTTGGACGCAGGGACAGCTTCCACAAGTTTATTAACAATGGAAGTGCCGTCCCGGTACCCACCGATGACGAGGCCTTGGCTGCGATAGCAGAGTTTCTATCATTTACCCAACATGTGCAATTTTATAAGACAGCTGGGATGGTCTATATATCCGATCTACAGGGTATGCTTATTATTTGAACATCAGATTTGAACTGACCCGCCTGCTCCAGGTACTCCAAACCTGCTGACTGATCCTCAGATAATGACTTCGCCGTATGTTCGGGTCTATAAGCACTCGATGTGATCTAATAATCTCATTCCAGTTCCATTGGGGACGGAGCCGAGATATTTGGGGACGGAAATGTGCCTGCCGCCTTCAGTGCGTTCTCGGAGCAACATCTTTGCAACCAGTTTTGTTACTGGTTTGAACTTCCTTCATTGGGAGCAGAGCCGGCAGCTGAATAATTGACTCGAATACATACATATGATCTATGTGTGATACTATGGGAACTATGCTATCTATGAACTACATGAACCATTCTAGTACATCGTGACTCACAATGCATCCCCACTCGAACACGCCCAGTACCCCGGGCCTTCGCGCTGCGCGCCCGCTCACCCAGATTCGCGATCCCCGCCTCACGCTTTTCGAACATCCCCCGCGCACCGCACACACCAGCCAATGCTATATGCCGTAGCCTCCCGAGGCGTGTCAGAGACGCAGACACGAGGCGGCGGCACGGGTGCATTCCTGCGCATCGGGCGGCGACCTCCCGCGGGATTCTTGCGCGTGCGCTAGCAGCGAATCGAGTACGCCGCGCGCACAGAAAATATGCGTGCAAATTGCGGGGAATCGAGTGCAGAACACACGCAGTGCGGCGGCGCCGACATGCACCGAGTGCGAACGGCGTTCGAGCCTCGCAGTGGCTGCCGCGAGCCACACACGCTCAGGTAGTGCTTATGCATGCCGCACACGAAGCGCCATGCGCGATGCGCGCTTAGCAGCACCAGTGTCTGTGCGCCGTGGGTCTGCGGACTCACGGCGGCTACCACGAGGTGAAAGCCCGCAAGCGCGCGCCGCACACTGAGCATGGTGTGCCTTTGCCCGCACCACCACCGAGATGCGCTGCAGCTGCCGTGAGGCTCCTGGCCGACTCGCGCCCAAGGGCGAGCAAGCATGGCGGCGCTCTTTCGCGGGACGCGGGTGGGCAGCCGTACATTGCGCTCGCACGAACCCGCGCGAACGTTGTACGCTGTACGCAAATCCATGGATCCAGCGCGTGCGGCTTCGTCTAAGAAACGCGCTCTCGAGGCCGCGGGGGCATTCCTCAGACGCGGCATCGCGAGCGCGTTCCTCAGTCGCCCCCACTCGCTGCGACTCGGACGCGGACACAGCGGGCCGCCGCATTGCACGAGGAGCGCAGCGGGCGGGCTCGGTGACGGCGGGGCCGCGGGATGCATGCGCAGCGTGCAGCACGCGGTGCATTCTCCGCAGAGCTTGCAGGGGCACTGCTTGGGCACGGCTGAAGCCAGAGACTAGATAACGAAACTAGATAACACACCTATGTTGTCCATGCAGGGTCCGACGATCTGAGATGTCCGCCCCCACCGTGCACTGGTAGCGCATTGTCCGCTTCCGCTCGTCGGGTGCGCTGCTGTGCCGCTCATCTCTTGCTTGCTGGTCCTGTGGTCCTTCCTGGAGCGAGCGAGCGGGTCCGTTTGGGGTCCGTGCCCGAGTGATCTTTTGCCGCGCGTGCAACAAGATGGGTACTCGGTTTGCTTCAATTGACGCGTCGTCTCTGGTATAGTCCAGTTCTGTGCCGAGGCTGGCCACGGCGGTAGTATGTGCATTGGGTGGTGCAACGGCGTAATACTAAAGGGCTCTGTGGCGTTAGTGGCAACATCACGTGCTGCAAACGGTCCTTCGGACCGGGTCTAGAAACGGTCGCGTCGGCTCTAATCGGTCTTCCGACCGATTTTCGATCACCCTCGGTTTGGCGGGGTTGCCACTCACGCCGCCCTGGTTTGAAGGCATATATCATGTCGGCGATGCGCGGCGGCGTTATGCGCCCAATCCCGAGGCCCTCCCGCCCGCCAAGACAAGGATCCCACCTTGAGTGTCACCGCCAAGCCCGATGCCCCTAGCGGTGGTGAGGCCGGGGACCAGTGAGGGCCGAGGAGTGCGAGACGGGAGCATAATTGAGGCAGAGTTGCTGGGGAGCGCGGTGAAGCCAGTGGAAGGCATAGTATCAGGGTTAGGATTAGGAATCCTGAGGCGCCGGTGAAGGCTTGGTCGCCAGCTGACATCAAGTCAGTGCCGGTGGCCGGAGTCCGACTGCCTGATGGGGGCAAACCCGGTCATCAAATGAGCGTGGTGCTCTGGCTTTCCATACTATCTGGTAAGTAATAGACGATGACTCGGATGATTCTACCTCGCGACTTTCTTCGGCGCGTTAAGCCCTTGGTGAGATCTTGAGACTCAAAGCCGACCATCTCGGGAAAAGGACATACAGTTGCGGCACGGTACGCAGTAAGCATCAATAGATTGGCAAGCATCGCACTCTATGGGCGCCGACCTGGAGGAAGTGCCAGAACTCTATGCTCATGATGCTCTACGCTCACGCGTCCCCGCCGAAAGCTACGGCGCAGTTTGAGATTTGCTACGGCGCAGCTTGAGCTTTTGAGCTCTTAAGCCCAGGGGTTGCAGCCCTCAATCATTCAACTCACCGACTGCAATGTCTCCAAACGTACTTGCTTTCGGCGCCTCCCGTACTGGCAACATCTGCTACCTCTCCGCTATCCGCCTCCTAGGTGAGACTCGCTCGCACAGGCCTCTAAGATCACGACTTCTCATCCCATGGCGCAGAACAGGGCGCGACAGTCACGTTTCTTGGCCGGAACCCCGCCGCCCTTGAGACAAATGAGCTCCTTCAAGGATATCTGAAGTCCGGAAAGGCGCGCGTTATCAAAGGCGATGCTACCAAGGAGGAAGACGTGCGCCGCGCATGGAGCGAGGCAGGCACCGTCGACATCGTCCTGTTCGGTGTCGGTAAGTGCCGCTCTGCTATAAGATAAGGACAGCACTGACCGGGCGGGCAGGTATGTACCCGACCATGCACCTCTTCAAGGGAATGGTCTTTCCCTCGAAAAACCTCGTCACCACCTGCATCCTGAACGTCCTATGCACTCTGCCTGCCCCCCCGCCGAAACTCATCCTTGTCTCCGGCATGGCCCTCAGGCCCTCTGCGCATGCGTCGCTCCCGTTGCTCGTGAAGCCCGTGTACGCGACGCTGGGCGTTCCCCACCGCGACAAACTCGGCATGGAGCGAGCGCTCGCGCACTGCGCAGGCTGGCCGTGGAACCCCGCCACCGACGGCGCGCCGGGCGCGGACATCATGGGCGACGCCTGGACGGCGCGCGCTGGACTGCCTTCCGCCGGGACGTTCCGGAACTTGCTCCTCGTCCGGCCTGCGCTCTTGACCGACGGGAAATGTGTCGCGGACGAAGTGCGCGCGAAGGGCAAGGGGAAGAGCTACCGCGTCAGCGAGCATGACTTGAGCTCCTGCTACACGGTATCGAGGGCGGATGTCGCCCACTTCATCGTCACGGAGGCGCTTCCCCGCTGGGATGAATTTAGAAACAAGGCTGTCAATATGGGATATTAGCCAGCTCGGTTTCGCGCGTTCCTGTATGATTCCCTTATTGTAATTTATAGATCTAGAGAGAAAACGCCGAGCGGGCTAAAATGCCAAAAATAATGTCTGCAAAGAGGTCAACGAAACTGTCAGCCGGTCGATAACTTGGACACAACAAGAATTCACACATTTCGATGACGGGCAGCGGGACCGACCCATCTTCAATCGGTCGATGAGAGGATGAATAGCATTGGGATAGCGGCTGGACGCTCGGACTCCGGAGACCGGCACCATCTTGTAGTTGTTTAATAACAAATAAAGACAACACATAGTAGCTACAATTAGGACATGAATGCGACAAATTACAATAGACGGCCGAGCTTTTCACCTCCATCCGCGCCCGAATCCTTGGCTTACAATTTCTCCCTCGCCAGAATCTCCTCCGCCTCAACACACTCCGCAGGCGATCTAAACACACGCAAGGAAACCTGTCCAGGCATCTGAGTCCGTGCTCTCCACACCCGGAGCTGCAGATCGTTCCGCCTCCGCTCAGCGTCGAGCACCGCGCGCTGCGTCGAAGACGCGGTCGATGACGAAGCAGCGGTGTTGGTGGACCGGATCGACGAGGCCGTCGGCGTGGGCGGAAACCGAACGTCCGCGCCACCCACAAGCGAGAGTGGCCGGGGCGTCATCTTTGATATGGGCTCAGGCTCAGAGCTCAATGGTTTCGCCGTGAAGTACTCGCGTTGGTGGGCGGGCATGTTGTATGCGGGGGTCGTTGGCTGGGATGCTGTTGTCGATGTTGGCCAGGATCGGCGAGGCCATGTCTCGCCGCTTGAAGTCGACGCGCCCATGAATTTCCAGCCCGTCGGGTCCTCGATGACTTCACCAGATTCAACGTCTCGTATGAATACACCAAGAATCTGCTCCGGCCGTTCCTTGGCGAATCTAGGTTTTCTTTCGTCAGTGGGTGCAAGGAGTGGAGGATGTTTGAAGGCATACTCTGCATATAATTCAAGATCCTGTTCCCCAGAATCTCCGATAAGGAAGAACCGCGATTCTGGGAAGGATTGCAGAATTTCTTGGACACCCGCCCGCTTCCGTGCTGCCGGGGCAGACAACAGCCCGCTGAACAGCGACCGGCCTGCGTACGAGCGGAGTTTGATGGATCCTGTGCAGTTTGTTAGTATGTCTCGAAGAGCTCGGAACTGGACGTACCAGGCGGCAACTGGGACACCTGGAAAAAATCGGCGAGAATCGGTAACAATTCAAAAGGGCCATTGGACTGGAGAGTATCATTTAGGAGGTCTGTTGTTGGTTTGGACATGCGAGCGATAACTTACAACATAGTGGAAGCGGACGCCCCGCCGCCACATCCCTGTGTACCATTCACCCATGCCGGGGATGATGATATCCTTGTACTCCTTGACAAAAACGTTGCGGAATATCACCCGCGCCCCGCTGAGGATGTCGGCCATCTTGATCGTGTCGTCGATATCCGAGATGATGCGCACAGGACAGTTCGTCAGCGTCAGGTGCAGCGCCTTAGTCTCTGACGGGGCAGCGAACAGCGAGGAAGATAGTGGCGCGAGAAGTGTTGCGTTGATGAGCAGCTCGTGCTCGACGGCTGGGTCACCGAATGCGATGTGGAGCGCACCGGGGTGGTTGCACATCTCCTCCCAAGTGACGCGTATGCGTGCCTGGAAGCTCCCGTCGACGCCAGTAGGGATATCGCGGGACGTCACTGGCCCGTGTTCAAGGGCGTCCCGCTCCTCCTCGGCGTTATGCCTCGGTCGGATGTCATCCTGCTCTTTAAGGGGCGAAGAAAATAGCTGGAGGCGGACTGTGCGCGAGGAAAGCACGGAGGACCAAAACGGCTGAATGCGAGTCTCTAAGTTTCTATGCAGTCTGCGTATGTCGCCTGGGAGTGTGCTATTGGAATTTGTTGCAACAATCGGAGGTTCCTGCTCATTGATCGAGTCGTCGTCGTCCGATGACTGGCTGCCCGAGTTAATGCGCCGGAACTGGCGCTCCAGCGCCTCCACCTCAAAATCCTCCGTAATTTCTGTAGGTCGTGGAGGCAGCTTGATCGAGGAGAGCAGCTCTTCGGTGGACCGCGTCAGCTGTGGTTCTGCTGGGCTGCCATCGAGTTTAGGGAGCGCCGCAAATCCTGCAAAAGCAGTGGTTCGAAAGGAGATAGTCTGCAGACGAGCTTCACGCACCCTTCGCAAGCCGCATGAAAGCGCGCTGCGACCGGCTCGCCAGCTCGGGGGCGCGGTGACTCGACGCGAATCCAGAGACGAACAGCTCGATATCGAAGGCCTCTGTATAAACTACACTGAGTGCAAGCGCAAAGCGACGCGTGCGCACCGACCTTGTGTCCGCCCGGCATCGTCTTGGCGGTGCCGTCTTGCAGCCCATCCGGGGAACAGGGCGATCCGCTCCGAATCCTGCGAGCTGCCCCCCTGCCCGCGCATGCCCCCGGAGATTTTCTCGCCCGCCCATTGTTTCCAAGTCTGCTTAGTCCCGTCGGCACCGGCGCCGCGCTTCAGCGCGCTCGGAACATTCTTGAAATCGCGCTGAGAGATATAGCTCTTGACCGAGGAAATCCGCGACGACGAGGTTACAGAAGATAGAGTTGGCTTCCAAGGCATATCTTTGGACATTTCGAGATTACAGTCTCTTAATGGTTTCGTGGAACTTGAAGGGGATTTTGGAGAACATGACGTTTAGATCTCACTCAGCCGCAGCCTGCCGCAGCGCTCAAAAGCCGTGGAACGTGACTTGAACGTGATCATGACTGACTTTTTGCAGAAGAATTATTTTACACAATGTACAGCAGCTCAGCGCTCAGCACTCAAGTACTTAAGTACTCATTGCCAGGGCCCAGCGAGATCACTCCTCGCCTCCTTCACAGCCAGCTGGTCCATAACCGCGCGCTGCAAGCTGGAGCCCGTGTTCTTGGTCTTCACGCCGCCTGCTTTCGGTGGAGGCGCGACATTCACCGAGGACAAAGACGATCTGAGATGTGGAGGCACGATTATCGGGGTTGCGCGTGGTGGAGGTGGCCACTGGAAGCATGTGAGGGCGAACCGACAAGCCAAAAAAAAAAGTAAATCATACCCCGCGATTTGGTTGGTTGAAGTGCAGCGCGGCCCAAGGAGGATAGTCCTTTTCAAGCTGGATGATGTGGTCTTCCAAAAACTGGAGGCGTGCGGGCAAGCTATCAGGTGGCGCAGGGACTACAACACCATTCGACGCGGAGCATCATACAACAATGACATTGACGCACCGTAGCGCACTGAAAAATGGGTTTCAAGATTGGTTAAACGCTCATCCAGCCCAGAATGAGGTGCATTCGGCTTCACATTCGGCTCAGATTTAACGACGGCAGGACTGCCGACTTTCTTGGCCATCGACTTTGTTCGTGGACGAGTGGGGGCGTACGCAGTTGTTGGTGGCACCTCGGGGGCTTTGGCCTTCTGGCGCGTCGTGCGCCGCAGAGGGCCCTCACTGTTCTTGGCAATGTCATACTTCATTTGAAGGTCGCGATCGACAGGCTTTGCGTCCGTGCGTGCGCAGGACGGCGTGGCATCAGAATTGTCCATCATCGCGACCCCGTCGGGATTCGCGCGACACGCCTCGTCGTCGAGGCGTTTTCGCTTCTCTGCCAACGAATGGACAAACTCGGCGCGGTTTGACGCGTCATTTTTGTCGCGGTTTTGCGCAAGAAAGGTTGAAATCGACTTGATGATCTGCGCGTCGTTAACAACGCGCACAATCTGGAAATCGGACACCGGAACTCACTGACGTCTGGGATGAGGGGTTTGGAGTGTGGACGTAGCCGAGTTTGCGCTCTTCGAGAGGATGACTTTGTTCGGGCACATCAGCGCCTTGTCGAATAAGCTGAAAGGGGCTCGGTAACGCAATGCATGGACAGCATACATTACGCACCATTATACCCTGTAGCAGGTCCAAAAGCGCGTCCGACACATGCAGCCGCTCAAAATCGGCGTTCATGACGAGCATGTCGGCTTCAAAGCCATTGAACGCCTGCTTCAGCCCAAGCCTGGACAAAAAGTCTTTTATTACTTTATCCCAATGCCGATATTTTGGTGCAGGAGGGGTGGGTGGCGATGGGGGAGTAGGAAGACGCGGAAGTGGCGCCGGTGTTTGCGAAGGCACAACTGGCGGGGCCTGGACAAGTTTCGAGTGAGGATAAGGCTCTGTAAAACGCGTCCGCTGCGGAGCGTTCTGCGCGACATAAGGTGGCTGATGTACGTGCTGTGCGGGTTGTACGTGCTGAACAGGCGCGGGCGTGTAGCGCTGCACAGGTGGATGGCGGAAAGTGGATTGCACGGGTTGCGGCCGGCCATACCCCGGCGACCAGTTGTTTCCCCACTGATTTGGGGGCTGCGGATAGTCCTGGGCTCTCGGAGGCGGAGAGGGTTCACTTGGGTGTCTCGAAGGGGGCAAGTAGTAAGGGTGTGGGGGCAGCTGCGGGGGCAGACCGGGACCAGAAATTGTGGAAGGATAGCGACTTGAACCCTGGGCGGGAGCAGGGCGCGAGGGCCCAGCGGCGGAAGAGGGTGGCCCTTGGGTCATGAAAGAGGACCCTGAGGAAGAGACCAGACGCGCCCATTGTTTTGACTCTTGGCCTCTTACCCTTGTCTTACCACATGGCGAAGAAAGACCCCGCCCCCAATGCTAGCAGCGTCGTCAACCGCGACATAATGCAGCGCCTGAACTTCATGTACCAGGCCAGCGTCTATCTCAGCGGCGTCCTCCCGGTTCCGCCTCCCGCAGAACTGCAGAAACGATCGAAGAAAACGCGCAAAATGACCGTCCACGACCTCTCAAAGTCGTACATAAACTCGATGAAGGTCGTCGCTAACAAAACCATGGTCAAAATGTACAGTCTCAGCTCTCGTTTCGCCGCCTTTCATAACAAGTATCAGGGACCCTGGTGTAAAACGCACTCTTTGTAACGGGTGCAACATCGTCTTGGTCCCTGGGTCGACGGCATCTGTTCGAGTGACAAGTGAGTAGTCGTCCGCGATTGTGGTATCTGTGTATTTACGAGTCAACAGCATCTAGAGTGCACGGTCATCTCATGCTGTATCGCTGCAACTCGTGCAATTCCACCAGGCGCATTCCCGCGCCACCGACCCTGACCGAGTCCGACCCCGCCTCCGTACCCGATACACTAACGTCGGAGCCCGCCATAGTCGTGGACGCAGGTCCATCAAGACCCCGTAAACGCAAACGCAGGCCTGCGTCCTCCCGGTTGCCCCCCTTGTTCGCGCGAGACGCGGGGCACATAGTCTTTCGTGGCAACGACACACTCCCTAGCCACGAAATCCAGTGCGGCGATGGAATCTACATCACATGAGGGACATCTATTGTGTACTCCTGACCACACCAAACTGGGGCCCCAAGCAGCTCTCGTGGTCCTCTTCCTCACTCACCCAAGGCCTTCAACGCCCGCAGCAGCACATGGTACTCTCCATCGACTGGCAAAGAGATCCTGCGGAAAGCTGACTGTGAGGCTACCGCCGCTGATAGCCTGCTCCACAAGCTGCCTTCGAATTATCCTCGGGACTACAAAGCTGGATGGCACGCACAAATTTTCCATCCAGGCATTGTACCCACCGAGCGCGATCGAGAAAAATGCACCGGTATCACGAGTCGTACATAACCACCACTGTCCCCCTTTTGCTGCAGCCTTCTCCGTCTACAAAAAAATGAGGTTCACTCCGGAAAGTTGCACATCAAACTTACAAACAAGCAAGTTCCGCGGTGCCCACCGAAGAGATACGGTGACAGGTCGGGAGTAGAGTCTGCAAGGGTCGCAAGCATCATCGGTCTGTGAGGTAAAGTTCGTCGATGCTGGCATTGCACCAGTGGCATTGAGTGGGAGAAGCCATGAGATAAGGCCACGAGCTATGTCCGACATTGGACATTGAGGCGTCGTCGACAAAATCATACCCTCTGATTGCCCTCTGATAATTTCGAATCTGGGACCTCGGAACCCGCCGTCAAGCTATAATCAATTCCTGGTCATTTCTATCAACGACGTTCAAGAGTCACTGCAGTCCCCAGACCTGTGTCTATCCTAGACAAGTCCGTGATACTGCGTCCGGCGACTCTCACGGACTTCAGGAAAGGGTATCACATACATCCCAATCTTGATTCCCTTCGCGAAGTTTCCTTTCAAGTGCAAGTGTACCTTGTCGACGCCGGTTATCGCCTGGCTGCTGAAGGCGGCGGGAAGGCCATTGGCCCCGGGGTCTTTACGATCTTCGAATTAGACGGGCCCGCCGTAAGGTATATGAAACTCGGAGGCTGGAGTTGACTTGCTCGGGGGCGCGAAACTTGAGAATGGGATGGATCGCATGCACACTCGGAACTTCAGAGAGTTTGTGACAACATCCTGAATGAAAAATTATGTCGTCGTGAAGATTTACATGCCCTGGACGACCAAGATATATTGAGAAGTTGTTGAGATGCTGTGCGGATCCTGCAATTTGCAAGACTTTTGAGTAGCACAAACAGACAGCCGTATTGCAGCACCAATCCAAATTTCCGGAGGGTTATATCCTTGGCCCAAGCTAAAAACAATGCCCTTTTCGCACGTAGCATCATATGCCTCTTGAACTTCATCAAGTTCATGGCGCTAAACCTGGGTCAGCCGGGAGCAGAAAGCAGAAGGGAAAAGTCATACAGAGACCCAGCCAGCTCGATAATTGGGAATCTAGGCATGTAGTTCGCGGCATGGAATCTGGACTGCTTGCTGATGGGTTATGATTGGCGCGAGCCGCCCGACAGCCGCTGAGCGCACAGAGACAGGCTCTGAGTCTGAGAGAGGAAATTGAGCGCGAAGCCGGGCCAACTGTCAATGCCCTCAGCAAGGGACCCCAACCTCGGCGCCACGCGATAAGTGAAAAAAAAAACACCTATGTACAAAAGCGCGCGTCGACGCCCAAAACTATCCGCTTAGTAGCGGCGGCTGACACGCTGATGGCTCCGCGGACGCAGTCAGCCTCCCTCACGCTTGTCTCTTACCCTCATCTGGCGCTCTCCCGCTTCCCTCTGGCCCGTCGCACTCAAAGTCAGCTGCAATCCGCCTTCTACCTCCGAGTCTAGCACCTTCAAACATAAGATTTGACACGGTGAGTGATCTCAGTCTCACTGCTACTAACCGCCGCACCGCTACTAACGGCCACACCAATGATAACCCCCGAGCTGTATGTTATTCAACATACAGACTTGATCCTCACAGACCTCAAGACCCCGACTGGACCATTCTGGACGACGAGCGTTTGGCGGGTATGCATGAGTGCCGCGTAAGTCCAGAGAGCTTCCTCCTTTCCCGTGTTCACCTCCACCGTTCCCCAGGCCTTCCGCGCGGCCGAAGGGAGGCTGTGCGTCGTAAGTCAGGCACTTCTCCAAGTTTCTCCATACTCATCTGTTCTTCGTATACAGGGTAGTGCACTGCCGATTGTACCGTGGGGAGTCTAGCCCGCTGTAAGTTGTTTCTTCCTTGCTGCTTTGTATCCGTACTCATCGTTATTCGCAGGAGGGGAGCTCAGCGTGTGCCGTGTAGAGGTGGAGGGAGGCTCAATGCGTCGTAAAATTTGGGGCCCAATCGGCCCCGGGGAGGCGACGGAGGCGGCGGGGATGCCCTACTAACCTACTAACCCAATTTTTTTTCTGTCCAGGTTAGGTATAAGGTTGGCCACCTTTCGCGCGCGCGCTTTCGATCGATCGTCCGGTGGAAGGAGAGCTGGATGGCTTGGATAGACGGGTTTCATTTGGGGGTGTTGTGGTGGGCTGGGGCTGCAGTTGCCATGTATTGTCTCCCGCCTCGTCGTCGTCGGTAAGTGTCTCTCCCGCCTAATTCGGCGTCCATCTCATCTGTTTGCTCAGCCCCTTGCTCTCATCACATTCGCTGCACTACATAAGTCCCACACAAAACCTGTTATCATCGTCATTGGGCACCAAGCAGTCGATTCAACGAGCTCGAGCGCAAAACTCGCACGACGACGAGGCGGTTTTTCAACTTTTTGACGTATCCGGCGGCGCAAACCCTCCCACCCAACAACCTAATCATGGCGGCCCGCCGGCGTCTCCACCTTTCATCTGAGTCCCCGCCTTTTCGTTACCAGTCAGTCTCCCCCATTCCGTGATCAGCTCCTTTCTGATTCCTCTCCAGCACCTTGATCAGTGGACGTGCCCACCAATCACTTCACTTGTCAAAGGCATACACATACCACCTTACCACGGTCACCAGACACTTTTAACAAGATTGAGCGAGAAGATGACACTTGCGCGACGTTGAGGCGGTTTCGCCAACGGTCGATCGTCCACGCGGCGCCTTCATTATAACCCTCTTTATACACGGGCAGGCTGCCGGCGTCCGACCAAGTGTTATGTAGCCTCTTTAATGTAAGTATTCACGATCCACGTCCGATTCTCAACTTTGTGGTCTAATATCTTCATTTTAGTACGTGGATGGTCCCGCCCTCATCCTCGCTATATGAGAGCCCCGTCGGTCTCATCCCTACCGTATCAGCTCTCAGCGAGGTCGACCAGGGCGACTCGCAATACTACCCGGCGCTCCCGACCAGGACTTTCATCCAATCATGATCAAGGACGAGTCGCCAGCGTCCTATCTGCCTTTTGCGCTTCATCTCGCTGACGCAAGCATCCTCGTGTCTCCAGTCAAGTTCATCAAACCATTGCTCAGGGTCGAGCAAGACGACACGACCCTTCTCTTATGCGCTCGAAGTTCCCGGCGGCGATCTCACTACTATCGTCCACGGACGGCGACCAATCAATCTGAACCCTTAACCATGCTTTCTGTGGTCGAACACAAGTCGCTGTGCTCAAACCCATCCCGTTTTTACGTTCCCGAACCCGATCGCCTCTGCATCCCAGTGACCCTCGTCTGGCGCCAACACTGCAATTCAAGAACAACTTACAATATGATATTCCAACGGGCTACAACAATCCGACTTCGGTCGAACTATCCGAACGTTCCAAACTCTCTACCTAGTCTGTCTCACCGCATCCATATCAACCTAAAAGAAGAAGAAGAAAGAAAGAAAAAATCAGAACAAATCGAATCAAAAAATACAGAACGACCCACCGTCTTTAACACCATCTCTACTATCATTAACAACCACAACATCACATTCCATTCTTCGTCACTCTCAATCGCATTCGTTCTGCCTCTACAGCAGATCCTGCCACCATCATCAGCAACCATACTTCCCTCTTAGCTTAGGCTTCGGTTTACTTATCGTAGGTAGATTTTAGTTAGCTAGATATCAGATCGGGGACGGGCGGACATCACCACTGGACAAGGCACTTTGGGCAGGACAGCATCACACGGTTTCTGCTCTGTTTGGCGTTTAGCCACACTACGCTCTCACTCTGGGTACTGCTATCTTTAGTAGGTTTTCTCGCATGTGTTCACGGATTCATCTGACGTTACTTCACCTTAGATCTCAAGGCAGTCGCCATCGTCACTCTGAACACTCTCGTAATGATTTATGGGCCCGGCGATTCCCATCACGCTCTTGGATGAAACTCTCCACCGCAAGTAGCGACATCCTCGTCTCGCCACGACCTACTCGCTCGAGTTCTAGATCAAAGCAACACCAGCAGCTCTGCGTCGTCCAACTTGTGGCAAATCATCCTATCAGGCAACCCTAGCCACTCACCCTCCACGCTGCGGCTCGTTCTTTCATCGACCTGGCGGTGGCTTCCCTGATCCCTGCGCCGCAGTCACCCACGACGGTCAACTTGGTCAAATCATCCTGCGAGGCATACCACTCGCCATCCACGCGCCACGACCCACTAAAGCACCGACTTTATACTTGCTGCCCGCAATCCAGCTCCATAAAGCTGCACCGCTGGATTCACTACCAAAAACCTGGCACGCGAGCTTCACCAATACTATCCGTTTCGTTGCCTTATCACTCTCAATTGAAGACCGCCGTATCCACAACATCGTCGCCCGATCCAAAGCATCCTCGTCGCGCACGAGGACTCAACGTCGCCCTCATGCCTTCGACCCTGCTCCAAACCGACTGTAGCTCAACGGTGAACACTCGCTGCCCGCGATCCAGCTCAACCGCAAATCTGCACTACTTCCTCGCTGCATTCGCTCCAAAAGAGTTGGCGCGCGGACCTCTCCAAAGGCGTCAATGCTATGTGCTACATTGCCATATCGTTCCAGTCAAAAAACCGTTGCTCCCGACCACAGCCACAAGTTCCGCCCGTACCCTGCGTAGATAGAATTGTACTACTCTCACTTAAAAAGTCATGGATCACAATCCTTGCATCTTTGACGAATTTACCATATTTTCTCGAAAAACATTTACATCAATGCCAGCATGCGCAAGCAGCACCTTGCAGACCGGGGCGTCTCAGACATATAAGTTACCTGCTGCGCCTTACCCTTCAACCCGAGCTTATCCCACGTCGCAACGGCGACCTCGAAGCGCAATTCACCCATACATGACCTGACCCGATGCCACAGTTGTTATTATCATTACTATGTAAAACACCGTCTACGAATCTGCCGCCACGATTCGGCGTTCTCTTCAGCTCCTATTACAAGTCGCCTCGAGGCCAACTTGAGACCAGATTGAGAAAGCTTAATGAAAATGCAGGGTACGATCTTGGGTTGCGGCAGATCGAAAGTTGAACAGAGTGTGTATGGTAAGGACATGTAAAACCGATAACAGCGCGCTGGTGCGGCTGGAAATTGTCTGGGGATGGGGTGATCGAGTATCGGGGTTAAGAAGCATCCAGCCTCCATGCATTCTCCTTAATAAGCTTCTCTCGCTCCAAGAGATATTTCCCTGTTAACCCACCATGAAATCAGGAGGCGGACCAGGACGGACGGTCGTAGCCGGCTTGCCTTCTTTATATTTCTGGCTAAAATCTGACGCTTTGTGGTAGAACCACCCTACGCGCTCGTTACAACCCATGCAGAATGCATCCGCCACGGTGTGGACGCCGGTGCTGTAGAAGCAGTTTAGCATATGCAAGAGAGGTGACGGTTGCATGCACATAAGACTGCGATCCTCTCGGTTACCTAGCTTGATATTCGTGGCCGAGTGCATCAAGCTGGCGAGTCGTCAACGAAGTCGGACGAGAACGAAGTCCCGCTTACAATCCCCGGCCGTCGCGCCCCTGGAACAGTTTCGTTATCGTTTCATCTTGCAGGGCCTGTCTTCATCCGGTTAGCGGGGCTTGCGCAAAACGGATGCATATCGGACAAGAACAGAAGAACAATTCAGGCAGTTGTAGGACGGATGGCCATCGTATGCTTGAACGACTTGGTTTCGCGTATCAGAAGTGACAGGGAATGGCATGCTGGCACGAAAAGAAGCTAGAGAGGGTCATTCCACCGAATTCCAAAGTGGGAGTCCTCAGCCTGAGGCCACAGTCCTCAGTGCTTTTGAAGCAGGTCAGGTGAAGGTCTCTTGGTAAACAGGAACAAATCGAGGCAAGGAGTACACACACAGGACTCCGCCCAAATATAACTTTTACTCTTTATAAAATCGATATAGGATAATGCGACACAGACTGGTATGTATCCAGAGTCTTGAAGTTAAACTTCAGCCAAAATTCGCACCAAGATCTCCTTTATGGTAGTCCGTCCGATCCCTTCAGATAGTGTGTTACTGTCCTCCTGGTCAGTCGGAACAGCAGGAAACATCGCGCTCCCGAGGGCCTCGTCATGCGGCCCGTCTCTAACGCGCAAACGGTGCGTCATGACACGGGGCGCCATACGGGCAATGTCCGCTTCGCTGACCTCGAGGATCCCGGGCTTCTGCGCACTCGACAGCTCCGCTCCGACTTCGCCTAAAGGGGGAGTGGTCGCGCCGTCCAGCTCCTCAACCACGACCTCGATCGACTGGTAGCGATGTGCAAGCCCAGAACCATATCCGATCTGAATCGGCGCTGGTGTCAGATTGAGACTTTCGTCATCATCATCATCTCGCTCCGTCTTAGCGTGCCCGCTGCCGTTGCCAGCCTGGGTAGCCGCATATGCTGCATCGTCGCGCACCAGTTCAATGCCAGTCAGGTCGCCGCCAACAACACGCCCTGCGCGCGCGAGATCCATCACGTCCTTCATGGACTTGGCAGTTAGATAGATCGCATCCAACTGGGGGTGATGGCGTGCAGCAGAAAACAAGTCAGACGCGTAGAGTTCAAGGAGCGGAGATAGGTAGGTGCGATGGTAAGCTGCACGCAAATCGTCAAGGAGTGCAGGAGGGACGAGCGGTTGCTGAAGGAGCGGATGATGAACGTGATGATGTTGATGACTAAGTGGAAAGGAATGGCTATGATGCGGGAGAGGTATAGGCTGCGCTAAGAAAGGCGGCGATGACGTTGGCGTGAGTTGACCTGGAGGGAGAGGTGTCGGATGAATGGCTGGTGAATTGCGGTAAGAAGCTGAACTGCGCGAGGGTGCCGAGAGAAGGGCACGTATGCTGCTGTGCGGCGAGACGGTAGCACTCATGGAGAATTTATCAAGCTGCATTGCGTAGATTAACAAGGCCTGAGATATGGAAACAGAATGTGACCTACCAAAGTCTTATGTATGGCAGGTCGCTCGTGTGCGTCGATAGGACATACGTAAACCATGAGGAACCCGTCGGGAAGATTCCACACTTCATCGAAGCCCTCGTCTGCATCTTCATCCTCTAAAACGACGCGTTTTTCCGCCAACACCCTGGCCAGCGCCCGCTGGGATGGCATGGTCGCGTTTTCGAGCCCAGAGAGTACCAACGCGCGGGGCTGAAGTGGGACCGATCTGTCGGATCTTGGACGTAGCGGAGTAGGATCTGAAAATGCGTGGGGCAGAGGAGTGCGTGTCTTCGGTGGTCTGGGGGCAGTACTGAACGGATTGGTGGAACTTGATGTGGTGGAAGGCAAAAATTCATGACTATCTCCGAACGGATTGGAGACAACAGTCCCGCCTGCTACTTCACTTGAGTTGGACATGTTGGAGATTGAACGCCGTCTGGGTTTCTTTGACGAAGACCGGGCCCAAGTAGCATTATTGCGGGTGCGATTGCGAGAACCGCCGGTCTGTTTTACCGAAGCGGCCTCATCTTGTGCGTCGTTATGAGTGGTCCACGGGACAAACAAGGAGCGAAGGAAGGGTGCCCCATATGTGTGAATTGGATAAGTAGAATGGGGGCGAATTTTGATCTTGTGCGTCGGTAACCCGAACACAGATGACAAGGTCTATATGTGGAGTTAGCGTCAGTGTCTAAACGCTCAGCAGTAGTGCATGTGCTAGGGAGATGGTCTCGTAACATCCGCTTGTCCTCGTTGCTTGATCCGCTGAGAAACGATGGCGGTGAAAGCAGCAGAGTTTTACTGCAGCTCAACGGGCCGCCTCCAGACGGGCGGGCATCAGCGCTGATCAAGGAGAACGATCAAATGTCGAAGCCCAAATATCTGATGTATGGACAGTGAAGATGTGTGTGCAGCGTGCTTACCAGATAGGCAAGTTTCACCACAAGGCGCACATCCTGTTCTGGAGCGCGGAGCAGTAGGTGTTTCTCCCCAGCGATCAGGCACAGGAGAATCGACTGGAAGACGATCGGATCCAGAGGCAACGAGGGGGGTGCAACATCCCTAACCTGCGCCAGGAGAGCAGGAAAAAAAGTGGGAGTGCCAGGAACAAGGTGATTGGAGTCCAGAGGCATGTCAAGCGGAGTACAACGACGCTAGGCCCGGCATAAATGTAGACCTAGTTGTACGGGATGAGCTGGACGCCGTTCCGAAACATGGGAGGGAGGACCAAACAGACGTTAACGGGGATAGTTGTAATAGCTGCCGACCGGAGGGATCGTTGCGCCCAGTTGGTTGCGCCCATTTATAACCTGCCAACCCTCGCGGCCCAGCCCTGCCTTGCCCATGAGTCGATGGCAAGCGTAGTCCAGTTCACTGTCGACGATTCCAGCCCGACAGTCAAGTATTTTCCTCTCGGGGACACGTTCTCGTCCCCCAATTTGTCCGCTGGCTGGAATCCACACTGGGACGTTCCAGGATTTTCCAGCGCAACTACAGGGTCGCCAGGTTCCGGAACCAGTCTCCACATCACGAGCCTCAACGGCGCTTCTCTCCAGATACAGTGGAAGGGTGCGTTAATCAGATCCATTCGTGTGTTTATTGGCAGTTGCTAACTCTTGCTGCTCAGGCATCGGTATAACGCTCCTTGGGAACGTCACCCGCGCCTCATATTCTATCACTCTCGATGGCAAGGATGCGGACGCTGGTGCATCGGCCGACCCGTCGAATAATGTTCTCGTCACCCTTAACAACCTCGCGGACACAAATCACACCTTATCTTTGACTGCGAAGACGACTGCAGCGGACTCCCTCGTTTCTTTCGACCGAGCGTTGATCTCCGCTCTCCCATCACCGAGCAATCTTTCTACGTGCGCGTCTCTCTGGTAATAGGAGCGCAATACTGACTTCCACCAGCCGTAATTTTGCAGAACGCGTGGTGGACGACAAAGATTTCGCTTTTAGCGGACAATGGTCCTTCCAGAATGATTCTGGCGCGTTCCATAAATCTACGACACTCGGCGACAGTGCTTCGCTTCAATTTACAGGTTAGCCGGACAAACCTGTGATTTAGACGCACTCTGACGCGTCGATAAGGCACATCTTTCTTACTCAAGGGTTTTACATCCCCTGACGCTGGCAGGTGTGTACATTCCCTTCGCCGCTCTTCCGGCTTAAGGCTCACTGGTGTTCAAAAGTTACTCCGTCATTTTGGACAACATTACCTCTTCCTTTTCGGGGAAGTCCTCGTTCTTCGAAACCGATTCGCTCTTATTTTATGCGTCCGGATTGGACGCCGAAACTGTTCATGACCTGGAAATTGTCAACCAAGGAGCGGCACTTGTTCTGCCCGTGGGCAGTGCGAGTGCTTTTGTCCTTGAGAAGTATGTAGCATAATCCCTCGAAGTCAACCCGGTGCTAAAATTGACCAGTTCTTCAACATCGAGCAGCAGTGCATCAACTGGCCCATCGTCTCCACCTGCTATTTCCGCTGCGGCACGACAGGGGCTATCAAGCGGCACAGTAGCCGCTCTTGTCCTCGCTGGCGTTCTCATTTTCCTTATCGTCTCCGGCATGCTCCTCTACTTCATGTTGTATCGCCCGTATCGAAGACGACAACTTATGCTGCGGCGACCGTCCAAGGACGAAGACCAAGACGCTGCGAGCGTTCTGGTTATTGACATTGCACCGGAACCTGATACCAAGAACAGACTTTATGACAACGGCGCTGTTGCTGGGCCCTCGCGTGATAGAACGAGTAAGAGGAGCGGATTTTCGAAGTGGAAGGAAGAGGTGGAAGGCGGGCTAGGAAGCTTGGGCGGTGCTCTAGGTATTGCTTTCCGACACTCCGACTCCTCAGGAAGGCGGAATGCATCAGGGTCATCACATGAATATGACATGGATGTAGCGTCGGACAGCTACAAGAGTTCGTCTTCCTCCAATGCCTACGGCGCGGACAACGGTAAAGGCAAAGGCAAGGGTCGAGTTAGCGGCAGGTGGCCCCGGAGAAGGGAGAAGTCGCTTTCGCCTCGTTTCAAGCTTGATCTACCAGTAGAGCCACGACCGCGGTCTGGCTCGCAGTTAAAGGCGCAATCGGGTGGCGGCGGCGATGTTTCGGCCATATCTTCGCTGTCGTATCTTTCCTCGCCGTCCTTGCGACCAACAGTCCCGACCATCCCCGCGCCTCCTTCCCCGTCGACCCGGTCGACTCCATACCCCAACACGCATTCGCGGACTGGGAGCGCTGGTGCTCTTCTGATGCACAGCGATATACCGCAACCTCCCGAACCGGATGACGGCTATCATCCTTCCTCCTTCCCCGCTCCAGACCCCCTGCCGCCAGTACCTGTACCGACTCCACCCCCAGAGCCGCCAAGGCAAGACGACCGCGGCAGTGTACGCGAATATGACGCCGAGGATGCCCGTAGTGTTCTTGGGGATGGAACTGCGCGTATAGCATTACGAAGTTTGAGCCCACGGACCAGCGAGGCTATGAATTATAGCAACGAAGCAGAGTACCGCGAAGCCAAGAAGAAGCGGCGAACAAAGGGAAAGGAGAAACGAGCCGGATCATCGCCTCTGTCGAATCCGACCGACGGAGAGCCTCCAAGTGGGGACACTCCAGGTGTCACTCAAAACAGCCTGTTCCTTCGCAACACTAGCCCATTCCAAGTGGATTTCAACGATAGTCACCCCAATGCCCGTCTTTCTGCTCAGTCCCGGGTGAGATTCGAAGGATCAGAGGACGGTAAGGGCGCCAATAAACAAGATGTGGTTTCGACCGGAACGGAGGAAAACCGTGGACAGCCATCCAAGGCATCGTTTCGCCTCACTCCTACCGGTGATCTTTGCGACACCTCGTTCCTTGATTTTACAAGCTCCTCAGACGCGTCGGTCCGGACTCGTTCCAACAACCAATCGTTGTCATCACGTTCTATCGCTTCCCAAGGACTTGCAGGACATTCTCGTTGGAGTACCGGTGAGAATTCCAGTACGATGGCCAGTATCGTCCCCCCTCCCCACCCTGCATCCCGCTGGAGCACCACTACCGGCCTCAGCTCGGAAATCCACCATGCCTCAGGGGAGTCGTCTGTGGCAAACTTCCCGTTCCCCGTTTCCCTACCTCACTCGCCGCATCACCCCGAGGGCACCTTCATGCCGCAGCAAACCTCATTTGGGCCCACCTTGGCCCCAGGACCCCCGAGTACCATCGGCAGTCTGAATTCCCACCCGTCGGATCTCATGAGCAACCCCACATCCCCGACGGATAGTGTCCCTATGTCGGTCTCGGACATCCACTTCCGACACAGCGACTCGGAGGACCACGGCGGGTCTCGGGGGCGCAACAGCGGTGGGCTTCCCACCCACCCACCTTTGCCAGGCCCTGGCTTGCCGAGAGAGGAATCTTACATTGTCCAGCGCGTGGTAGGCACGCACACGCCGCCGCCAAGCTTGCCGTTCACTACGCTGACTACGCCCACGCCAACCGCAAGGCAGTTTAACTTCAACGTCACCCCCAGTACAGCCTCGCGTCCGAGCCCAAGTTCCTCTGGCCGCGGCTTGTGACTCTTCTTTTTCTTACTTATCTTTGAGGGATGTTGTGGACTATGTATTACGATGAGATGCATTTATTACACCTACTCTCCTGATGTTGTATTTTTTAACCATCCTTATCAAGAAAACCAGCATCACCACCTCAACGCCGTCAAGGCGCGCCTAGGTCAAATTATCACTGCGTTGGCAGTTGCGTGTCCCTCCTCAAGCCGAAGCTTACAAAACGTCTAAAGTCAGAGAACACCTGTCCTCGATCACCAGGACGGACGCCGCCATCAGCCATACTCGTCCCAGTGGACGGTCCACTGGTGCCCGGCGAAGTCAAATTCGCAAAGACGTTACTCTCGCTGGCCAACGGGAGCGAAACCCGGCTGCCTCCGGGGCTGGAGAGATTGCTCCCTAGCGCCGGGCCTGCAGGGTCCATGTCGAGCGATGAGAGGAACGACGTGCCCTCGAGGTCATCGTTGGTACTCGTAATGGTAAGGAATGAGTCGAGAAGATTGTTCTGCTCGGCCTTTGGCGTTCCTTTCAAGTCCAAAATCTGGAATGGAAAGCGGAATTGACGACATGTTCCTACAATATGAGCGAATATATACCTTCTGGAAGTTGGAGAACGAGGCATCCTTGATTAAGAGGGTGTAGTTGAGGATAAACCCTTCCGCCGGGTCCTAGACGTGGATGAGGGCCGAAGGTTGGCGGGAGACAAGAAAACTTACCACCGGCGTGACTATCACCTTGAGAAGAGTTTCTAACCGAGTAGTACTATTGGTGAGTCCTCGAGTATACCTGCGAACTTGTCACGTCTGAGCAGACGAGATACAGTCAAGACCTTACGTCGTCGTCGTTAACGATTCGCCTGGTATTTTTAGTAAACACGCTTTAACGGCTTGTAGATCTATCAATAACTGCCGATACATATGTGAGTCGGAGCAGAAGATCAAGTTCAGCGTTTGTACCTGCTCTGCCCCAATTTCTTTCAACGGTCGGCTTTTGACCAAAACATTGGTAAATTTGGTGAGGACAAGGCTGCGAAGAGCTCAGCTTAGTCATGGTTGACGGATATGAACGGGCCGACCTGGAAGCCTTGTCGAGAAAATTGCGCAGATATTTCTTCTGCTCGACGAGCGGTTTGACCGATTCGACCACTTGCTCCACCGCGTTGACCAAGTCTGTAGCGTATCCCGACTGCCCACTGACTTGCTTCAAATTTGCCCATGAAGACCGTGCCATTGCCGCAAAAGCAGGTTCACACGCGATCTCCAACTCTCGCAGCTGTACAACGATAGCGGCGGAGATGACACTACCGACCGTCAGTGAGAAGCTGGAGAAGGGGTGTCCACAGAACGGACCTGACGAATTGGTCTCGCTCCACCTGCAACGATATCTTGTCTTTGAACTCATCGCTGATTTTCCCTCTGATTTTTTCTTCTAACTGGAACGTGGCGGTGAGATTGGTCGAAGTGGAAAGCATTGAGATTCACCTCGAGCGCGGTGGTTTGACAGTAGTCGGCTGTATTGATCACGAGCGCCGATTGTTGCAATTCACTTACTTCAAACCTAGACTCAGTCGATTTCCGTATGTGAGAAATTGGTCTAGTTGCAAGTCAGCAAGGAAAAACCCAATAATCGGAAATGGATGCGCACCTTTTTAATCCTGCGACGAGGACGTCCTCTGAATGTCGTACGTAAATGAAGCAATGCAGAAGCGAAGATGCCTGCGACCTACCAGCATATACTCGGAGCCACTTCTTGTGCAGTGTGGCGAGGTCGAATAGCGGTTTGCCAGTAGAAAGTTTCGCACACTGTTCTAGACTCTGCCCGTAGAAATAGAACAGCTCTGTGGATGACGGCAGGACCACGATAGGTGAGCTCCTATCGTCCGAGTCATCGGGAAGGGCTTCAACATCCAAAGACGGTCGCGGGGATCGTGTTCCGCGCCCCTTTCTGTGCGGTGCCAACATATCCGCTAGAGCTCTACCAAGAGTCAGCCGATATGCCGCTAGCAATCGCATGCGACCTACCTGTCCTGAGCGTCAACAAAAACGCCCATATGCGGCTCGAACGCAGACGTCATGGTCTTCGGAGGAGCAGAATGGGAGGGAGCCGTAGCAATAAGCATTTCGTGGAACTTATTTAGAAGGTCAGATCTGTGTGGGAATCGGAGCTGCGAGATGTCTCACGGGTGTTGCCCACTTCTTCACCACGGACGACTCAAATTCTGCGGTTAGTTGTAGGTTATCCAGCAAGGCCTTCACGGTCAAGGATGTTCCAGTCTTTGATAGCAGTGCAGCCAGATCGTCCCTATCCGAATGAGATCAGGAAGACATTACAAAAGGCTTGCAGTACTGATTGACCGGGTAATCTCAGAGAATTTAGCAAGCAAATGCCAGCCCACTCGCCAGTCGGACGGGAACACACGGCCTTGTTCAACTTCGTGCGTCTGCAATAGACGGCGGAACCAAGCGAAGCGCCTGGAGATATTATCAAGCTGCCCTGCTTCGTCGCTGGTGCGAAATATTCGCCGATATTCCTTGAGCTCTATTGCAACGTAACGCTCAATCATCTGAGCTCGAACGTCAGCTCCCAGCACGTCGACTACCAAGCAAGCGTCTGCGATGACACCCGGTTTGATCGGCTTAGATGGATCTTGGAGGTAACTTTATGCTCTGTTAGATGCCGAATGTAGAAGCAGGGTCGACTTGCAATGCGTCAAAATCGTGATCAAGATGTGTCCGTAGTTCACCCTGAAGTTCTTGAATCAGTTTCCAGACTTGTGAGATGCGCTGGACGGCGGTGTACTGCTTAAAGGAAGCCGAAATCTGCCTGACTGCCTGCGCACGAACCAATGAGCCCACTTGAAGCGAAAGACACCCTAAGAGCTCACCGCGAGCGTCTGGGCGATCTCGCCATATTTCTTGCCCTTCACAAGATCCTCCAGCTGTGTCAGGGCATTGACTTTCGAGGCACTTCAGAGTGGCACCCATGAATCGGAGCAAGACACACCTAGCATCTGCAACCTTTTCAAGGTAGTCATGCTGAGAATAAGATTCTTCTTCGCGAGGTCCAGGACTTGGATGTCTTTTGTAATGTTGCGTACGACAGCCTCCGACTCTGTTGCCTTCTCGCGTATACGTGACATTTGCCCAAAGAGATCCTATAATGCGGAAAATTGAAAAGAAGATACACATAGTGAGACTAGAACACGGACAGAAATCATCTCTTGAATAAGCTGCATTCGAGTGGGGTCCTGATTCTGCTTTAGCTCCGCCTGCAAGGCCACTATTTCGCGTTGGAGCTCGTGTTGGGTCTCAACAAGTCTTGCTTGTACCGAGGCTATATGAGCCAGAGACGCTTCTGGATATCGGAGTGAACAGTAGCTCAGTGACTGGCCGCAAGTCGTGACGCACCGTCTGGAAAGAAATCATTAAGGATGTCAACGGCGTTGAAATCATTGGAAAGGGTGTCGAGAGGATCCGCATCTGCACCAGATTGAAGCTGAAGAACGCGCTCTATGGCAATCTGTACTTCGTAGGGCAGTTCCTCGTACATTTCGACTCGGAAGAGTAGCGACGTCACGTGTGGCTGTCCGTTCCACCCTGTTCCACCCGTTCCACAGGTCCTTAGGCCTCTATAGTAAACACGATTCTGAACGACTATCTTCAGAAAATCGTGCCAGGCATACTATAGAGGCTGAAACGAGCCTACCTTAGCTTAGGCCTTAGGCTTGAACTTTTGGTTGAACAATGGCTGGTGTCGGGAAACTCATATATGGGACCGCCTGGCACGTCTGTTGGGCAATACATCACACCCGGCTCATAGATCCTAGGAAGGAGCAGCACACCGCAGCTCTAGTGGTCGCCGCTGTACTCAAGGGTTTCCGTGCAATCGACACTGGTATGCGCGGCGGTGTGACAAGTTATCTTAATGACTCTACCGCTCAGCCTGCCAGCCGAAACACTACCGGTGCGAGCCTTTCCCAGTGTCCCGCCCGCCCATTTTCTCAACCCCCCCAGTGAGGATCTGGTGGGCGAAGCCCTTCTGACTCTTCAAACTCAACATGGCATCAATCGCGAGGACTTCTTCCTCCAGACAAAGTCTGTGAATCCTCACTACAACTTTGGACTACTGGACGCGACTGGTTCTCGTCAGATACACACCCATCGGTGGGCAAACGACGTCCAAGCCGCTCCCGTACGATCCGAACAGCTCGATAACCGCTCAAATAAACGCTTCGTTCGCGGTGTCCCTTGCTAACTTACACACGACCTACCTCGACAGCTACATCCTTCACTCGCCGCTCCCCACACCCGCAGAGACATTTGAAGCGTGGGCTGCACTCGGTGCGCTGCAGGATGCCGGACACGTCCGCGCAATTGGCGTGAGCAACGTATACGATGTTGATGTGCTCCGATCTCTCGCGGCCGTGCGCCCCATCCAAGTCGTTCAGAATCGTTGGCATGAGCGGAACCGGTGGGATAGGTTGGTCTGCCAATATTGCAAGGAGCATAACATTGCCTACCAGTGAGTTTATGACGACCCCCTCCCCCCTCCCCTCCCGCGTTACTCATCTTTGCGACACTGATTTTCAGGTCGTTCTGGACGCTTTCCGGTTCGCCCTCGCTTCTCGCAACCGAGGATCTTGTTTCCCTTGCAACGGCCTCTGGTGTCAGCCCTGCGCAAGTACTTTTCAAGCTGGCGATGATGGGCGGGGTGACGCCACTCTGCGGGACTACGAATGAAGCCCACATGGAAGAGGGTGTGGCTGTTCCGTCTCTAGAGCTCAAAGATCCTTCTGGACTACTGAAAAGTCTGGGAGATATCGTTCACGGAGCATAGAAAGTTGGCTTGAAAGATTGGCAGGTACATTTGTATCATAATGCTTACGCTTAAGCTCCACTCTACAAGGAGGAGACACTTGGATGATCAGACCAGGTCGGGTTCGGGCTCATACATTCGCGCCAAAAAGTTGTTGTCTCTGAGAGTGATAGATATGCGCCTGCATGGCATCATTAGAGCAAAGCAAGCCAGATTGGTTGGTCGTACAAGCGCGCAGTGAGATCCCGGAGCGCGTCGGCGTCGTCTGGCTTTTCAGGTAGGGCAACATCATCATGGCTTTTCAGAAGAGGCCGCTGGGGCATGACGAAAACAACACGACCGGCTAGAATGCTGCGATGGAGGCGAAGGCGAATGGCGCCGGTGTCCTTCGCGGCAAGTACAATGTTCCTAACCTCAGAGTGAGAGTTACTGTAGGGTCTGTGCAGCAATGTTTACAGCGAGTTGAAGCGGCCAAGGAGACCAACTCGTCAAGCAGCCCACCAGCCGGACAGCGATTCGGCTAAGTGCGCGACGGCCTCGATCCCTCCTGTGCCTCTGAGTTTTCGCCCCTGCTCGACCGATTCAACCTCGCTTTCGCCCCCCTTCTCTCCCAAGGCCCGCAAAGCTTTCGTCTTCGCGACCTCGTCAGCTACCTTCAAGATGCATACAACGAGACAAGCACGCACCAGATGAGCCATCCTGCCGCGGAACCTCTTCGAAAGGTCGCTCAGCAGCGGTGCCGCCTCGTACTCCTCCAACCGCCCCGTCGCGCGCTGGCCAACCAGTACTGCAAGCTCCAGCACGAGCTCGAGCGCCTGGCGCAGCGAGTCGCCTGCGGCGCGCTGGGCGCTTCGGAGGAGGCAAGCGCTGAGAACGTCGTCCATCAACGCTGCGTGCGCGCGCGAGAGCGCAAACACGTCTAGGAACGCGCTCTGCGCCTCATCGTGTTCGCCGCCGTGGACTAGGTCGACTTGCATCTGGAGATGCCCGAGGAACGGGCGGAAGTTTCCACCGATGGCGGTGTTGCGCACGTAATGCCCAAGCCGCGCCACGAATGCCTGCGCGATGAAGCGCAGGTGCAGGAGCAACTTCTGCGACGCTGAGAGCGTCGGGAAGAGCGGGCGCGCCGCGGGGCGGCACATGCGAAAGACGGAGGAGAGCGCGTGCTCCACTGGCAGATGTTAGCTGTTGAAGGCGGCGAAAGAAGGTAAGCAGCTAAGACGCACCGCGCATGATTCTGAGGAGGTACGTGAACATCCGTTGGTATTTGGAAAGAATGTCGGGCGTAATGAGGAGATCTAGCGGGTGCGGCGCCTTGTAGTCCATGTACAAAAAATCCAACGCCTCGATAGCTTGCACGAACCCCGCGTCAGCCAAAAGGAACGAACTAAAAAGCACAACTTACAAAGCGGATTTAACCAGTGATCATGACCGGGCCCGGTAGGCAGGTCCCTTATCGCGAACCCCAGCCTGCGCTCCGCCTCGACCCAGAACGTGTCACGTCCCGACGGCAGCTCCCTCTCCTCCCCGTCCCCGGACACTTCAAACGAGTCGACGATCACGGTTCGCAGGAAGAAGCTCAGATCCGCGCCGACGGGCGGCCATGTCTCGCGCTCGAGCAGCGCTGGGGACAGCCCAAGCGGCCACACCTGATCTCGCTTCTGCCCACCCTTGTGGCGCACGCGGAGCGAAGCCTGCTCCTTTTCGTCCGCATCGCGCTCCGCATCGGAAAACAGCGCCGCCGCCAACCGCCTCTCAAATGACGGCGCGCCGAGGAGCAGGTACGCGTGCAGCAGCTCTACATGGGGCTTGAACTGCAGATGCCCGGGCGCCATGAACAGCGCGAGGAGCGCGCGGGAAAGGGTCGCTGCGTGCGCGCGGAGCGGCTGCAGGACGAGCGCGGTAAGGTGCGGGAGCGTCGGCGCGTGGGGGGGAAGCGCCCCGGGGAAGGCGGCAATGAAGTCGCGAAGTGCGGCGATAGGCGTGGGAGGCAGAACATGCGCAGAAGCAAGCGACGTGCGCCCTACGTGTCCGCCTGGCTCAAGGTCAAAGACGCGGACCGCGGCGAGCGGCGCATCTACCTCATTCTCCGGTAATAGCTCGACGCCAGGATGATTTCCAGGCTCGGGGGCGGGCGTGGGATCCTCCCCATTCCACGCCGCCTCGATCCGCTCCCAGCTCCAAAACCACTCTATGGGACCTCGCAACGAAGTTTGCAATAACGGGTGGCCGGGCTCCGCCACGCGCAGGAGCACGAGCGACTTCTGCGCCGCAGGCAGCACATCCACGAGCGCGGGCGGAAAGAACGCGGGGAACGCCTCCCCGATACCGTCCAGCTCGTCGCGCTCCTCGCCTTCGTCCTCCTCGCCCGGCTCGTCCAGCGCGTACATGTCGTTGTGCGCGCCGACCACCCACCCCGCCCTTCGAACTACGCGCGAGTCCCCTCCGAACCCGACGGAGCGCGCCAGCTGCGCAAAGTATTCGCGCGATGTGCTGCTTAGTAGGAAGGCGAGTATTGCAGTGACCGCGCGCGGGGCTTGACGCTCCAGATGCGCGTGCAGATGCTCGTATAAGAGCGATAGGAGGGGGATCGGGGCATGCTCAGACGGGGGATAGTGCCGCGGTGGAGTGGGGAGATCCTGTATGGAGTCAGTACATGCGTACTAAAGAATAGAGATGCACGCACCCGGCAGCAGAGTGTTGAGAGAGCTACGAGAACTTCTTCGTACGGCTCGTACTGAGCCCATATTGCGGTCAGGGTGGTGGGAGGATCTTCCTGCAGGTCCGCCAATGTTTCGCGTAGGTAAGATAACACTGTCGAGAGCGCGTGTGTGAACGCATGAATGGTTGGGCCTTCTTTCGCATATCTGCGCAGAAGTAAGGTCGGGTATGTGGTGCAGCAAGGTGCCTACCTCGACCGAAGATCCGCAAGTAGAATTTCAAGTCGCCTTAGCAGGGTCCCAATATTGAGAAACCGAGAGACGAAACTGCCGAGGAGTCGGTGATTTGAGCCTCAATCAATACTGTTAGCGCACCTCCCGCTCACAACCTCGTCCTTGTCGTCCACCAGCAAGATCCCGTGGGCGCCCTTCTCCGCGACGACTTGCACGAACGTCTCGGAGACGGGATCCCAGGCGTGCAACGGTGACGCGATGCCGAGGACAGTCATCTTGAGTGCTCCAAGCAGCTCGCGCTGGGCGATGTACTTGAGCTCCGTGCAGGGATCATTGAGGCGCGGCCGGACGCTAGCTGACGTCGTTAAAGAACATCTTGTGTCGTTTAATGGACTCACTAGTATCGGGCTGCAGCAAACACGAGGTTCTCCTGCTCGGAGATGAAGGCGTTGGGCGGGGGGCGGCCGGGATAGTTGGGCCGTAGGGCGTCCCAGGACAAGATTTCCGAACGCGCAAGCCCGCCCTTGACCGCGTCGGCCCAAACTGAGTCGGTCAGCTTCGGGAAATTCTGCGGTGGGGCATCGAAGGCCAATGAGGCGAGCTCAGTCGGAAGACGCGGGGGAGGCGCAGCTGGACTGCGAAGTTTGAGGGTGTCCATGATTGGATTCTGCGGCTTCTCGAGCATCTTGGGCACGAAGAAGCGCGGCCTGAACTCTGGGAGGAGCGCGTCGAACGTGTGCTGGTCTAAGTCGCTGTGGAACGGCGGGAGCGGGAAGAACGACATGGCTGTCGTGTACAAGACGCGTTGTTGACTTGCATTATTTATTGTATTAGTCTGTCGATGCCCTGAGCGCTGAGCCCCTGCACCACCACTTCGACCTGCGCCGCCGTCGAGTCTTCCATCGATACACACACCACGCCCTCCTCGCCCCGCGGGCTCTCCAGCGTCGCCTGTTGGCTGTCCAGCATCGCTGCCTTCATAAAGTGTCCGCTGCGCTTCTCCATCCGCTCCATGAGCACCTCGCGCGATCCCTCGATGAACACAAAGTACGTTGGGAGCGTCGCTGCGGTAGGACCGCCCCGGCCGCGCAGCTCATCGCGGTACACGCGCTTGAGCGCCGAACACGCGATCACCACCCCGCGCCGCGCCCTCTCCTGCTCCTTCCCGTCCGAGTCCCCCTCCCGCTGCTCGTTTTGTTGATACTCCTTCTCCTCGCTCAAAGTCTGCTCCGCTCTCGCCCTGATCGTACTCAACCAGGGCATCCGATCGGTATCGTCCAACGGCACTCCCCTCGCCATCTTCTCCACATTCGAGCGCGGGTGCAGGTCGTCCCCGTCCACATACGGCAGATGCAACGCATCCGCGAGCGCCGCACCGAGCGTTGACTTGCCCGTCCCGCACACGCCCTGCGCGCGCCATAGTCAGTCTCTGTTTTCTGAAGCTAGCAAGGCTGGCACCATTACGACGACAAAGACGGGCGCCATGTGTATCTGTATGTCGAGGAAGAATGGAGAAACCTTGGCCCTCGAAAGCAGTTACCCCGGCATTCTCGCACTGTCGGCCCGAGCCCCGCCGCGCAATCCAGATAAGGTAGACCCCATCCACCCGAGGAAGGGGTAGATTAGTCTCGAGTTGATGGCTCGTAATAGAAGAGAACCTGGTCAACTAGGGGCCGGCTGCTGCCATCTGGAACCTTGCTAGGTGTTTCATAGGCAGGTGTGGCTCGTACTTTACTGGAGGGAAGAAAAACATACATTTGACAGTCATACATGTAGATTCTAGATATTCGTCGCTGTAGCATTCAAGACAGTTATAGAACGAAAGCATTAATAAGTAGAACGAAACCAGTGGCGAAACATTCAAAGCAGGTTAGTTTTCCCAAAATTGTACAGTGAACGATCACGTTGGAAGGAGATCAGGTCGGAAGATGTGGTCGTATTTGTTCCTGGCAGGAAGTGAATTTTGACGAGTAGAGAGCCCCTTGAAAGTTGTATTGGCTTGTTTTGTGGAGGAAAAGCTTACCAGAAACTGGAGAGTAAGGGATCGAGGTAGAAGGAGATGTGATCGGGGAGGAAGGGGATGGAAGTTGTGTGGCCGTATTTGTTCCTGGCAGAAAGTGAATTTCGACGAGTAGAGAGCCCCTTGAAAGTTGTATGGCCTTGTTTGCAGCGTAGTAGAAAGGGGATGGCCGATCGTTGGATCGAGAAAGAGATCGAGAGTGATCGAGCGGAGGGAAAGAGATGCCTTATAAGGGAAGAAAAACTGTGTATGTCTATTTGTTCCTGGCAGATTTCGGGAGCAGAATTCTCATGGTGGGGGACCTAGACTAGCAAGGTAATCTGGCAGTTCTTGTCTGTAACCTGTCTTTGTCACTGTCAGCTTGCAATCTTTGTGCCACGGGAAGCAATGGGATCCGGGACCCCAGTCCGAGACTGTAGCGTGTTTGAAAGGGTCGTTCATGAGTGCTTGAGCTGCAGCGCCGGCGTGCACAGGCTATTCGATTACTTTCGATGCCATTTCTATTGACACATGGACAGTACAGTGACAGCTTTGTTTTTGTATTGAAGCTTGAAGCCTGAGGCCTGATGATTCAAGCAACATAGAGGATATGGCACACTACAGATTGGGTGGTATGGTAGAGGAATCCACAATGAGCGACAAAGACAAAGAGGATCATGCAAAGGCAACATGCAAAGGTAACAGTTAGGTGGGAGTCTAATTGAGCCTACGGCACTACTCAGTGTTCTGGCTTGCGTTCCCGCGCGCCTCCTCCCCGCGTCCGAAATCGCGCACGAGTTTGGGCGGAGGCGGAGGCGGTAGCGCGCATGGACAGACGTGACAGGCTGCGGCAGGGGAGATGAGCGCGCGAGCTCGGGTCTTGCAGGATGTGACTGCACGCGTGAGCTGGACTCGACGGAACGAGAGAGGCGAGCGCGCTGCGACGGATGCGCGCGGGCGCAAGTGTGGACTCGGCGACTCGGAGCGCGCGCGTGCCGGACTTGATGGCCTACAACGGGGGAGACGAACGCAGGAGAGTGGGCGCAGGCACTCGTTTCGAGGTTGTTGGACTTGCAGGATACCAGCGTGCGCTGAATCGGAGCATTGGTGCCTATATGGAGTACATAGATTGAGTAGCTACCTACCACGGGCGCGGGATTGAAGGACACGGCGGGGCGCGGGGCCATGTACGGGTTCCGCAAGGTATCGCGATCGCACACGCCACCGGGGACTTGCGCGCGCGAGACGAGGCGGGCGGCGTCTAAGATCATTGCGTGGGAATGCGTACCGTCGGTGGGGACTTGCGTACACGTGCGGCAGCACAATCGGGAAGCACGCTCGATGTCGGGGCATGATTTCGAAGGTGGGCGCAAGTAAGACCTTCACCTCGACACGGGGATGTGAGTCCACGTCGCGGCGAGCCCACGGCGACGTACCGGACGGGCCGAGCAGCCAGAACGACGGTTGGCCCGCGTCGATGAACTCAATTTCGCTATGGGAGAGGCTCGGCGCGTTGCGCCCGCCGAGCGTGAACGCTCCTTCTCCCGCACGCCGCACTTCCCGCAGAAGGCGTCAGTCAGAAGCCCATCTCCGGCGGGCTGAGGCTCGAGCTGCAGATCCGCGATGAGCCCCCGCCGAAGGATACCCGACATGAGGAGGTGGAGGGGGGGCACGGACTTGCGGGCAGCCGTCCATTTCCGGTGCTCCTGCCATGCAGGACCACACAACGGCTCGGCCCGGTGTCTGTCAGCCGTCTGTCTAGCTGTCGCATCACTCTTCTGGACTGCGGAACAGCCCCATCACGTCCCATCGATCCCATCATCTGGAGACTAATCTACCTACTGCTCCCATCCACCCTCAACGAACGTCACGTGGCTGGATGTGACAGCTGCCTATTCGGGACAGTTTCAGTAGATAATGCTATAGAATATTTACTAGCCCACATCTGGGCAAATCCTTCGACCAGATTTGGGATATCGGCCTGATGTGTGTTCCCATCCAAAAAAAATGATAGATACTAGTAATTTGGTCCGGGAATTAGCGATTTTGATTTCGACCAGATCACTTGCCACGCTGGTGCAAACCGCTGCTAAGCACAATCCATGGGGACACACGTGAAGGCCCGCAAGACCTGGCCGCTGTTCTACTTCAGAGCTTGACCAACATTGGGTCCAAGACTAAGCACACATGGGAGGAGCTTCAAACTTAGTCCAAAGAAGGTCCAGTACCTGAGGAAAAGGTGCAATATGGTATGTGAAGTAGAAGGGTTGCACTTCTATTAGCTACAATGTACTCTCGGGCACTCACGAAGCTCGACGAGGCAGGCCGTTGTTGACAGCGGAATTCAGGTCATTTCTTCATTGAATATGTAATTCACCAACGTACACGGACTCAAGAGCCAATTTTTTCTACCCAATAATTTACTTACATCTATATACTAAATCTGGTCGAAGGGATTCGCCTCGGAAGCCTTCGTTGGCTCAGTATTAATTGTTTTCATTGAGGGCGCCCAGAATGGAAGCGTGACCGTCACTCCACGTGACGTTCGTCGAGGGTGGATGGGGTCTACCTTAAGTGGCAAGTGTCCCGCGGTCAAAACGGGTGCCGCCGGTGAGCCATCACACAGCCCGCTGGCGGAATGATGGGGTACTGTACCATTTCGACCGAATGTTCAGGTGACGGGTGACATTGGCCCGTGAACTGAACATTTTTGGTCCTGGTGACGGTGACATTGAGATTTTGTCGCCCAAATAAGCTCAAAAACACGAAAATTTCCAGTCCGGCGACTGCCGGACATCCATTTATGGGAATTTGATGTGATTGCCGGGAAATGAACACCCAGGAAAATGAACACCTTTGGTGACAGGTGACATGCTGTGAACATTCGGTCGAAATGGTACAGTACCGCGGGCGGAATCCCTGCTAATCCGCACTACATAGTATGGTCACGTACTTAGTCTCTCTAAGACAGACGCTATGATGAACAAGCTCGTTCCTCGCTCATCATAGTCTGTTAGTTACCGCGCCCTTGTGACAGGCGTCGCATCTTATTACGTAATGATGGGCGATGCACAACCAAACAGCTCATTTATTTCACGCGTCTTCGACGCGTTTCTGCCTCTTCCTTCGCATTTAGAGGCAATGTATGCCCGGAATCAGATGTACGGAGCTAATAGACTATCTTAGACAGCTTTTTGTCTTCTTCCAGCTGAAATGCATCTCCTCACCAGTGGTCGGCTAATTTGATGCACTGTACTTCATTCTCCTTTCCTGCACAATATGTATAAGGCAAATTGGTTCCCAATGAGCATCTAGTGTGGCTCTCATGTAGTACCTCACGTTTTGATAGCCCAGCGATGATCGTGTCGCGTCCGGCGCGTCCAGTCGCGTCCACTAATGCCTACACGTGACTTCCCAAAACGGTGATTATATAATAAGCCTCGTCGCCTATTGTGGTGGCGCGGTAACCACAGGACTATCACGTACTCTAGTAGCTAGTCATTTTATTGATGTTCTGTCTGTGAATATACCAACCCTAATTGAACTTTCACATCAGCATCTTTGGTGAATGGATCCAATCACCCAACCTCTCCCAAGGCTCTTTGGGCCTCGGTCAACAGATCTAACAACCCAGAGCTTGTCAGGCTCTGGTCAGTGGATTTAAAAACCCATGCCTCTTTTGGTCCCTGGTCCAGAGGTCTAACAACCCAGGCGCTTTTGGGCTCCGGTCAACAGATCCCACAACCCAGGTGCTTTTTGGGCTCCGGTCAACAAATCCAGCAACCCAGGTGCTTTTGTGCTTGGGTCAACAGATTCAACAACCCAGGTGCTTTTTGGGCTCCGGTCAACAGATCCAGCAACCCAAGTGCTTTTGTGCTTGGGTCAACAGATTCAACAACCCAGGTGCTTTTTGGGCTCCGGTCAACAGATCCAGCAACCCAAGTGCTTTTGTGCTTGGGTCAACAGATTCAACAACCCAGGTGCTTTTTGGGCTCCGGTCAACAGATCCAGCAACCCAGGTGCTTTTGTGCTTGGGTCAACAGATTCAACAACCCAGGCGCTTTTTCGGCTCCGGTCAACAGATTCAGCAACACAGGAATACTAGCAGAAGATAATTGGAGGAAAATTTGCTGACCAGAGTTGTAAATCACTCATTTCTGAAGGTCGTAAAATTTGTGACAGGTTACTTCAGGTCGCAAAATGTGTGACAGACCAGTGACAAAGGTCGCAAAATTACGATGATGTGGTCGGAAAAGTTGTAAAATTATTGAGATACAGTTGCAAAATAATGTTGAAAAACTGTAACGGTGGTTACAACATGACTAGGATATTATAAGATAGCCCATACACTACCATCAAAGGAAATAGAGGCTCAATGAAATGATAAGGTACTTTCAGATAGTGGACCCAGTTGAATAGTAAACTCAACCATGTCCGGAACATACATATGGTATTCCAGAACATTGAGTTGCAAGATTTTGAGAAGATATATTGTTTCTATCGACTCTGGGATGCTAGCAAAGTCTTATACTCTTCAAGCGATTTTTCTTCTTCTACATTCAGTTGTCTCTGAGTATCAGGCGAACCCCTGTTCCGGTCTCCGCTCTGGCCCCCAAATAGTGCACCTGGTATGGGGAATCTAGTAGTAGATGATAAGCTTAGCATCCATGCCCTGTCTGCACTCCCTTCCCACCTAACATGTCCCAGATTTATGTCTTGGGTGTGCCTTCAACTGTGCAAGTCATGTTTGACATCTTCTGGGATCAAGTGTGTCCTTTGATCTTGCTGGGCTAGGCTCACACTGAGCAGCACACCCTTCAAGTTTTAGTGACAACCTTGATGAGTGCCAGATTGTTATGATGTGCTGCCCACTTATGTCCTGTTCGAAGCGGACAACATGCCCGTTCTAAGGCTGCCCATGTCACAAACATTGACAACACACAGACCCGCTGATACGGGTCGGATCTGCCGACCCCTCGTCAGGTCGCTTTTTGCGATCTATCACTTAACCAGTACAACTGCTAGTACTTCGGTACTAGTACTGAGTACTTGGTACTTGAACCCTGTCCGGTGACATACAGTTAGAGTCAGAGCGGAGCTCCGAGCTGCTGATTGTGTATTGACCATGCCGGAGAAGCCGTATCATGTTTAGACAAGTACTTATGCTCTGGGTCCTACTAAACGGGGACTGTCATATTGCTTGCTAAGACCTCTGTGCGGTCATTAGTGAAGTACGAGTTCTTCCCAGGACTTGGACTACACTACGAAAGCTAGATACCATACCCAGGAGAATACCCACAAAAGCCTTGACAACTTTGGAGACCATGACTATACCCAAGGGACTGGATGGCCACAGTCCACTAGACAGGCATGAACCAAGTAGTAGGGTTCAAGGCCGCGACGCGCGGAGAAGTCCTTCAGAGTACTCTAGGAGTACTTGGGAACTATAGAGAGCAATAGACGCATGGATTGCTAGGAATGACAGTGATCGGCATAGTACTTGGCACGTCAATGAGACATGTGACCAGTACAACGCGATCTGAGAAGTCAAACAAGGACAAAGGTTGTTCGACGAGAAGTCCACAGTACCTGTAGGAATGCCGAGAAGACCTCTGGAGAGGTCTGGCCCACACGAACTGAGTCGGACGGAGTCGAAACCAGTAGGCTAGGAGATTAGCAGACGAACCAACCCCGGAACATCGGTCAAAGCGGTCACCCGCTGCGGCAGCAGTTCTAGTGGAGCGGCAAAGCACGCCATCGGGCTTTACAAACCAAGCCGAAGTGCGGCATCCTCTACAAGTACTTGGCAAGTACTCGGGAGCACTAGACAGTGCTCTTGGCCTGGCCTAGAGTTTGCAAATATACCACAACGGGTCTCTGGAGTTCTCACGGCGCGAGGATCCGGACCAGACCGGCTCTCAACAGCCAATCATAGACGTTCCCGGGATCCGGACTTGTTTCATCTTAATCTGTTTCACTCTGTCATCGTCGTCATTTCTATCTGTCATGTATTTCCCGGAAAACCTATAAAATAGCAAGTAGTAGCCGCAGTACAGTAGTTCATCCTTGCCCCCCAGATCGTGCCCACAGACTGCCTGCAGTCCAAAGTACTATCCCACGGCGTTGGTGTCCTCTGTAACTGAGCGGAGATTGTTTGTCAATAAAACATTATCTGTTGGTTTCATTAAGAACTTGACCTTGAGAGGTTGTTTCGCTTGAGGACTTGTGATCAGTAGTAAACTACTCAACTCACTTGTGAGACCCCGTAAATCCTTTGTCTATAGTGTCAAAGGTCGCACAGACAGTTCCCCGCTTCAGAAAGGGCTGTTGTGTAGGACTATTGATACAAGACCCCGTTTAGCAGGCTTGTTGTAGTCAGCTCGTCGCAGACAGTTCCCCGTATAGAAAGGGCTGTTGTGATAGAGGGCCAGCATTGATACAAGACCCCGTATAGCAGGCTTGTTGTGCTCTGCCAGACCTCTAAGAACTCGTTGGATCTCTTAGAACACTACCATCTTTCACCCACCCCGTATACCGTTCCCCCGGTATCTGTGGAGAGAGTTCTAGTTTAGTTGTTCCACAACTACTGGAAGTACTTGGGAGTGCTCTAGAGAAGTCGCATTCGTGTGCAGGCCTTGTCCCAGAACGTTGATCGCGAGATTACATCTTACCTGTATATCTCAGGGTGACCCGAACTCATTGTTGGTACCGAGTATTGGTTGTGTGTTGTGTGTGTGTTGGTTGAGTTAGTTGTAGTGTGTTCACGCGCACTAGTGCTAGTCTTAGTCTTCGGCAGCCCATACTCAGGTGCACCGTTTCATCTGGAGCCCACCGCGAGGGTCCATTTGTTATTTCGCGAGTTGAGACAAAAGCCGATCACTTTGTGATTGCAAAAGAGTTCTTTCAAAGAACCAGTTGGTTGGAGTTCTTCTACCTAGAAAACTTCATAGAGACCCCCTTCGTTGACAACCTGTCTTTTGGGCCAAAACCCAGACCTCAGACCGTTGACAAAAAGGCCCCAAAGCCGAGAACTTCTGATACGACGGAGTTCAACGTCCCAGGACCTAAAACCCGGAAAACACAGAATTCGCAGAGTGCTGGTTACAGTGCTTTGAATCTTGCAGGACCTTCGAGACGCAGTACTACTACTTTCAGTGGTCGTGAGCAATCACAAGCCAGAGATCGTACTAGCACAAACTCCGAGTCCCAGACCCGTAGAGACCTTCCGGTTCACGGTGACAATAGTGTGACACCTCGTTCCACGAGCCCACCCGTTGTTCAAACACCACCTACGAGTCCCAGAGCTCTTGAAGAACTTCCGAGTACTTCAGGACAACCGCAGGCTAGCACTTCGAACTTGCAAGCCTTTAACAACCCGTCTATTCGAAATCCGATTACTACTGTTCAACCACAGTTAAATATGGTTATGGATAAGACGAAGTTGCCGGTTAATTTCGGCAGAAATGCCCTGTCTTTTGATGGAAAACAGCCGGAAGAACTAGAGAAGTTCCTCGAGACCGTTGAGGACATCTTTGGTGCTGCGCAAGCTACTTCCGATGAAGATAAAAAGCATATCGCTTTGCGGTACTGCACAGCCGAGACAAAACGAGAATGGGATGCATTTGAGACCAGCATGGATGGCTCGACTTGGGAGGAGTTCAAAAGCCAAATAATTGCGAACTACCCCGAGTGCAGAGAAAACCGTGAAGGCTCATTTGCGCTCCTGGAAAGATTGTGCAAGAAGCACCGACGGGATCCCGTTGGGGACGATCAGTCCTTGTACATGAGATTCCAACGGCAGTTCAGGGCAGAAGCACTTAAACTACTTCACCCGAACAATCGTATCTCGAACAGGGAACTTGTAACAAAGTTCTTTGATTGTTGTGACCCAGAACTTGTGAACCAAGTTAGAAGTCGTTTGCGGATAACTTCCACGGCGGACCTTCCTTCGCGTGTCGCGTTGAAGGAGGCGACTGCTGCAGACAAAGCCGGCACGGCAACAGCTTCTCAAAAAGAGCTGATTTCCCGGCTGACTAGTTGGAAGAGTAATCGGGACGACAAGTTCTACTGGACAGATGTTCTAGAGATCTCACACGAAATTGTCGAGGAAGAGGCCGTGTCTTTTTACAACACGGAACGGGCCGAGGCGAAAGCCCGTAAGAGCCAGAAACCTGCAGTGCTTTTACAGTCGCAGGAAGAGAGAACTAAGCCTAGACTCGAGGAGTCTTTTAAGGATCAGTTGGAGTCCGCAATCGCGACAGCGATGGACAAAGTGGAAGTCAAAAATCATCAGAAGTGGATGGAACATCAGACTGTCTTGGACGAACTTCGAGCTGGGAGATCTCAGACTCCGGAGCCAGTCGCAAAGACATGGGATAGTCCTAGTCGTCCTACTTCCGGTGGTATGCGACCTCCTACCAACCGAGACTGCTTCTACTGTGGTGGCTACGGGCATTTCATCGGCGACTGCCAAAAGCGTCATTCAGACATTGACAATGGCATAATAAAAGTCGTTGAAGGGAGGACCACGTTCTTTGACGGTAGACCTATTCCTAGGGAACCTAAGAACAAGACCCAGCAGCAGAAGGCAATCGAGTACAAGAGTAGGCAAAGTGTCAATAAGACCTTCCTGGCGTACGACTTGACCGAGCAGTTCTACATCGGCGAAGAGAATACCCCTGCCTATGACTCCTTGGCAGATGAGATGCGCACATTGCGGGCAGAGAAGACTCTCTTGCGAGAGGCGTTACTACAGAACCAAATGGGAGGAAGTCAAAGTACTTCCATGGTTTCGAGTAATGCTCAGGCCTCGAGAAGTCAGCCGGAGATCTACTCTGACCGATACAAAAAGATGGCGCAGTTCATCGAGACACATTGGGATGAGAACAATGAAGTTTTCGTCTCAACCAGGAGAAAGGCACCGGCAGATTTGGAAGACGATGAGGGTTTTTGAATAGTTCGAGGAAGGGGGCCGACAACCAAAAGGTTGGGCGCAGAAAACCCCCGGAGAACGCACCAAAGAAGCCTGTACCTGTTGTAGAAATAACGAGACCAGCCCGGTGTGATGCGGACTGCGGCGCTACCGAGGGAATGGGTGTGGGTTTCGGTCGGTGGCCTGTTCGTCCTCTAGGGGGTTTGTAAGAGCGTGGTCCCTAGGGCGTCTGGCACGTTGTAGGCAGGCTTATAGGCAGTGAAAACCGCGGGTGTATGTGTGTGCGTGGGTTGGGAGCGCGAGGCTCTTGTGGTTTTGTGTGGAAAACCGCGGTTGGCACAGGAAAGTCGCGGTTTGCCGGGCTATGTCAGTGAAGAATACGGTGTAGAAAGTGAAGATACCTGTTCCGCTAGGACGCAATGTCGCCGATGCGCTCCTTCAGAACCTCCAAAGCCTCAGTGCTTCGACCTAATCCAATGCCTCTCCCCTTTGAACGGGGCACGTGATCGTGTCGGTGGGCGAACCAAGGGGTTCGCTCGCGAGTGACTTTGACGTCAACGGTCTCCGGTGCGGAGGGTGAGTCCGGTCGTTTGGTAGACGATTTGCTAGGGGGAAATCCGCGGTCGAACCCTTCCACTACGACACGGAAGGACCTGTGTAGGAAGAAATGTCGCGACGCGGTGCGGGGTGTGTGAGCGCGAGCCTGGTGGCTTTTCAGGCTGCGTGAGGGTGGGAGTAGAGTGCCTTGGAGGACAAGCTTTGAGATGCGAAGAAGGTGTGGTCGTGGTCAATCCTTATTGGTGTGGGTTTTAGATACACAAAGTAGTGGGGGAGAATCCTAGCCCAGGAGTGAACTCCTGAAACGCCCCTCCCTTGCCTGTCCTTTATGCCTTGCTCGCACCGCCTTCTCGAGACGCGCGTCCCTCAAGATCCGCCCGCCCGAGCTTCTGGTGTTTGAGGCTGACAGCTTGAGAGCTTCTCTGTGGAGAGGAATGTCGCGGGTGAGCGACCAAGTCGCGGTTGTTCGGTGTTCGTTGGTGGTTTTCTTTGTAGTGTGGTGTTCGCGCCGTCGTTACGCGGCTAGGCGGCGCTTGGCGATCGCGATTGCGTCGGAGGAGAGCGTGGTCGAGGTGCGCCGGGGTCCCAAGGTCCGGAAACCGCGTGCTCCCGTTGCTCATGGCGCTCAAGTCGGTCGCGGATTGTGGTGGTATTCGACATGTGTCGCCCTCGTTTGTGGTGGGGCCGGCGTCGGTCGTGGTTTGTCGAGGCTCGGTCGAGAGCGTACAGTCTTGAGCGCGGGGTGTGAAAACCGTGGTTTCTGTAGAGAGCGAGATAGGGGCTGGTGGTTGGTTTCGTGGTTGTTGTGTCCTCCGTGGCGGCCGTGTGGGTGGTCGTCGGGACCGTTTCAGGGGATCGCGTGGGCATGGTTGGTACTTGTTGTGGGTGTGCGAGGAGCGGCGAAGTGGGGATCGAGTGGAATTGTCGCGACATTGCGTTGCCGGATTAGGAAACCGTGGTTGCTCGTTCGGGAAATACGGGCAGTGTCGTGTTGTGGGTGTCGTTGTGGTGGTTTCTGTGACGCTGTGCCATAGCCAGAGCACCATGGGTGCTCACACCCCCTCTCAACTTTTAAATGTCGACCATCCCTGGTCGACGAGACCATAAAAGAACCCAGCGCAGTTGTAAAGGGATGTGGGGTGTTGAACTTAAGACTCGGACACCACAATAACCGACCCAAGATCTATGCTTATAGAACGTGGACACGGCAGTAATGGGTCAAGAGTTAGTTGATCCCATCACAGCCGTGGCCAAACAGCTATAGTACATAAGGTAATCAATATAAGGTAACGAATAGTAAGTAGATAAGTGCGAGTGGACTACGAGTGGTCGTGGATGAGTAGGGCGCCGTCGTACGCCTTACACCCTCCCCCTCAGGACGAGTTTCCGAGTCCGAAACCATGGGCCCACGTGTGTCGCGGAGTGTAAACTGCAGACACATGTTTGCATAACGCCCGGCGTTTACGCTGCGTTTTGCAGGGCCGCAAGTTCCTCAGCGGTCTGCTCCGGGAGAGGACGCATCTCGACATCGCCCGCAGGGTGTGACGGGTATAGCGTCGAAGCGTCGGTACGGACCGCCCCGTGCCGAAGGTTGACCCACAGGTCCTCGTCGCGCACAACTATATTGGCCACATCGTTGAGGGAGGCGGGGAATCCCGATGTGAATTCGAGGGCGTTGATGTCCTCCACACCCCCGCATGATTACGGCGTGCGCGCGCGAAGGATTCCAGTATGGCCACTGACTCCGACTGGCTTTCTATCCCATGCTGGACGAACCAGGCGACTATCTGTGCGAAAGATATGTTGATGGATTCGAAGGGATAGTGCTCGAAAGGCAGGCGTGCCACGACGTATTGTCCGAATTGGGCGTAGCGGTGGAAAGTCCCGTGCACAGAGAGAAGGCGAATTAGGGCGTCGAGGTATCGAGCGCGATGCACGGACGTTCCATCGGGCCCGACTGGGGCTCAGGGCGTTAATCGTGAACCACGCTCGGACGTCCGCGTCGTGTGGAACCGCAGACGTGGTGCTGGGTAGTTCGAAGTGTGATACGCGCATCCCTTTCGGCCAGTGGGCTGTTGGCAGATTGGCGTACCAGCGCTTGGCTTTGAGGAGGGGGGATCGCATCCCGAAGCGCGCGAAGGCACCTGGCGTGGCGTGTTCAGTAAGAATCACGATGGTGCCATCCGTGTCGCCATGCACGGACGTACCAAGGTAGGCGGGTGTCTCCGTCGTGCTTTCCGCGTCATCGTCGGCCAGAGGCGAAGCCGAGGGCTCCTGCTCGGTCATGGGATCATCTTCGTCGGGTGGCTCCGTGCTTGGTAGGGGCGCAGCAGCGGGGCCTTCGGCCCCGGGGACGGGTGCGTCTGGGCCACCAAGGACGACCGGTTCCAAGGGCGGCGCTTGAAACGGCGTGTCAGGGTGTGCGGTAGTGGCGGTCTTGGTGCGGGCTATCTTCCGGCCTTCGATGATGGCGTTGTACTGTCGCATTGCGTCCATTTGGTGCTGCAGCAGAGTCACCTCGCCCTGTGTGCGATGTAGCGTTGGGTCCGTGCCAAGGCGCGTCTGGACGCTTTTGAGAAATTCCGCCGTAAACGTGTCGCCCGCATGAACCCAGCGCAGGATATTGACGGCTTGGACGAACGTGGGTGACGCCCGTCGCTATGCACCATGGACCCACGCGCAGCGGGTCGAGGCGGTCGATGACCTTGCGGTAGACCTTGCCTTTAGCTTCGTCGGCGATAGCAACCTCCCGACGACGGTTTTCATTAGCCATATAGTCCCGCGGCTCGCGGATCGCGTCAAGCCCGGGCGGCTTTCTCACCGTCCTCCAGTTCGGACTCCGGGAATAGCGGGTGGCCGCCATTGTCGCGAGTGGCGGCCATGATGTTCGGTGGGAAAGCCGCGCGTGCCATGACAGGCCGGGAGTCAACTACTCGGCGACGTAACGCTGCCTCGTCACTGCTCTCGTGTTGCACCGTACGGCCACGGCCGCGACCGCGATTGCCACGCCGGTCGCCTCGACGGTGGTCCTGCGGACGGTTGTCGCGTCGCTGGCGATCGCTGCGCGCGGGAGATGGTGATCGGTACCGGGGGTCGGGACCAGTGTGCGGGCGAGTTGTCCCAATGGCGGGTCGGTCGTCGCCCCGCCTATAGTCGCGACGATCGTGCTGGTCACCAAAGGGCGAAGAGTCGCGTCGTCGGTATGAAGCGCCGGAGTCGGAACCTTGTTGGCCGACGCTCGAGCCACTGCTGCTGTAGGGCCTGGGGGATCGGCTGCGGCGTCGGTCGTAGTCGTCGTAGCCATAATCACGGCGGTCGCGCTGTCGGGTGCTCGGGAGAAGTCGTTCGGCCATGACACGGCCGGCCTCGCGCATAACGCCAGATACGATGTCGTAGGACATCGAGGCCCGGTGGGACGGGGGGAAGAGAAGGGATTAGGGAAGGAAGGTGCGTTGTACCGTAAGGACCGTGTTATGAACAAAATTCGGGTATAATGTTGATGGTTAGATCACCATCACCTTGTCCTTACGCGGATCGCGGAAGCGCTTGCCAAGAAGTCACTCCCATCGCTTCAAGGTACTCGTCAAGCGCCGCGCATTCGTCAAGGTTTTTAAGCGGCTCCCATGTGTAGTCGCCCGCGGTCCACTTCACGTGGAATTTTAGTTGGGTCTTCCCGATCCAGCGGTGTTCCAAAATCTCCTCAACATACCACTCCTCGTCATCGGGCATCCCAAAATCATAGAAGCGATTGGCCTCTCGGCTAGGAAAGATCGTATCATCGTTGGGTTCATGCTCGCGTAGAAGCGAGGCATGGAACGTTGGGTGATTCCTCCGTTGTTTCAGGTCTGCTGACAAGTCAAGGGTATAGTTTTGAGGTACTCGGGTGTGCCGCTAGAATGGTGAAAGGCCCGATGAACTTAGGCGCCAGTTTCCGGGCACGTCCTTTTGGTAGGTTGAGGTTTTTAGTGGATAAGTATACTTTGTCACCAATAGCATAGGGTGTCTCCTCTCGGCGGTGTTTGTTGGATTGAACGGCAGACCGCACCCTGGCCTCATGATGTTGTCATGTGCAATGACCAGGTTGGCGAGCGCCGGTTGACAAATTCCCGTACTCCCCGGCAGTGTGCCCGCTTCGTCGAGGCGTACTAGCCAGCCGGGGTACGTAGCCATAGTTGAGTTCGAAGGGGGCGAATCCTGTGGATGCACTAATGCTCGAGTTGATAGCAAATTCCGTCATTGGGGTGCGGTAGACCCAGTCGCGTTGTGTGGGGTCGACAGTGGATCTCAAGATTTGACTGACGTTGCGTATCGCGTTCAGAGGCCCCATCGGTTTGGGGTGAAATGAAGTCGACATCAGGAGCTTCGTACCCGTGAGCCGGTGGAGTTCTCGCCAGAACTTGGAGGTAAATTTGGAGTCCCGGTCCGAAACGATAGACGATGGCATACCGTGCAGGCGCACGATATCGCGCAGGTAGATCCAAGCGACATCCGAGGAGGTGTCGGTGACGCGCATGGGACATAGGGCTACCATGCTAGTAAGGCGACAGATCACGACCAGCATATAGTTATAGCCCAAGCATTCCGGGAACGGTCCCACGAAGTCCATGCCGACCGAATCCCAAGGGTGCTTCGGGATGGGTAAGGTATGGAGCAGTCCCGAAGGGGTGCGAGTCTCGGGCTTGCTCATTTTACATGCTGAACATGATGCGCAGAACCTATATATCTGGTAGCCCATCTTCGGCCACCAATACCATCTGCGTACATACTCGGAGGTACGGAGTTTCGCCGTAATGTCCCAGCGTAGTGTGGGCCTGATCAAGCACCACCTCCGTTAGCAATCGTCCGCCTTTGGTCCTCGGGGCTCGTGGGACGCAGAGTACGCTGGCGCCGGTCGTGTTGTTGCAGTAGAGGAGTCCATCCACCATCTTGAATTGAGGGAATGCCACCGGGTTTTGGGCCACCGGTCGCAATACAGGGTCCTTGTCGTACCCTGCTCTGATCTCATCGAAGAACTGTGTGTCTCCTTCAAAACTAGAGCTTAGCGGAGGGTCTGCGGCCAGGGCCTCCTCAAGGGATATGGCCGTTGTATCAAATCCTTCGCTGGTCAGTGTTCGGTGTGCTTAGCCATTTCGGCTGCCTCTATGACACGGTCTTCCAAGGGCTCTCGGATACGGCGGGCGCGGAGGTCGATACTATCTCTCTCCAGTTCGGCAACACGTAACGGTCCCAAGTTCTCCATTTCGGGGTCTAGCCGGACGTCCGCATTGACGAAGTCTTGTGGGCATACTCATCAGAGTCGACATCGTTTTCGTAGAGCCGGGATAGGCAGTCCGCAACCTTGTTCTGGTTGCCCTCGACATGCACGATCTCAAAGTCGAATCGTGACAAGTACTCGTCCCACCTGATGAGTCGGCCGTTACCCCCGCCTCGAGCAGCTGTTTTAAACACTGGTAAGAGCTTTGTGGTCCGTGGCGATCTTAAAAATGTCTTCCGAGCAACTTGTCCTCCCATTTCATGAGGGCCTCAATTATGGCGAGTCTTCCTGCTCGTATGTTTTGTACGAGCGTTGGGCTGAAGTGAACTTCTTAGACATGAAGCCCGCAGGACGACACGTCTTCCAGTCATCGCCTTGTCCGTACACCGCCCCGATTCCGACCACAGAGGCATCGCCAATTATCCATATGGGCTCAGGTTTCTTAGGGTCGATGGGGCGTAGTAAGGGGTGCGCCTTACCACAGTCTTGATCCGTTCGAGGCATAGTTGGTGGAAAGGTCCCAGGAGAACGCCTGGCCCCCTCGGCAATGGATTCTAGTGGGGACGTATAGTGTGCCACGTCAGGAAGGAAGTTGGCCAGGTGTATCAGCCCAAGCAGTCGCTGTACTTCGACGTGCGACCGCGGGGATCTCCATTCAAGTACCTTGGTGAGCTTGTCGTCATCGGCATGCAGCCCGCGGTGATCTATGCGATGTCCCAGGCAATCCATGTCGGTGGAGTACAAGTCACACTTTTTCTTGCTCAAGTAGAGTTGCTGCTCTCGCAAGCGCGTGAATACCAGGTCTAGGTGCCGTTCGTGTTCCTCGATTGAGTTTGAGAAGATAAAGATGTCATCCAGGTATACGTGAACGAAGTCTCCGATCACGTCTCTAAACACCCAGGTCATGAGCCGTTGAAAGTAGCGGGTGCGTTGCAGTCGCCCTGTTGCATGACATGAGAGTAGGCCGTCCCGAATGGTGTGGCGAATGCGGTCTTGCGTACGTCTTCTGGTACAACTCGGATTTGCTCATAGGCGTCGGACATATCAATTTTTAGAGCGATACGGTGCCCGGGCGACGTCCATGCGGATCCCGTCCTGGTCGGGGAAGGGGGTAACGTCCTTCACCGTGTTGTCGTTACGTTGACGGGCGTCAACTACGGTGCGTAGGCCATTGTCTTTCTTGGCTAGGCATAGCAGTGGTGCCGCTTGAGAGGCCGGACTCATTTCCCACCAGCCTGCGTCGATATAACGATTCATTTTTTCGCGCAGCAAGGGGCGTAGCGCTTCGGGGCACCTGGGCATATGAAAGTTTACACGGCTGCTTCGTCAATCCACTTGATTCATGATTAATCTCGCGGAATGGGGGAGCTTCAACGGTATGGGGGCCCATCAAATCAGCGCAGGACTTATACCAATTGGACCGTAGGTCAGGGATACCATCCTCAGAAGGTGTTGCGGGATCAGCCGGAGTAGCTCTCGAGCTGTACAGTCCTTAGAATGTCACTGCTGCGTCCAGGGCAATCGAGTTTTATCCCAAACGCATCGGTTTCTTCTCCGGTTCGCCCTACTGAGTACGGGACGAATGCAAGGACAACCGTATCGCGAATCCTGAGGTTCGGCGTCCTTTTATGGGACCCAGTGGCTTCCAGTACCGTGCGGTCCAGTAGCGAGCGTTGAACAGCAATATGGATAGGTGAAGTCCAATCCCACGGTTCTTGGTATGGTAGCTCTGGGAAGTCATCCCAATCCGACTCGTCTTCCTCCTCGCCAAGGCCGACGGTTGTCAGTTCAGGGGGTCCGGCTCATACCCACATCGTCCTGCAGCTCATGATGCATTAACCAAACCAGTTCGTCGGGAAGCTCTCTTGCTATAGCAGGGGAACGCGTTGGGTGCGTTGGAGTGAACGGGGTGAGAGGAGGAGGAGGTTCAGGGGAGGTGCAAGTTTCTAGTACTGCGGCGGGTTTCGAAGGCGGAGAATTCGGATTCAGGCATTAATAAGAATGGGTAATCAGGGGGTAGGCTGGGAAGGTGATCATCATCATCCTCAGCTTCGATCTGTACCCAGCTTTAGGATTGGGTTTGGCGCGTGTAGTCGGAGGGCATTCCGGTGGGATGAGTGATACATATTCAATTCGAGCATCATTATTATGGGTGAGTCGTATGGTAATGACGGGGGCGGGAGGTCTTCTATAGGTTCACGCCCATCGAACTCTCGGGTATCGTTGAATTGATAGTAGTGATTATTATTACAGTTTACACGACCACCAGGGTCCTCGATTAGTGCAGTCAAGGTACCCGATCCATCGCTTGACGAATGAATTGGGCCCTCGGCTCCTAGTCAATGAGAGGTCGATTGATGCTCGAGCGCGCTCCGAGTCGCTAGTATCGAAGCCTCTTCCAGATTAGACAGGGCTTTGATCACCCGGTTGTTGGGGAACCGATCTCGCGTTTCCCGAAGTCCAGAATTATACCGTGCTTTTCATGAATGGAGTACCAATAATTCCGTCGTATCGGTCGAGGTTAGCCTGGTCAAAGTAGACATGGCCTCGGATTCCCCCAAAGTTCACGGAGGTCTTGTACCATAGCTGATCTTCGATCGGCTGCCGACGCAACCCATTGCAGAGTAATCTGCTCGCTAAGTTTGATGGGTTTGCAATTGGTAGTCCGCGCAAACTCGGGGGTAATGGAGTCGATGTTGCTACCGGAGTCAAACAATACGTAGGCAAGAGTGCCGGCGATCTCCACTTGGGCGGAGAGACAGGCTATGTTCTTTCGGAGTCGGGAGGGTTCTCTAATTCATGTATCTCCTTGCGGTTAACGTTAAGATAGATGTTCGACGTGTTGGGTGAGTAATTGAATCGATTGTGGGCTCTCAAACTCTCCCGTTATCAGTTGCTCTACCTCGTCCTCGGAGTTATCTGAGGCGACAGATGGGGACGGCTCGAGGCTAGCGGCGTTGGAGTGGGGTACTTCGTCCCAGGTGAATGTGGGCTGGGCCAGTTGGGCCTCGAGACCTAGCTCTGCGGCTCTTCGGGCAATGGCCAATCGTAACAGCTCTTCATGGTCAGCTCGGAAGTCCGCACGCAGATACTGCTGGTGGTCGGCTAGAGGTCGTCTTCGATGTACATAACACCACGATGATCAACAAAGGTGAGATAATGTTCGGGGGGGTGGCCAGCGATGAACACCATAGAGCGCAATATACACGGGTCGTCCCAATGCGGTTCGGCCAGGGTGACGTCATATTCGGGGCTCGGGGAGTCGCTCGGAAGTTCGTCCGACGTGCCGGGGATCAGCGTGTTCGGCTCGCTTCGGCCGATCATCCTATCTTCGGGGTGCACAAACTGGGGTGGAGTGCTGTCACCTTCAGTGTACATCCAGGGGCGACTGGGTTCCAGGTATTCATCCGAGGTGCTCGCGTCGTCTGCGTCTATGGAGACGGCTTCCCAATCTTCCGTCCATCGCCGGTTCCGCTGGTCGATCCTATCCCAAACCGACGGCAACACTGGGGTGTCGGCTCGAAACGGGGTTTCAAGAGCCAATTGACGCTCAGTGGCTCTGGCGACATCTTGGTCCAGCTCCCGTTGGAATTGATCAGTGGACCCTGGAGGAGGTGCCCTCTCGAACGCCGCGGGTCCGAATGGTGCGTCTTGGTCTTCGGAGTCACCATTCACTATTCGCATGGATCGATGGGACACCTCAATAGCCTCAATGGTTGTATCTGCCTCGGTGAGTTCAAGTAGATCCGACGTTGGGCTAGGTTGAGTGTCCCATAGTTCTCCTTCGGATTGTGTTTCTCCGGCGGCCGTGCCCCAGTCGTCCTCACCGGAGAGTGAGGCAGCTGATTCGTCCGGCCCTTCCGAGTCCGGTGGAGTGCCAAGTTCGTCGGACTCCGGGGAGCCAGGATAACTTGGAGGAGGGGTGGACCCGAGGCTGGGCGGGGAGTGCCCGTACGCTTCTTCCAAGTCCACCGCATTTGCGTCCTCACTCACGGAGTCACTATCAGATAGGTTGATCACTTCTACCTCATCATCGTCGGATAATGGGGTTTCAATGGGCCCCCAATGAGGTTTTGGAGAGTGGGCCGCTGACTATACTCATATCGAAGGCGTATTCGGTACGGTCTGGCCGTGTCAATCTATTCATTATGACACTGAGCACGTCCGCGGTAGAGTGCATGATTTCCTCCAGTCGGGCGCGGGCCAATCCCAGGGCTATCCAAGCCCTGCTACGAGATTCACGGGGAAGGCTGATCTGCTCCCTGAGCTCTCGGAGAGCGGTGCGCGAGTAATGATTCATTTGAAATACTTCGTCATACATGGTCTCGAGGTCGCCAGTACGCATTGTTAGGTGCACCATTCGTTGCTCCAGCTCGTCCGGCGTCATGAACCGGAGCTCGCGCGACGTGGGCTCTGGGGTAGGTTCCAGGTTCACATCTAGCAGATTCTGACTTTGGTGCCAGGACTGCTCCGCTGCGCTGAGTTTCATTAGCGCATCCCATTCGTCCGTCGCAGATATGGATAGCGTGTTGCTCCCATGCTGGGATTCGAACTCGTGGGCCAGTTGTGCGAAGTCGCGGGAGGGCTCGTCGGAGTATGGGTGAGCGAGCCTTAGTCCCGCCAGTATGGCAGCGCGCTGCTCGATCGTGTACTCGGGAAGTCCTCGTTGTGTGCGATGCAGGTCCAGAATGAAGAGATCAGTATGGGCGGACTCGGAGAATCCTCACGAGGATGGAGGGGGTATGGGAGGTCGTCCATCATATTCAGTACGTCAGCTGTAGAGATCTCATCCTCATCGCTGGCCGTTATTCTCATAGAGAAATACTGGTATCGCATTGTACTCAGCCGAGGTTCATCTGAGTCCGGGATATTGGTGAGCTCAGCCAAGTCCCCGGCCGCTAGACTATCTTCAGCGGCCTCGTCATCGAATTCGTCATATTGCGAACCCCCCCAGTGGTCGTGTACGGGAGCGTCGTCCGTCTCCTGAGCGAGCTCCTCATCGTCGGCGGGGTAGCTATCAAACACGCGCTGAGCCCCAACTCTAGGTCGATCTTTAAACGATGGTTGGTCGGAGAATCTAGGGCAAATCGGGTTATTACCCAAGTGGCCTAGTCCCCGCATTTGAAGCAAGTTTTCTCTGCATGAGGATTACTGCTAGCATTACGAGCCGGGGGAGTCCGGGAGCTGGGGCTGATCACGGGAGTGGGGCGTGGGCGACTGTCTATAGGAGCGGTCGGGCGTCTCGGCTGGGGGTTAACTTTGGCGAGGCCCTCGCTCCGGGCAGTCGCCGTTGTTCTCAGGCGTCCGCTTCCTCTCGCCGTTTTGAGTGCGTCCCAAAGCTGGTTGGAATGGGTGCGCATTTGATCGAGGGACGAATAGGCGGTAGAGATCCCACGCAAGGACTTCAGGTCATCGTGTAAGTCCGGAGGGATTAATTTCATGAATTTCTGCCTCAGAATGATCTCGGGCATCGGTTCCCTCATACGTCGAGAGCAAGTCTCTAGATCATCCATGAGTTTCATTGGCCCATCCTCTACTCGGAACCGGATTTGTTCAAAGTCGCGTAACGCGTGGTGGGCGGTGGCCGTGGTGATAAATCTTCTATGAAGGGCACACAGTATGCTTATGAAGTCTACAGGTGCGTTCGTTCTATTGTTATCATAGTTTTCGATGAAATCGATGTACCACTCGAGGGCCACTCCGTCCAGTAAGTTCTTTAGTATGGAAACTCGGTATTCGTCCGCATCGGGTCCTCCGTAGAAGGAGGTACGCATCCAGGCAACCAGTTTCTCCAGCCACTTAAGAAATTCCACATGGTCATCAATACCCGTGAACTTAGGAGGGGTGTCGAGTTTCGGAGGGCGTATGCGCGCAGGCAGTTGAAGCTCTTCGCCAAGCTGCCGATCCACTATGCGGGTTATTTCCTCGTCCGTTTCGTTGCGGAAGCTTTCGAGGACATTCCCATCGTCGGCTGCAGTCAAATAGCCAGTAAAACTCAGGCTGGATATGCCACGATGAGCGGGCGGTCCCATATATTGAGGGGCGGCGCGTCCCCGTCGTGGTGCGGAAGAGATACTTCCAATGTCTTCGAAATGTGCGTTCCGTCCTTGCTCATGATTGGCCACTGGCTCGATTACTATGACAGGGTCACTGAGTAATGGCTCGAATGCGGCGGCGGTACGGTCCTTCCTGGCGAGAACTGCCTCTGCGCGTTTCCCGAACTCTTCCAGGCTCTCTCCGGGACGGCGTGGGGGTAGAGCTGCATTCACTCCGGCCAGTAGCTCCGGTGGGGCAGTGGAGCCGACTAGGGTTTCCGCAGGTGCGGTTTCAGTCAGGTCGCTTCATCTGGTTTGTTCGAAGTTTTGCCGCTGCTTCCAAAATCTGACCAATCATTTTTTCCGACGTTCCCAAGTCCTTAAGAACTTTGGCGTTGTCGTTCACGCACTGACCCAGCAGTTCGTGGCGACTGCTCATCTCGTCATGTATATTAATGAATCGGGCCTCCGTTTCATCTCTAAACTGCATGATTTCTGCGTGTTTTTCTAGGGTGTCATGCTGGTGGTCCAGTGCCATGGCAGTAGTGGTAAAAAGACGGTCCCGACCGGTGGCTAATGCTCCGCGAAGTCGATTAAGTGTGGCGAGATGGTGGGAGCTAATCCCGCTCGCTCCTAGATCCGCGAGCATGTCAGCTAGCTGCCCGTTTATACTACCAAGATCGCCTGTCGAGTTACGAGACTCGTCCAAGTCCGATTCCTCTGATGGTGTCTTCTGGTCGGTCTCTGACGCCAATGGTCTGGCCGGGTGAACCCTAGAAATCTCCTCGGGCAGTACAATGTTCTCGTCGTCAATCACATCAATCCTCAGTCCCGTCTCGGTTGTATGAGGTAATACTTCCCATTATCGTCCATGACGACCCGAGCGGTGAGTCCGGTAGGGGCGGTGGGCGATGTGGTCCCCGGTCTGGGGGATCCGGAGGATACGGGGGATGGGCTCGGAACTTTGGGAGTCCCATCCTGATCCCGGGGCAGGGTGCCATAGGTCGTCCTCGGGGACGCCTGTGGGACCCGCGATTGAGCGGAGGCGTACATTGTGGCTGCCGAGACGGGTGGAGCTGGGTGGTCGTGGTCGGGGCGCAAGGTGGTCCGCGCTCCCGAGGCTTGCAGATGGCTCTGGGTCCTCGCGGACGCGGACTGCGCGCTGGTCACCGGGCCAGCGTCCATATGAGGCGGGGTGGCCCGCCAGTTTTCACTGTTGGCTGCGGTCGAGATCGAGTCCAACGGGGTTGACATGTTGTCAGTAGAGAGGTATTCGTGGGATAGATGTCGCACGATATAGCTGTCGTTTTCCAAGTGTAGAATTGCTTCGTTGGAAGCCAATAGGGTTTAAAAGTGTAAAGGGATGTGGGGTGTTGAACTTAAGACTCGGACACCACAATAAACCGACCCAAGATCTATGCTTATAGAACGTGGACACGGCAGTAATGGGTCAAGAGTTAGTTGATCCCATCACAGCCGTGGCCAAACAGCTATATAGTACATGAGGTAATCAATATAAGGTAACGAATAGTAAGTAGATAAGTGCGAGTGGACTACGAGTGGTCGTGGATGAGTAGGGCGCCGTCGTACGCCTTACAGCAGTAATCCAACCCATACTTTCCGGACCTCCTCATGGATGCCCAAGCCAGCCGCCGTCTTATCGCCACGAATGTTCAATGGCCGCTGGACCGTTTCTTCATTCCGCCCGGTCTTGCCCAATTTCTTCATGAAAATCTCCGGTTTAAGGTCTTCGTTCTGATGACTTGTCTGTTTTGCGATGGATCCGCAACCGAGACCGTGGGCAGCCTCGACCGCGAGCAACGTGCTGAGATACGCGCCCGCGTCCGCGACCTGGTGCGTCATATGGTGAGCAATATTCCTCGCGACCTCGTTGTCGGACAGGTTATGATGCCGCAGTTTTTCGCAGCGCAAATTCGACAAAACGAGTTCCGCGTTGCGTTGACGGCGGTGGTTGTGCCAGGGGAAGCGTCGTGGATGTTCCATATCATGCTCGTTATCTTCCACGTTATTGGTTTCGACGGGGACGACAGTGTCCTGGCGCGGCCGATGGTCTAGCGGGACCCGAGGCGACGGAGCTCAAAGTTGCGAACGCGCAGGCGACGTTTCTTCTCGGCGCCGCTCTTACGACATATCTGCAAGATCTCAAGGATGGTCGTCCCGCGGTCCTGGATTATCCTGATTATGACCATAGCGGCATGGTTTCCCGACAATTTTCAGCGCGGATGCTGCCGGCGTCGTTCGACCTTATCCCGCAGGAACCGATGCTAGGACCAAATTTCGACATGCTGGAGCGTCTCGCCGCTTGGCGCTTTGGAACTTTGGGTTTGGTGACGGAGAAAACCGCGAGAGTGTCGGGTGATGACGCCGAGGACGCCGTGTTTTCAGAGGCTAGTCTTGTGCACGAAATACCGCGCGCGAGCTGTCCTCCGGGGCGCGTTACGGAAGAACGCCCGTTTACGCCGACACCGCCTGGTTTGCCCAAGAAACCGCTACCGCGGCGCACCCGTCGTCGACTTCCGTCGTCGATCGTCGTTGATAATGGCGCCCCGATCTCCGTTGCGTTCCCGCCTGCGCTCATGATTCGTAGGGGAGGCGATGGACATTTCGTGGTTCACAAGCAGGATGAAGTTGATGGGTTTTCGTCGTCGGGGTCCATGCCGGAATTGCGCAATGTGTCGGAGACGTCTGATTCTTGTGTGGCGCGCGATAGTAATTGAAAGTCATTTTTCCCGGGTTTCCAACATGACGTTCGCGGTATCGTTTAATCCGCATTTTCGGTGCGCGTTTTAATCAGGGGTTCCAGTAGAATCCGCGGGTGTCCACGATGCTCCCGGTGTAGCGTTCCGGCGATGCTGAGAATTTGATAAATCGATCGACGGAATAATCTCCCGGTTGATGCAGATGCGAGGCAATTCGTCGTGTTTCCGACTCTCATGTCGTCTGGTTCCTTTATCGATGTAGGCGTCCTTGCCGACATTCTTCGCGCTCTCTTGCTCGCGCCCGAGCAGCTTAGGGACAGGCACTGGATGCCCGACACAACAGTCGCGGTTTTCCTGCGGAAGCGCGTTCGCCCCGTGGTTTATTTCCTACAAGTCCTAGTTCATGGGAGGCCCACGGAGCGGCGAGCTTCGGCGGATCTGTCGCCATCCGAGGAGCAGAACGTCCGCATGGTTATTTTGAATATGCTTGGAACTGTTGTGAGTTTTCGTGCCCGTTGTTTGGGTTGGAAACCGCCGCTGACGACCGCTGCGCTTCGTCGGTGCTGGTTTTTCAGCGACTACTCGGTCGAGCGCGATTTATCGCGACTGAGCAAATAAGGTGCCGTGGCCTCCCGTTAGTGGACGTTGCGGAAGTCGGACGCGACTTCGGGATCCCCGCTCAGAGCACCCGCATGTTCGCCATTATTTTCGATCTTCTGGAGCGGTTTCCCCCACAGGACGATGCCGACCGTCAGGCGTACTCGCTGATGGGCCCGATCCTGGCGAATTTGCACGACTTGGCACGGCGGGAGGCCATCCGCAGCGGCGAGCCCACGGAATTCCCGGAATACGACGTCCGTGGCGACATCACTGTCGATGGTACGGCCTTCCAATTTCCAGCCATCGCCGGGGATATGCACGGTGAGCGTGCTGCACGCGTGAAACCGCGACCGACTCGTATTAATTCTCCCGTAGTTGACCGTTTCGTCAGGCGTCAGGGGTAAGAAGCGTGTGATTGGCGGTGGTGATGGAAGGGAAGTCCGAATCGGGCAAGTAGTGGAATCGTTGCCGAAGTCAGTAGATCTGCCCAAAGCGGTCGTCCGGTATAAAAGCTCGCGGTTTTCAGGCGAAAGCCACGACTTTTCTGGCTATGAGCGCCACCGACGTCCTCCGGGCAGCGACGTCTAGGTTCGCGGTTCGGGAAGAATTCCAGAATCTTGATATCCCTACGCTCGGCGCGCTTCATGAATTCTCCTGCCTTCCGTTTATTCGGCGGCTTGTCGCGGAACAGCTTGAACCGATGCTTCAGTACTATGTGCGCATCCGCGAGCAGCTTGTGAAGAGTTTGAAGGCGCGTCCAGAGACGGACCGCAACATGACGAGGCAATGGCTGCGATCGTATATGGAGCATGCGGTGCGTTAGCTTGAGGTGATAACCGCGGAATTCACTGATTCCAAGACTTGTTTCGGACGTCCAGGGCAATCTTTCCGATGTTATCATCCGGTACAAGGACCTGGCCGACGCTCGCCGTATTCCGACGCCTCCTATTCCGTGGTTGCAAATAATCATGCGGGCTGAGCAGAAGTTTGGATTCGCCGGCGATGAGGAACCGATACCGCGCGCGGTTTGTCGCGGAAAACTCTGCGCCGTTTTTCTGTATTCTCTGGACCTTCGGCAGAATGCGGTGGACCGGATGTTTATTGGAGATGGGACGATGAAGATTGCCGAGATTGAATTTTCTGGGAGGGATCCAATAGTGGAGGAGGGCGAGATATAAAAGCCCGAGGTCAATCGGCGGTTTCCCAGCTCAATTTTCCTCGCGCTATTCCCGATGTATTTTCCCCAACTTGAAGAATTCGACGGCGCGTCGTTTGGTGATACCTCGGCGGACTATGTTTCCCCCGCTCGTCCTCGCTCGGTCGCGGAAATCATCGCTTTTGATCAGACAATCCTTGCGCGTCTTTCGTATGCCGCCGAGATTCGAAGGGAGGCCATCGAATATTA
>JARJCN010000075.1:0-242847 GCA_029282135.1 Mycena belliarum
ACCCATTTCCCGGGCCCTGCCCGCTTGCTGCCAGTGGCTCGCCCTCGTCCGTCCATCCGGCGTCTCACAGCACCGCCCGCAACCGGCCGCAACCCATACAACGCTCCAGCTCCCAGTTGGTCCCGCCCCCCTCATAGTCCTCGATCGTGTACGCTGCCGCCCGGCAAGCCGCCTCTACATCATCCTGCATCTCTACAAGTCGGTGTTGCTTGCGTCTGCTCGGTATCGCAATCGATGTGCATTGAGCGTAAGCGTTGCTTACTGTCCTGAACGAATGCCGCATGGCCCATTGCGCGCTTCAAGGCCTCAAGTATCAAGTTGACGATGGGGTCGCGCCCCACACCTCGCTCAAGATATGTTCGACTGCACGAGACGCGGCTCCGGATCTCCGTGCCTTGCTTGCACCGGGCTCGGAACCTCGCCCTGAGCGCGAGCGCGCTTCGCTCCAGGTCTATGCTGACCCCGTGCCCCACTCCGCACCACCTGCGTCCCGGAGCACGCAGAAGCGGCACGGCTGGGCCCATCGCAACTCAGCCGCAACCTCAGACATGCCTACTAGCTTCCAAGTCCGCGCAGCGCTGTCCCAGGTAAGTGCAACCTGTGGCGATATGTCGGATTTCCGAGCTGACATTTGTCTATTCCTAGGATGCGCGAGCCATATTTGAACACAGGTGAGCAGCGCATATTCCTGCTATTTTCTTTCAATTGACTTCGATGCATTGCAGATCACAATTCTGCATACAGACAATGTACGTGCGGCGCGTGAATGGCCGCGGTGGAGCGCCGCGGCGGGAGCCGCTTGCATGGCTGCCTGCGACTTGGGGTTGGGATGTCTCCTTCGAGACATCTGTGGCTCTGGCGATCTCATTCCCAGGCAAGAGGCCAAATGTCTATCAATTCGGGCTAACACCCGTCAATCTAACAGTTCCAGACATATCTACGCGCAACCCCGAGTGCAGATCTCAAAAAATGGTGCGCAGTCCGATTTCACTGAATTCTCTCATCTGACTTGGGGGCGCAGACAGCCTGATCGAGTACAAGCGGGTGCGCAATCTCATTTATCTTTCCTTCTTTCTCCCCTGGTCTGCTTCATCCCCATCCCCAATGCTCTCGTCTTTTGACGCACCTACTTCTCCCCAACTTCATCTCCGCCAGTGACCAATAAATACTTTGCTGACATCTCCTCCCAGCTACCCCGTACGATCTTCACGATGCCAGAGCGAGATGCTGCGCGACTGGCGTGCCATATTATGTATCACGCACGCAAGCATCTTGAACACAAGTGAACACATCGTGCGATACGACGGCGTATGGGGCGGCTGCTGTGCGAGCTGAATTGATTCGAGGCTACACGGGCAGCTGCGATCGACGATGATTCGTCGGAGGGCCGCTTGGATTGGGATTCGAGATTCGGCGACTGCGCTGCGACCACGATATACGGACACACTTGAAATCTGCATGCTGCACGGGCTGCAGCTGATGAGAATACGACACGACTGTCAGCGGTGGCGATGCAATCGCCGATGCAGGATCGTGCAAGCAGCAAAACGGCGTCGAATGAAAGCGAAGCGCGTGGACGAAGCACAGCGAGCTTGGCCTCGAGCGCGGTTGCGACTCCTCGCAATCTGCACGCCAGAGAAGTCCGCTTGGGGCCGGGGCCGCCGGGATGCGAGTAAGCGGGCAGGGCGCGGCGCAAAGCACTGGCCAGATTCCGTACTCGGCTGTTATTTCGCTTTTGTCCCTCTGATCGGCAGTGCTGCGGCAGAAGTCGCCGCTCGAGGTTGTGTCCTCGCTGCCCGGGTCGCACTCCGAAAACCTCGGGAGCGCGGCGACCAAGGCGTCTTCGGTCGCACCGCCGTCTGCCAGGTCCAAGCTAGATGAACACAATATCACAATAGGAACAGCTAAATATAAGATAAGCTTCAAAGCTGCAGCTGGAACATTAAGGCAACAATAAGGGCTTTGCTATCTTACTCGTAACCCAAGGATGCTTCTTTTTGGCCGTCGGGATGTATCAAAGAACGTAATCCTATACCAGTTCGCGCGAGCGCCGTGCCCGCTTACCCGCCGCTCAGCGCACGGCACCCTGCCGCACGCGCACTGCAGATCTCGAGGGGTCGCAACCGCAAGGCGCCGTCGGGCATCTGCACCTCGACTGCGCGCGGGCGACGTGTCAGACGCTGTGGTCGATGGTGGCGCTGCCCCCGATGTCCGCGCCACCCCGCTCGCCACTCGGCTCCGGAAGATACCGACGCGGACGTGGACTCGCCCGAATCCACATGCGTCGAGGTAGGCCGGTGATCAAGCTCAAGGGCGGAGCGCGCGATAGTCGTCTTCGTGCTGTGGTCCGCCCCACGCGCCCGGATCGACACGGACGCGCAGTCCGCATCCGCGAGCGAGCAGGATATGGGTACGTAGGGCGGGAGGGCAGCGCGCGGATTTCATGTTCCGGGCGGCGGCGCTGGAGACGGCGCAAGTGGCACGGAAGGTGGGCAGCGGAGGCAGTGGGCGGCGTCGCCCGAAGCGAATCAGCACCGCGAGCCGCGCGCGCGAAACGACTGGCGTATTCGCAAGTGTTACTGCGCGCGCGGCACTAGACACCCTATATGGGCGCCGTTCACGCTGCGTGGAACCACTGCGCGAACGCGTCCACCCTGCTCATGTCCGTGCTGACGTGGTTCAGCACCGCGCTGTTGCTGAGCCCCGCGGATGCGTGCGCGCAGGGGGAGAGGCCAACGGCCCGCGCATAGAGCGCGGTGCGCGCGAGGACGCCGGTCGTCATTGAGTGGAAGAAGAACTGGCATGGGGATCAGTGGTAATTATAAGATTCGAGGGCTGAGAAGCGGGGGAGAAGGGGAAGGAGGGAAGGGAAGAAAGGGCGCACACACCTGATGTTGACAGATACTCGCGAGGCGATGATACCCCACAGCCCGATGGCCATGCCGACACCCTTACCGATGCTCGTGGGGCGCACGCCGTCGGCCTCGGCGCGCGTGTGCGCCTTGGCAAAGTTGATGCGCGCCTTGACGAGCTGTGTGCCGCACAGCTGCGACGTGTCCGAGACGACCCACGGGCAAGGAAAGAAACAATCAAATAAGCAAAGGAGTACAAGAGAAAGGCATGAGACGCACCTTGAAGACGCTGCTGCACCAGAAGAGGTGCCAGCACATCATCCGAGGAAGCGCGCGTGCGCTAGCGCTGCACGAGGTCCCGAAAGAGGCGCCCAGAAACGGTTTGAGGCCAGGGAGAGAGAGGCGCGGCAAACGCTCTGGCCAAGCGGGCGAAGCCCGCTGCGTGAGGAGGGGAAACACCTCCGTGAGGCTGAGGCCCTGTACCGGCGCAGGACCCGCGCGCGTGAAGATGTGCTCCGCGTGGTGGCCCGCGTACGCGGGTGGGGGCAAGATGCTAGAGTTCGCAAAGGAGAAGAGCGCGAACGCGGCGAGGAGCTCCTGCTACTGCTGCGGTCATGCATGCGCGGGTGTTTACAAGGGCACGGATGTGGAGAGCGCGAGCGGTGGCGGCAGGAAGGGTCACGACCTTGCACGTCTCGCTGGACCAGAGACCGAGAGCTCGTGTGGGCCAGGTGACTGGAACTGAGACGGGCCGGCCGCTGCTGAGATGTAGTTGGAGGTGTTGGGCCCGGCGGAGGTCGAGTATGTAGCGGAGCTCTGCGGGCGGCTTCAGTAGGGTGCAACAAAAGAAACAAAAGAGGACATAGCCACTGCTTACATAGCCACCGCCACAGTTATTGTCTTTTCGCATAGCTTGTTTGCGGGGGAACGCGGCACGGCGCGCCCAGCAGCGGGTAAGCGGCACGGCGCTCGCGCGAAGCTTGCGCCGATGCCAGGGGACTTGAGCGTGCAGCGCAAGCACAGACATCGAGGGCTGCGCGACATACACGCCACCGTGCACTTGCGCCCAGCCGCAGGGACAGCTTCGATGCCGCTGGACTTGAGAATGTGAGGAGCGGGGACATCGGGGTGCCGCGCAGGTGACTTGGTGCGCTTGCGCCGAGCGGTGAAGACACAGCAGACACAAACACCGCCACGCAGTGTCAGCGGACAGGGCGCTCCGGCGTCTTGGTCGGTGGGGCAGTATACGGCCGGTGCTGGTCTCTCTTTAGGCTCGGCACTGACGGTGCCACGTCGCTAGCCTGAGCCGCGGGTGCACACCGACCCGCGGATTCGCGGGCGGCATTGAGCTCACGGCACGGAGCGGGAATCGTGGGTGGCGGCGGGTGCGATGCGGGCGCGCTCCATGTGCAGCGCGACCGCAGGGGTTTGCGACTCGAGCGGCGCTGCGGAGTTGGTTCTCTGCCATATGATGCACGTAAGCTTCTCGAGCACTCGAGACCGTGACATAGGCGGATTGTGAGAGCGCCAACGGGCTTGATGATGTGCGGACAGCCTGCTCGACGCGAGCGGCTTGCGCAGCGGGGTAGGCGCCTGAGCGATGCGGTGACGTGGAGGCTGATGCGGCTGCCAAGCCGGCTGCTCCGCGGCCGATCAAACAATCGCAGCTGCCGGTCATCGGCCGCTCAAATAATCCCAGCTGCCGCTGAGCGGCCGACGAGCGGCTGCTGAGCGGCCGACGACTTTTGGACCACCCGAGACAATATGATTTGGATTCCATTTTGGGCTTGCCAAAAGCGTGGCCAAAACGTATTGTTTTCGGTCGCCCAAAAGGGTTCCCGAAACTATTGTCTTTGGGATCCCTTTTGGGCGACTGTAAACAATAAGTTTGATGCAACCCAAAATGGCACCCGGAACTATAGCTTTCCAGTGCAGTATCAGGGTGGCCAAAAGCGAATACAAAACAAGTACTTTCGGGCTGCCTGGAACTATTACAAATTCTATTACTTTTCTATTCATATTCGGGAGTCCCTAAACAAGTACTTTATGTTTCAATCTTCCGCAACTCATATTCTGTTACCAAAATTACTACTTTTCGATACGTTTTTCGGCGGCCCAAAAGCCCACATTTTGCCGTGTGAATCACTACAGAGAACTAAATTGAGAAGCCTGGCGAGATTAACGCCTCCAGAAATAGAGCGGCGGAGGTGTGGGGTCGTCGATCGGCAGACCGGGAATTCCCGGAGAAGACCAAAATAGCTTTGGTTCGACCCCGGGATAAAGTGGGGGTTTTCAAGGCCAGAAACAGGCTCCGGGGCCTCGAAATATGGGGCGCACAGCGCGGGCCGGCGTGCCCCGGCAGTGCCGAGCGGCGGGAGGCGCACCAATTTTTTTCGGCCAAAAATGAGGCCGTTCCGTGCCAAGCCTCACCGCCACCTGCCAATCGAAGCGTCGGACCGGGCACCGTGGCCGCATCGCAGCCTATTTGGGAAACCCCGTCTCTTGTCTTCAAACCACCACCTCGATTTTCGACTCCGGCGGCCCTCGGCCCGCAGGACCTCGAGACTCGAAATGCATTAGCGGAGGCATTCAACATACACGCCTGGCCCTTCATTTCCGGTCTCCGTCGGGCCCAATCGAAGCAAATGCGATCTGCATGCAGAACGGTATCCGAGCTTACCGCTGGCCCTAGGTTTGCCGCAGGTCTATTTTTGTGGCGTAAATCGTTTGGGCTGACGAATCCGCAGTGCCTTCGCTACGCATGGCCTATCAGAACAAGCGAAGAGGCGGCGAACTCGAAAACAACGAAATCCGCATATTCGATGTTCCCGCGAGACAGGGCTCGGGGACTTCTGATGGACGGCTTCTATGCGAGCGGCTGATGCGGGGCTACTGCGGATTTGCGCTGTGCGTCGCTGCTTCCTCGCGCTTGTCTCGAAAACTAACTTTAACCTGGGCTGCAGTACCCCCGCTATTGCGACTGGTATAGGCCGCCGCCTGGGGTGGTATATGGCGCGCCACCTCGGGACTGACCTTCGTCCGACCCTAGATCAAAAATCTGGCCTGCACCGCTGCACAACCCCCGATACGCTGCATGGTTCGTTTTCAACCATATCCGAAATATTCGCTGCAGCCTCGACCGAGCGCCGCGGCCTTCGAAACTTTGCACGGATCATCTATTCTAGTAATAGAACAGGATCGCTGCCTTCGATTAGAAGGCCAGGGACGCGCTGGGCAAGAATCGCACCCAGGGGGTTTGGCGGCGAACTCGCTTGTTGAGCTTGGTTCTGGCTCCGAGGTGCGTCCATATCTATATCCGAGCTATTTTGAGGCTCTAGCTGACTGATTGCGCACAGCCCTGGCGGCGGTCTTCGGTGCTAGGATGTATAAGAGCTGGGCAACATCCTCCCTCTTCTTCACTCAACCACCCACCACCCACCTCGCCTCTCGACTACCGGCACTCAGTGGACCTCGAACAACCTTCGAACTCGACGCCCCGACGCCGCCTCCGACCTCTGCCCTCGCCGTTGCTCGACATCGAGCACATCGTCACCGAGCCACTCGATGTCGGGACCCGCACCACATCGGCTTTGGCACTTGTCAGGTGTTGGGATTACTCGGGTGTGTTCAATATCTAAAGCATCCTCTTCTCTGATCGCTCCCAGCACACCGCTTCCTCCTCATCGAGCTCGACAGCGCTAGGCCACTCGCGCTCGGCACCGCGCCCTCGATGCTCGGCGAGCCTCCCGCGCGATCCAGGTGTGTTCATTATCTACTGTTACCTTTTTTCTCATCTATTACAGCCCCCCATGCTTGCCCGTCGTCCAGCCCGATGTCGGACCAATCTGAGCTACTCGACATCAGCATCGCTCGGCGGCGCTGCCCGTGCTCGGGGCGCAGGACTTGATACTGGGATTCTCGGCGCATCTGGTACGTCTCCCGCCTCCTGTATCCCGCGCTCTCATTCGCTCTCAGCACACTGTTTTTCGCACCGCCGCCGCCGCCGAGCCCTGATTCGGACCCGCCGCTAGCACTCGGCGGACCTCTGCGCACTCGCGCTCGGCATGGAGTACTCGGCGCCGGCGTAGTCGGCACAACTGGTAAGTGCTATGTTTCTGTAGTCGCCATTCTCATATTTTCTAGATCAGTGTTTTCTCACCCCGCGCTCTGTCACCACTGCCGCCAGTAGCGCACCCTGGCTCGCGGCATGCGCCGACGCATGCTCGCCCTGCCTCCAGCGCATCGAGTCCACCCCGAGTGGCCCCGATGCGCATCCGAGACTGCGGCTGCAACTTTCACTGCCACCACACCGCGCGGCCTCCGTTGCCCTTCGGACCGACCGGTATGACTTTATCATGAGCCCTGACTCATCTCACCGCCGTTTGCAGCCCGCCCCCGGCTCCCGCAGTCTCCCGCTTCGACCCGAAGTCTTGCCGACCCACCGCCACACCTTGATTTGTGTCGAGATTATCGCTCTGCTGCCTGTAGTACATTTGTTATCTGTTTATCTGTGATCGCCCGTTCTGACCGTTAGGTTACAATCACAGCCCAAATCTGTTCAATATCCGGTGACTTCGGTGGGGACTTTCAATGGTGCGTCTATTTACTTATCGAGTCCTTCAAACCAACCCGAACACTTAGTTTTCAACTCGAATGGCCTTCAAGTCTCAAGGCCTCGCACTCTAGTCGGACTTCGGGATACGGTTTGTGCTTCATTACTCTTTGGGGCCAAGTTCATTCTGACATCGACGGTCAGATCCCAGTCTTGCGATCTTAGCCCTCGCTTCACTCGAGTCGCTTGGTTTGACTTCGAACAAGGGCTGGTATGTGGTTCGTATCCATCGCTTAGTTCATTCTGACTCCAAACAATAGATCTCAGTTGTAACGGCCTTCAAATTTGAAGCCGCCGCTTGGTTCGACACTCGTACTCGGACTTCAAACAAGCCACAGTATGTACTTCATTATCTGCCTGGTCCTTCGGTTTGACTTGACGGTTAGACTTGGGTTAGACTCCGGTTCTAATGACCTTCAAAAATGAAGTCCGCCGTTTCATTTGAGCGCTGGGTTGACTTGAAGTAAGTTGCGGAAAAGTCTGTGCATCCTTCAGTCTAATCTTGACCGCCAGATTCCACTTCAGATCCCCCGCCCGGCCCTCAAACTACCTTGGTTGACTTTGAACTGAGCCACCGGTATGTCAACCATTCATTCATCCTTCAAGTCTTTCATCCTGACTTCGACCATTAGCTTTCAACCTTCAAACATCGAATTCAACGGCGCTGGGCCCGGGCAACGTTCCCTCGATCGACTTCACACGAGCTATAGTAAGTACTTCAGTCTGAATCGAAGCCTTCGATCTGACTTTACCTTTAGCTATTAACCCTAATGGCCTTCGACTTTCAAGGCCGGCGCTTGACTGCGCCGCCTGGATTGACTTCGAATGAGCTATTGTATGTCCTTTCTTGTTACTTACTTCCTTGATTCTTACTTTCGCCATAAGATTTCAACTTGAATTACCTTCGATCTCGATCCCGGCGCTCCAGTTGACGCCCTGGACTGACTTTGAACGAGCCATCGGTAAGTACTTCGGTATGTACTGATCCATTGATTCTGACTTGACCACTAGATTTGAATCCTAATGGCCTTCAATATTGGTCTTGGGCGCTTGTGTCGGCACCTTAGATCGACTTCAAGCGAGCTACAGTAAGTACTCTATCCTTCATCGAAGCCTTCATTCTAACTTGACCATTAGATTTCAACTCTAATGGCCTCAATATCGGGCTTGAGCGCTTGCGTCGGCGCCCTAGATCGACTTCAAACGAGCTACAGTGAGTACTCCAGTCTACATCGAAGCCCTTATTCTAACCTGTCCTTTGGATTTCAGTCTAATGGGCTCAATATTGGTCTCGGGTGCTTGCGTTGGCACCCTAGATTGACTTCAAGTTCAAGTCAAATCACTGGTAAGTACTTAATCATAGCTTCGCATCCTTCATTCTTACTTGACCATTAGATTCCAACTCTAATGGCCTTCATCATCGGGCTCGGCGCCCTGGATTGACTCCAAGTTCAACTTGTCAAATGACCAGTCAGTAAGTGTTTGAATCACATCTTCGCAGCCTTCATTCTGACATGGCCCATTAGATTTCGACTCTAATGGACCTCGCATACCAAGTCCTGCGCTTGAATATGCTCCGGATCGGCTTCAAATGAAGTACAGTAAGTACTTCAATGTACATCGAAGCCTTCATTCTAACTCGACCATCAGATTCCAACTCTAATGGCCTTCATCATCGGGCTCGGGCGCTTGCGCCGGCGCCCTGGATTGACTTCAAGTTCAACTTGTCAAATGACCAGTCAGTAAGTGTTTGAATTATATCTTCGCATCCTTCATTCTGACTTGGCCCATTAGATTTCAAGTCTAAATGGCCTTCGAATATCGAGTCCGGCGCTTGACTGCTACCCTACTCGGATCGACTTCAAACGAGCTATAGTAAGTACTTCAATGTACATCGAAGCATTACTAGTAGTCTAATTTGACCTTCAGACTTCAACTCTGACGGGCTTCAAATATCAAGTCCGGCGCTCGACTGCGCCCCCTCGACGCCTTCAACCAAGCTACAGTAAGTACCCCGTTGTCCACCACAGCCTCACTTCTAATTTGAACTCAACCGTTAGATCCCATTATTCCAATCGAGTCGCATATCAAATCCGGCGCTTCAAGTTGACTGCGCCCCAAGAACCCAAGATCGACAAGTCCACACTCAACCTCAAACTCAAACAATCCATAGTATGTATGTAATACATCCCCCAGTTTCATCCTACATCGCAGCTAAGTCCAATCTGACTTGCCTCCAGATCCGAACGCTACTAGTACTAGAACGGGCTTCGAAAACCGGCTGAGCGCTTGCCTGCGGCGCCCGGATTGACTTCACACGAGTCCGATTTGGGCTCTTCGAGTCCCAAGCCCGGCGCTTGCATTACGCAGCGCCGCCCGGATTGACTTGCCAGCTCGTACTTCTATAGCTACTACATACATGAACCAGGCCTGACATTCCCACCTACTACTTGGATGACCTCCACCGGGCGCTTGATTTTGCGTTCGAGTACAGTACGGGTAAGTGCCCAACTAGATCCCCGCATCCTCGCTCTGACTTGACCAGCCAGCGGGCGCCTTCAATGGATCCCGCCTCCCGACTCCCGCTTCGATCCGGGGTGACCCGACCAGCCGACTCGGATCGCTTCGGGTGCGGGTTCTGAGCCCGCGCTTCAAGTGCCTCGATGGACTGGGACGTCGAACGAGCCGCGGTACGTCCTTCAGTACTCCAAGAGCCCTTCGCTCTGACTTGGCTATTAGAATGGGCTTCGAACTTCGACTCCGAGCGGCGCGCAGCCCCGGACTTGTAGGCTTCGAGTCTGCAAATCTGACTGAGGTCTACTGGCCTTTGATTCCGCGCAAGCGCCGGGGCCGCCGTTCCACTTCAAGCCTTGAGTGTATAGGTGAGTTATAGGCACTGAATGCGACGTTCGGAGCTGACCATTCGGGACTTCGAAGCTAGCTTTCGTCGCAGGCTTTGGCCGTTAGCTGCGGCTCGAGCTCGAACCCGGAACGGCCTGCGGCGAGTCTGCGGCGTCCCGCGCGCGCTTCGCACAGCCCGGACGTCGCTCGAGGTGAGTACGAGCTGCGCATCTTGTTAGAGTTGCGCTAATGGGCTTCGCAGTTCAGGGCTTACTTCTTTGACTTGGAACGAGCGGTGGTAAGTGTTTCCTCTCTGCGCATCCCTCCATCTGAACGCAGCCGCTAGATAGCGGCGCTGCCTTTGAGCGCCGAGCGCGGGGTGCGACGCGGCGACGGCGTGTCCCGTGTGGGCCTCGTGCGCCTCCTCTGACAGCCGCGAACGGCCTGTAGCGCCGCAGCGCGCGTGTGGTGTGCGTGCTGCTGCAGAGCGTACGCTCGATGCGTACGGCGCTTGCGCAGCGCGGGGCTGTCCTTGGGCGAGCGATGCGTCCTCGGCAACGGGCAGACGCGCATCGGAGCGAGTCCAGGGCGCGTTCGGCCCTATCGCAGACGTAGCGCAAGCGGGGCCGCCGGGCTCGAGGGTGGGCTCGGCGCGAGCTCGTTGCACGCAGCGCGACTCGCCGCCGCGGCCCGTTCTAGACGAGGCGCTGCTCCTGAGGCCCGAGGAGTCGGCGCGAGGCGGGAGGCGGACGGGCGAAGTAGATCGCGCCTTGTCCGGGCTACGGGCAGAGCCGGACTGCGTTTGCGCTGCGAACGTCGGGGCGCATTCGGGGCGAGTTCGTCGCTGCCACCGCTCGCCGGAGCGCGAATGGGGCCATTGGGATGGCGTCAGAGCGAGCAGCGGGGTGCGTTCGGCGGGAGATCGGGGCTGTGTGCTGCTAGAGCGCACGTAGCGCGAATGGGCCACTGGGGTCGCATGAGACTGCCTTTGAGTCTGAGAGTAACGCGAGTGGGTCGCTGCGAGTGGACGAGCGATGACGCAGACGAGCGAGCATCGTCGCGGCTGGCTTGACAACTGCTGCATCCAACACACGTACGTCCGAGTCGCGGCCACGTGCATCCTGAGCTATGCTTACGTCGATCTCTTTGAATTTTCGTTTCCGTTCTCCAGTGCACTTCTTGCTGGCTGCACAGGACCAACGCGGCTTCCGGTACGTGGCCCCGCCCTATTCTGCCTCGCGTTTATAACAGAGCTGCAGTCTCTCAGCTCCCTCGCGCTAGCCCCCTCAGCGGCGCACGCAGCCGTTTTTCTCGCCGCAAACCCATGCAGGCGCGCTGAACTGCGCCCCGGAATCCCCTTGGACCGAGCGCCAGGGCGGGCTCGGCGCGAGCTTGTTGCACATAGCGCAAATCGATGCCGCTACTCGTTCTGAATGTGGACCCTATGCGCGCGCGCCTTTGGCGCCTGCTTGGAACCTACTCCACTGAGCAACGAGACGGGGCGCTGCTCCCGGGAAATGAGCGCGCGAGGCGGGCGGCCGAAGCAGATCGCGCCGCGCGGAGACGGACCGCTGCTCTCCGCCTGACGCCTCCCCGTGTCCCCAGCGGGCGTGCGCGGCACAATAACCCGTTACGTCACCACCATCCAGTCCCCGTCGACGACCTACCACTTCTACGAGCTCGACGTCGTGGGCCTCGACCAGGACTGGCTCGAGAGCGGCGAGCGCCGCCGCGAGTGGGTCGACTACGCCGAGGCCGTGCGCCGCCTCGACTGGAAGGCCGAGCTCGCGCAGGGCCTGCGCCTGTCCAGCCTCGCGCCGGCGCGGTGACCCCGCGGGAGAGCCCCGTCTCTCCCACAAGCGCCCAACTGCACTGCATACATTTAGAGCCACCGCTACCTACCTTACATCCCGTTAACCATACCCCGACACCCGCATCCCGGACCCGCCGAATTTAGCATCCCACCTCCGAGTCCCTGTCCCATGCTCCGCTCAATACATGTACATGTCCGTCCGGTGTCGCGCCCACGAATATAATATCGCATCTAGATGTAGTTTTATTGAGAGTAGAGCGCACTAGTTAAAGTTTGAAAATTTGAATGCCACAGGCACCTCGTTATCTTAATCTTATAAAAGTACTTAGGTTCGGATCAAGCTTGTTTTGCTGATACGATCAGATTTGGTCACCTAGTTGAGTTTGGATGTGAATCCACCTACACAAATCAATGCGTTCTCTCACTGTTCGCCGCCTTCTCTGACTGTTTGCCGCCTCGCCTAAAAGTTCGCACTTGTTTAAACTTTCAAATTTACTAGAGTCCCAAGTCAGTCGGTCTATTTTTAGATTTTGGCCATAGTCTCCCCGTCCCGAGGGTCGGCAGGCGTTCAGTAAAATCGACAGGTACGTACGGGAGGGGGGGATCTAGATACATCTCACCGGATCCCCGATGCATCTGCAATCGGTGCCTGGTGCGAGTCGGTAATCGGGCTGGAATCGCGGGTCAGCGAGTTCGGCATTCTAGGGTTAGGACTCACTGGAAACACGCAGAATCGTAGGGTCAGAGTCGAATTCATGGGCTCAGGAATCTGTATTCGAACTCGAAGCCTGTTGAATTAGGGTTAGGACCGAGTAAACGGACTCAAAAACAGAGGCTTTCCCATGAAAATGAGCACAAGTCCTCGAGGCGCTGTTTCTTGGGGATTTGAGCATCTAGAAATGGGCAGCCGAAGATCCCCGAGTAGACATTTTCTGGGGATTTCAGCATGCTAGAATAGTCCATGAGGGTGCATTCGAACATACCTGGAAAGGGACGCGGGGACTTGGGGCGCTCGCCGGAACGCGAAAAGTCCAAAAAGAAACCCATTGAACTCGGCCGAGATCCCCGAGGACGTGTTCGAGCGGTGTGTTGAAGGATTTAAGCTAGAATAACTATGTTAGAGTGCAACTAAATGAGATACTTCAGCATACCAAGAACGTCCCGACACACGCGCGGCTTGCTCGCTGGAGTCCCAAAAACGGAATCCATTTTTTGAGGACCGCGGGGCCACTTGGAGTGTTGCGCACAGGATGTCGGGGATAGCGCTGCCACGGTAGAGGTATGTAGACAGTTTGCGGGACGTCCGAAAATCATGTTACATCACCAGGCACGTCCCGCAGAGCGGCGGGGCAGCGCGGGCATGGTGGGGATAGTGCCGCATCAACCTGGTCGCGGGACACCCAAAACTCGAATCGAAATGGGGTGTGTGAACTTGGGAATTGAGACGGATGTTCGCCGGTGAATGCCGACATGACAGGACAGAAGTACCCAACATGCTGACATAAAAGCGTCAGAACTCATCTCATAACAGAAAATCTGAACATACTAAAGCATCGCCGGGGCGCATCACTGAAAGCGCTCTCGGGGGAAGATTGAAATAAAAATTGGCAGCGGCGGCGCAGAGCAGAGGACTGATGCACAACATCAGTACCCAAGGTAGAATGAAAATTTCAAGAGTTGAGCTTACATGGGGCGCAGCGGCAGCGGGACCGCAAAAAATCAACTTGAAATGTTGAGGGTAGCCCTGACACGTCAAAGGGGCGCGGAGACGTTGGCCGGAACACAAATGATCGTGTCTGAACGTTGACGGCAACAGAGATGTGTTGGGTGCATCAAAGTGGTGGCCGATGCACGAAACCATGAATGGAAATTGCGGCCGCAGCGCGGGTGCATCGGGGGCATAACAGCAGTAACACAGGACTAAATCTCGAATGGGACTGACAGCGGCGGCGGCGACGCGTCGGGGCACCGCCGATGCGCCGGACGCATCAAACCCGCCGCAACATCGGGCCAGATGGCGCTAACACGTCGGGCATGTCAAGAACGGTGTAGATCTGCCGGGTATCATTAGTTTGAGCTTTTCTCAAGAACACGGGACTTACTGATGCGCGGCGGAAGCGCCGATGAGGCCCGAATGTCGAGGGCGGCACTGACACATCAGGCGCATCACAGCGGCGGCAGGATCGCGAATCAGCGAGTCGAAACAGCACAGGTGCAACGGGAGTTGGAGAGTGAAATCTTGATTCAGAATAAAGGAAGCAGCGGCGCCGATGGCGCGCCGGGCACATCAAACCCGCGACCAGGGCGAGTCGGGCCAGCGCCGACGCGTGAACACGTCGAAAATGGTGTGTATCTGCCTTAGATAATGAGTTTTGAGCAGAAATAAAAATCTCGGAACTTACCGAGGATGGTCACCGCCGCCGTGAGATTGACAGCGCATCACGCTGATTGCGAGAGGCGTACTGCGCGTAAGGGGACGCGCCACTCGTGGGAAGCTCGAAATTGAATTTGAAAAAATTGAGCCTGCACGATTGAATGCGAGATGTCGGCGGTGGCGCCGAACACGTCATGCACATCAACTGAGTGGTCTTGAATCGGGCCCGCGCCGACGCGTTGGATAACGCGTCCAGCGCATCGAAAACAGCGTAGATCTATGGTAGATAATGAGTTTTGAACAGAAAAAAAAAGCAGGACTTACGGGAGTATGTCGCCGTTGCAGCGGCGGCGGCAGCGACGCGTCGATCGATCAAACGACGACGCCGACGCGCCAGGCGTATCAAACCGGCAGTGGGACCGAGTCGGGCTCGCGTGGACACGTCGGAAAACAGGTCAAGCACAACAAAAACTGTGTAGATCTGCGATAAATAATGAGTCTTGAGCCGGAGAAAAAGATCACGGGACTTACGAAGGCTCGTCGCTGCCGCAGCGGGGTGATGGCGCGGCCCCGTCGCTCGCAAGTGGCGCACAACGCTGGAGAGGACGCCGCGCTCGCGCGCCGCTCGCAGGAAGCCCAAATGTTGAATTCAAAAACATTGAGCTTGCGCGATTGAATGCAAAATGTTGGCAGCGGGGCAGCCGCATCAAACCAGCAGCAAAGTCGAGTCCGACGCGCTGGAAAGTGCCCGAAACACGTCGAAGACGGCAGAAAGCTGACATAAAGAATGAGTTTCGAGCAGAAGAAATAATAATCACGGGACTTACCGAGACTTGTCGCCGCCGCCGCCGCAGGATTTAGAGTGCATCACGCTAATCGCGAGAAGCGCACGGCGCGTAAGGGGACGCGCTGCTTGCGGGAAGCCCGAATATCGAACTCTGAAAAATTGAGCTTGCATGATTGAATGCAAAATGTCGGCGGCGGCGTCGAACACGCCATGAACATCAGCCGAGCAAGCTTAAATTAGACCGGCGGCGACGCATTGAAAAGGGCGTGAAAGAATGTTGGCGGTGGCGTTGGGAGCATCGAACCAGCGCCGAGATCGAGTCGGCGGCGTCAAAAACGGCATAGATCTACTATAAGAATAAGGTTGAGCCGCCGAAAGAAAATCATGAGACTTACTGATGTGCGAATGCGCGTGGCCGCCCCAGCGGGACTGACAGTAGATCACGCTGCTTGGGGTCGCGAGATCAAGCCGTCGACGTGTGAGACACGTAACGGGACGCGCAGGAAAACCAATCGAGTGGGGTTCATCGGCCGCTGATGACTTGCGCGCGACACGGCGGTGATCTGAAGAGAAGGGTGAGTCAGTACCAAGAACAGAACTACGAAAAGAGTAGCTTACAGTTGCTCCTGCCGGTGAGGAGTACAATTTGCCAGCGGCAACTTGAGTTGAGCCTGAAGTTCAAGGCTTTACAAGAAGGGGATGGAGGACCAAGAACTCCAAGGCTCGCAAATTGGGCTAAGCGATGGGGTCTGACAGTGCGGTGCGAGGGGCAATGGAGAGACGGGAGTGTGAAGGTGGTGGTATAAGATGAAGTGTCAACATGTGTGTGTGTTTGGTCTCACCGGGTAACATTTCGCACGCAAAAGGTTCAACAAATCTATTTACGTTCCTCCGCCGGTGGTTGCACAGCTCGGGGCTTTTGCCGCGTCTCCACCCGCATCTCTGCCGCAGTCTATTTCTGCTTGGTTCCGCAGGCCTTTCTTCCGATGACCGTGTTCAACTTGATCTGGGTATTGATAATCATTCTAATTTTTCACTCGGTTGACTGCTCTTCACATCTCTGTACTGGTCCGAACTACTGCGAGTAGCTGACAGCTCAGTTTCTCTCAAGGCTGAGAGAATTTGGTTGAGGCACTACAATTTTGGGGGGCACAAACAGAAATTCAAATGAGTTTCGGGGTGGTCAACTATTGCTTATCTTACCCTGTCTACCCTTTCGCAAATCGATAAAGATAGAGTTTAGCTGGGTGACAGCCTCCCCCCGGACCGAGGCTAATCGGAACGGAGAAGGGCATCAAGATCAGCCCAACTTATTTTGGGATGCCAAGTTCAAATTAAATTAATCTTGAGTTGAGTTCTGGGCAGGGCTGAGCCAGCTGGAATAGAAGCGGAATAAGCGAAAGGCTCAGTTGCCGCGGATGGGACGGCGAAGCAAAGGAGCACCTCAAATAGAACACCGCAAATTCCCGAGGGACCAGAATAGAATGGTTGAGTTTTGCAAGATTGAGTCTTGAACATATCGGTGCTAGTTGAGGTGCAGCTGCACTGTGAAAAGTCCCATAGGGCCGCACACTGGAGCGCTCGGCCCGTGCGCGGCATGGGCGGCGCGCCCAATTTTTTTTTGAGCCAGTGGCGGGACAGCCGCCGTCCGATCAAAATTCACCGCCACCTGCCAATCGAGGCGGCGGTCCGAGTTCCGTCGACATATCGCGGCCTAATTCGGAAACCCCGTCTCTTGCTCTCAACCACAACATCGACTTTTTGGTGTCCGAGCGCCCCGGGCCGGAGCGACTCAGGACTTGTCACATATCATCTCGACCCTTAACCCTCCGGATCCCAGCCTTCATCTCCGCTGCCCGTCGACCCCAACGGAGGCAATCTCGATTGCATGCTAAAACGACATCTGCGGCACTAGAGGCTTTCGACAAGCGGTCGCCTTCCAAAGCGATGCTCTATCAATTGCGAGGGTTACGCCGCAGGATTCGCGCGGCATGCAGGCCGGTCAATTCAAGCAGAGAAGCGGCGAACTCGAAATACGCGAAATATGCATATTCGATGTCCCGCCGATTCTGAGCCAGAATAGCCTTGATGGACAGGTTATGCGGCATCTTTGATGTGGGATTAGAGGGGTTTTGCGCTGTGCGTCGCTGCTTCCTCGCGCTTGTCTCGAAAACTAATTTTAACCTGGGCTGCAGTACCCCCGCTATTGCGACTGGTATAGGCTGCCGCTTGGGGTGGTATATGGCGCGTCACTTTGAGATTAACTTCCGGCCGACCCTAGACCAGAAATCTGGCCCGCGCCGTTGCACAACCCCCGATACGCTGCGTAGTTTGTTTTCAACCATATCCGAAATATTCGCTGCAGCCTCGACCGAGCGCTGCGGCCTTCGAAACTTTGCACGGAGTATCTATTCTAGTAATAGAACAGGATCGCTGCCTTCGATTAGAAGGCTAGGGACGCGGTGGACGAGAATCGCACCCAGAGGGTTTGGCGGCGAACTCGCTTGTTGAGCTTGGTTCTGGCTCAGAGGTGCGTCTATATCTATATCCGAGCTATTTTGAGGCTCTAGCTGACTGATTGCGCACAGCCCTGGCGGCGGTCCTCGGTCCTAGGATGTATAAGAGCTGGGCGACATCTGCCCTCTCCTTCACTCAACCACCCACCACCCACTTCGCCCCTCGACTACCAGCACTCAGTGGACCTCGACCGACCTTCAAACTCGACGTCCCGACGCCGCCTCCGACCTCCGCCCTCACCGTTGGTCCACATCGAGCACATCGTCACCGAGCCACTCGATGTCGGGACCCGCACCACATTGGCTTCAGTGCTCGTCAGGTGTCAGGACTGCTCAGGTGCGCTCACTTTCTAATACACCCCCTCTTCTGATCGATTCCAGCACCCCGCCGCCGCTCTATCGAGCTCGACAGCGCCGAGCCACTCGCGCTCAGAACCGCGCCCTCGATGCTCGGCGAGCCTCCCGCACGAACCAGGTGTGTTCACTATCTACTGTTACCTCTTTTCTCATTTGTTACAGTCCACCATGCTTGCCCGTCGTCCAGCCCGATGTCGGACCATTTCGAGCCGCTCAACATCAGTTTTGCTCGGCGGCGCTGCCCGCGCTCGGGGTGCAGGATCTGATACCGGGATCTTTCGCGCATCTGGTGCGTCTCCCGCCTTCCGTATCCCGTGCTCTCCTTCGCTCTCAGCACGCTGTTTTTCGCACCGCCGCTGCCGCCGAGCACTGATTCAGACCCGCCGCTAGCACTCGGCGGACCTCTGCGCACTCGCACTCGGCATGGAGTGCTCGGCGCGGGCGTAGTCGGCACGACTGGTACGTGCTTTGTGTCTGTAGCCGCCGTTCTCATATTTCCCGAGTCGGCCGTTTATTGCCCCGCTCTGCCACTGCCGCCACCGGTAGCCCTCCTCGACTCGCGGCATGCCCTGACGCGTGCTCTCCCTGCCTCCAGCGCATCGAGTCCACCCCGAGTGGCCCCGATGCGTATCCGAGCGCCGCTGCGTCTTTTACCGCCGGCACTCTGCGCGGCCTCCGGCGCCCATCGGACCCACCGGCATGACTTCACCCCGAGACCTGACTCACCTTACCGTCGTTCTTCGCCTACCTCCTCCCTCCGGAGTTTTGCGCTTCGACCCGAAGTCTTGCCGACTCGCCGCCGCGCCTCAATTGCAAGATCGATATTGAGTTTATGATTCAAATGTGCGTCCTGTATCTATCTGTTATCGCCCGTTCTGACGTTGTACCATTAGATTTCAACCACGCTTCCAATCTGTTCAATATCCGTTAACTTCGGCGGGGTTTTTGAAGCTCGTTAATGGTGCGTATGATGCATCTACTATTTACTTATCGGGTCCTTCAAACTAACCGGAACCCTTAGATTTCGACTTGGAGGGCCTTCGAATGTCAATGCACCGCACTCGAGTCGGACTTGAGATAAGGTTCGTGCTTTGTTATGTAATCTTCGGGGCTTCATTCTGACATCGACGGTCAGATCCCAGTCTTGCGATCTTAGCCCTCGCTTCACTCGAGTCGCTTGGTTTGACTTCGAACAAGGGCTGGTATGTGGTTCGTATCCATCGCTTAGTTCATTCTGACTCCAAACAATAGATCTCAGTTGTAACGGCCTTCAAATTTGAAGCCGCCGCTTGGTTCGACACTCGTACTCGGACTTCAAACAAGCCACAGTATGTACTTCATTATCTGCCTGGTCCTTCGGTTTGACTTGACGGTTAGACTTGGGTTAGACTCCGGTTCTAATGACCTTCAAAAATGAAGTCCGCCGTTTCATTTGAGCGCTGGGTTGACTTGAAGTAAGTTGCGGAAAAGTCTGTGCATCCTTCAGTCTAATCTTGACCGCCAGATTCCACTTCAGATCCCCCGCCCGGCCCTCAAACTACCTTGGTTGACTTTGAACTGAGCCACCGGTATGTCAACCATTCATTCATCCTTCAAGTCTTTCATCCTGACTTCGACCATTAGCTTTCAACCTTCAAACATCGAATTCAACGGCGCTGGGCCCGGGCAACGTTCCCTCGATCGACTTCACACGAGCTATAGTAAGTACTTCAGTCTGAATCGAAGCCTTCGATCTGACTTTACCTTTAGCTATTAACCCTAATGGCCTTCGACTTTCAAGGCCGGCGCTTGACTGCGCCGCCTGGATTGACTTCGAATGAGCTATTGTATGTCCTTTCTTGTTACTTACTTCCTTGATTCTTACTTTCGCCATAAGATTTCAACTTGAATTACCTTCGATCTCGATCCCGGCGCTCCAGTTGACGCCCTGGACTGACTTTGAACGAGCCATCGGTAAGTACTTCGGTATGTACTGATCCATTGATTCTGACTTGACCACTAGATTTGAATCCTAATGGCCTTCAATATTGGTCTTGGGCGCTTGTGTCGGCACCTTAGATCGACTTCAAGCGAGCTACAGTAAGTACTCTATCCTTCATCGAAGCCTTCATTCTAACTTGACCATTAGATTTCAACTCTAATGGCCTCAATATCGGGCTTGAGCGCTTGCGTCGGCGCCCTAGATCGACTTCAAACGAGCTACAGTGAGTACTCCAGTCTACATCGAAGCCCTTATTCTAACCTGTCCTTTGGATTTCAGTCTAATGGGCTCAATATTGGTCTCGGGTGCTTGCGTTGGCACCCTAGATTGACTTCAAGTTCAAGTCAAATCACTGGTAAGTACTTAATCATAGCTTCGCATCCTTCATTCTTACTTGACCATTAGATTCCAACTCTAATGGCCTTCATCATCGGGCTCGGCGCCCTGGATTGACTCCAAGTTCAACTTGTCAAATGACCAGTCAGTAAGTGTTTGAATCACATCTTCGCAGCCTTCATTCTGACATGGCCCATTAGATTTCGACTCTAATGGACCTCGCATACCAAGTCCTGCGCTTGAATATGCTCCGGATCGGCTTCAAATGAAGTACAGTAAGTACTTCAATGTACATCGAAGCCTTCATTCTAACTCGACCATCAGATTCCAACTCTAATGGCCTTCATCATCGGGCTCGGGCGCTTGCGCCGGCGCCCTGGATTGACTTCAAGTTCAACTTGTCAAATGACCAGTCAGTAAGTGTTTGAATTATATCTTCGCATCCTTCATTCTGACTTGGCCCATTAGATTTCAAGTCTAAATGGCCTTCGAATATCGAGTCCGGCGCTTGACTGCTACCCTACTCGGATCGACTTCAAACGAGCTATAGTAAGTACTTCAATGTACATCGAAGCATTACTAGTAGTCTAATTTGACCTTCAGACTTCAACTCTGACGGGCTTCAAATATCAATTCGGGCGCTCGACTGCGCCCCCTCGACGCCTTCAACCAAGCTACAGTAAGTACCCCGTTGTCCACCACAGCCTCACTTCTAACTCAACCGTTAGATCCCATTATTCCAATCGAGTCGCATATCAAATCCGGCGCTTCAAGTTGACTGCGCCCCAAGAATTCGAACCCAAGATCGACAAGTCCACACTCAAACTCAAACAATCCATGGTACGTCCCTCAGTTTCATCCTACATCGCAGCTAAGTCCAATCTGACTTGCCTCCAGATCCGAACACCACTAGTACTAGAACGGGCTTCGAAAAGCGGCTGAGCGCTGGCCTGCGGCGCCCGGCTTGACTGCACACGAGTCCGATTTGGGCTCTTCGAGTATCAGCCCGGCGCTTGCATTACGCAGCGCCGCCCGGATTGACTTGCCAGCTCGTACTGCTATAGCTACTACATACATGAACCAGGCCTGACTTTTCCTACTACATACTTAGATGACCTCCACCGGGCGCTTGATTTGCGTTGTAGTACAGTATCGGTAAGTGCTCAACTCGATCTGCGCATCCTCGCTCTGACTTGACCAGCTAGCGGGCACCTTCAACGGATCCCGCCTCCCGCCTCCCGCGCCAGGCGCTTCGATCCGGGGTGACCCGACCAGTAGATAGATAGATCCCGAATCGGATCGCTTCGGGTGCGCATTCCGAGCCCGCGCTTCAAGTGCCTCGATGGACTCGGACGTCGACTCGGAACGAGCCTCAACCTCAAGCCATCGCTCTTGAGGTTGAGCAGAAGATCTCGCCCGGAATCTTCGACTCCGAGCAGCGCGCAGCCCCGGCCTGCGAGCAGCGTCGTCGGCTTCGACTCTGCAAAAGACTGGGATGCACGTACCTTTGCATCCGCGCAAGCGCCGGGCCTCTCCAAGGTTATAGGTGAGTTATAGGCACTGAAAGCGATGTTCCGAGCTGACCTTTGAGGACATCGCAGCCAGCATTCGTCGCAAGCTTTGGCCGTTACCTGCGGCTCGAGCTCGGACCCGGAACGGCCTGCGGCGAGTCTACAGCGTCCCGCGCGCGCTTCGTACAGCCCGGACAGCGCTCGAGGTGAGTACGAGCTGCGCATCTTGTTAGAGTGGCGCTAATGGGCTTCGCAGTTTAGGGCTTACTTCTTTGACTTGGAACGAGCCCTGGTAAGCGCTTCCTCTCTGCGCATCCCTCCATCTGAACGCAGCCGCTAGACAGCGGCGCTGCCTTTGAGCGCCGAGCGCGGGGTGCGACGCGGCGACGGCGTGTCCCGTGTGCGCCTCGCGCGCCTCCTCTGACAGCCGCGAACGGCCTGTAGTGCCGCAGCGCGAGTGTGGTGTGCGTGCTGCTGCAGAGCGTACGCTCGATGCGTACGGCGCTTGCGCAGCGCGGGGCTGTCCTTGGGCGAGCGATGCGTCCTCGGCAACGGGCAGACGCGCATCGGAGCGAGTCCAGGGCGCGTTCGGCCCTATCGCAGACGTAGCGCAAGCGGGGCCGCCGGGCTCGAGGGCGGGCTCGGCGCGAGCTCGTTGCACGCAGCGCGACTCGCCGCCGCGGCCCGTTCTAGACGAGGCGCTGCTCCTGAGGCCCGAGGAGTCGGCGCGAGGCGGGAGGCGGACGGGCGAAGTAGATCGCGCCTTGTCCGGGCTACGGGCAGAGCCGGACTGCGTTTGCGCTGCGAACGTCGGGGCGCATTCGGGGCGAGTTCGTCGCTGCCACCGCTCGCCGGAGCGCGAATGGGGCCATTGGGATGGCGTCAGAGCGAGCAGCGGGGTGCGTTCGGCGGGAGATCGGGGCTGTGTGCTGCTAGAGCGCACGTAGCGCGAATGGGCCACTGGGGTCGCATGAGACTGCCTTTGAGTCTGAGAGTAACGCGAGTGGGTCGCTGCGAGTGGACGAGCGATGACGCAGACGAGCGAGCATCGTCGCGGCTGGCTTGACAACTGCTGCATCCAACACACGTACGTCCGAGTCGCGGCCACGTGCATCCTGAGCTATGCTTACGTCGATCTCTTTGAATTTTCGTTTCCGTTCTCCAGTGCACTTCTTGCTGGCTGCACAGGACCAACGCGGCTTCCGGTACGTGGCCCCGCCCTATTCTGCCTCGCGTTTATAACAGAGCTGCAGTCTCTCAGCTCCCTCGCGCTAGCCCCCTCAGCGGCGCACGCAGCCGTTTTTCTCGCCGCAAACCCATGCAGGCGCGCTGAACTGCGCCCCGGAATCCCCTTGGACCGAGCGCCAGGGCGGGCTCGGCGCGAGCTTGTTGCACATAGCGCAAATCGATGCCGCTACTCGTTCTGAATGTGGACCCTATGCGCGCGCGCCTTTGGCGCCTGCTTGGAACCTACTCCACTGAGCAACGAGACGGGGCGCTGCTCCCGGGAAATGAGCGCGCGAGGCGGGCGGCCGAAGCAGATCGCGCCGCGCGGAGACGGACCGCTGCTCTCCGCCTGACGCCTCCCCGTGTCCCCAGCGGGCGTGCGCGGCACAATAACCCGTTACGTCACCACCATCCAGTCCCCGTCGACGACCTACCACTTCTACGAGCTCGACGTCGTGGGCCTCGACCAGGACTGGCTCGAGAGCGGCGAGCGCCGCCGCGAGTGGGTCGACTACGCCGAGGCCGTGCGCCGCCTCGACTGGAAGGCCGAGCTCGCGCAGGGCCTGCGCCTGTCCAGCCTCGCGCCGGCGCGGTGACCCCGCGGGAGAGCCCCGTCTCTCCCACAAGCGCCCAACTGCACTGCATACATTTAGAGCCACCGCTACCTACCTTACATCCCGTTAACCATACCCCGACACCCGCATCCCGGACCCGCCGAATTTAGCATCCCACCTCCGAGTCCCTGTCCCATGCTCCGCTCAATACATGTACATGTCCGTCCGGTGTCGCGCCCACGAATATAATATCGCATCTAGATGTAGTTTTATTGAGAGTAGAGCGCACTAGTTGAGTTTGGATGTGAATCCACCTACACAGATCAATGCGTTCTCGCACTGTTTGCCGCGCGTTCTCACCGCCTTCTCTGACTGTTCGCCGTGCTCGCCGCCTTCTCTGACTGTTTGCCGCCTCGCCTAAAAGTTCGCACTTGTTTAAACTTTCAAATTTACTAGAGTCCCAAGTCAGTCGGTCTATTTTTAGATTTTGGCCATAGTCTCCCCGTCCCGAGGGTCGGCAGGCGTTCAGTAAAATCGACAGGTACGTACGGGAGGGGGGGATCTAGATACATCTCACCGGATCCCCGATGCATCTGCAATCGGTGCCTGGTGCGAGTCGGTAATCGGGCTGGAATCGCGGGTCAGCGAGTTCGGCATTCTAGGGTTAGGACTCACTGGAAACACGCAGAATCGTAGGGTCAGAGTCGAATTCATGGGCTCAGGAATCTGTATTCGAACTCGAAGCCTGTTGAATTAGGGTTAGGACCGAGTAAACGGACTCAAAAACAGAGGCTTTCCCATGAAAATGAGCACAAGTCCTCGAGGCGCTGTTTCTTGGGGATTTGAGCATCTAGAAATGGGCAGCCGAAGATCCCCGAGTAGACATTTTCTGGGGATTTCAGCATGCTAGAATAGTCCATGAGGGTGCATTCGAACATACCTGGAAAGGGACGCGGGGACTTGGGGCGCTCGCCGGAACGCGAAAAGTCCAAAAAGAAACCCATTGAACTCGGCCGAGATCCCCGAGGACGTGTTCGAGCGGTGTGTTGAAGGATTTAAGCTAGAATAACTATGTTAGAGTGCAACTAAATGAGATACTTCAGCATACCAAGAACGTCCCGACACACGCGCGGCTTGCTCGCTGGAGTCCCAAAAACGGAATCCATTTTTTGAGGACCGCGGGGCCACTTGGAGTGTTGCGCACAGGATGTCGGGGATAGCGCTGCCACGGTAGAGGTATGTAGACAGTTTGCGGGACGTCCGAAAATCATGTTACATCACCAGGCACGTCCCGCAGAGCGGCGGGGCAGCGCGGGCATGGTGGGGATAGTGCCGCATCAACCTGGTCGCGGGACACCCAAAACTCGAATCGAAATGGGGTGTGTGAACTTGGGAATTGAGACGGATGTTCGCCGGTGAATGCCGACATGACAGGACAGAAGTACCCAACATGCTGACATAAAAGCGTCAGAACTCATCTCATAACAGAAAATCTGAACATACTAAAGCATCGCCGGGGCGCATCACTGAAAGCGCTCTCGGGGGAAGATTGAAATAAAAATTGGCAGCGGCGGCGCAGAGCAGAGGACTGATGCACAACATCAGTACCCAAGGTAGAATGAAAATTTCAAGAGTTGAGCTTACATGGGGCGCAGCGGCAGCGGGACCGCAAAAAATCAACTTGAAATGTTGAGGGTAGCCCTGACACGTCAAAGGGGCGCGGAGACGTTGGCCGGAACACAAATGATCGTGTCTGAACGTTGACGGCAACAGAGATGTGTTGGGTGCATCAAAGTGGTGGCCGATGCACGAAACCATGAATGGAAATTGCGGCCGCAGCGCGGGTGCATCGGGGGCATAACAGCAGTAACACAGGACTAAATCTCGAATGGGACTGACAGCGGCGGCGGCGACGCGTCGGGGCACCGCCGATGCGCCGGACGCATCAAACCCGCCGCAACATCGGGCCAGATGGCGCTAACACGTCGGGCATGTCAAGAACGGTGTAGATCTGCCGGGTATCATTAGTTTGAGCTTTTCTCAAGAACACGGGACTTACTGATGCGCGGCGGAAGCGCCGATGAGGCCCGAATGTCGAGGGCGGCACTGACACATCAGGCGCATCACAGCGGCGGCAGGATCGCGAATCAGCGAGTCGAAACAGCACAGGTGCAACGGGAGTTGGAGAGTGAAATCTTGATTCAGAATAAAGGAAGCAGCGGCGCCGATGGCGCGCCGGGCACATCAAACCCGCGACCAGGGCGAGTCGGGCCAGCGCCGACGCGTGAACACGTCGAAAATGGTGTGTATCTGCCTTAGATAATGAGTTTTGAGCAGAAATAAAAATCTCGGAACTTACCGAGGATGGTCACCGCCGCCGTGAGATTGACAGCGCATCACGCTGATTGCGAGAGGCGTACTGCGCGTAAGGGGACGCGCCACTCGTGGGAAGCTCGAAATTGAATTTGAAAAAATTGAGCCTGCACGATTGAATGCGAGATGTCGGCGGTGGCGCCGAACACGTCATGCACATCAACTGAGTGGTCTTGAATCGGGCCCGCGCCGACGCGTTGGATAACGCGTCCAGCGCATCGAAAACAGCGTAGATCTATGGTAGATAATGAGTTTTGAACAGAAAAAAAAAGCAGGACTTACGGGAGTATGTCGCCGTTGCAGCGGCGGCGGCAGCGACGCGTCGATCGATCAAACGACGACGCCGACGCGCCAGGCGTATCAAACCGGCAGTGGGACCGAGTCGGGCTCGCGTGGACACGTCGGAAAACAGGTCAAGCACAACAAAAACTGTGTAGATCTGCGATAAATAATGAGTCTTGAGCCGGAGAAAAAGATCACGGGACTTACGAAGGCTCGTCGCTGCCGCAGCGGGGTGATGGCGCGGCCCCGTCGCTCGCAAGTGGCGCACAACGCTGGAGAGGACGCCGCGCTCGCGCGCCGCTCGCAGGAAGCCCAAATGTTGAATTCAAAAACATTGAGCTTGCGCGATTGAATGCAAAATGTTGGCAGCGGGGCAGCCGCATCAAACCAGCAGCAAAGTCGAGTCCGACGCGCTGGAAAGTGCCCGAAACACGTCGAAGACGGCAGAAAGCTGACATAAAGAATGAGTTTCGAGCAGAAGAAATAATAATCACGGGACTTACCGAGACTTGTCGCCGCCGCCGCCGCAGGATTTAGAGTGCATCACGCTAATCGCGAGAAGCGCACGGCGCGTAAGGGGACGCGCTGCTTGCGGGAAGCCCGAATATCGAACTCTGAAAAATTGAGCTTGCATGATTGAATGCAAAATGTCGGCGGCGGCGTCGAACACGCCATGAACATCAGCCGAGCAAGCTTAAATTAGACCGGCGGCGACGCATTGAAAAGGGCGTGAAAGAATGTTGGCGGTGGCGTTGGGAGCATCGAACCAGCGCCGAGATCGAGTCGGCGGCGTCAAAAACGGCATAGATCTACTATAAGAATAAGGTTGAGCCGCCGAAAGAAAATCATGAGACTTACTGATGTGCGAATGCGCGTGGCCGCCCCAGCGGGACTGACAGTAGATCACGCTGCTTGGGGTCGCGAGATCAAGCCGTCGACGTGTGAGACACGTAACGGGACGCGCAGGAAAACCAATCGAGTGGGGTTCATCGGCCGCTGATGACTTGCGCGCGACACGGCGGTGATCTGAAGAGAAGGGTGAGTCAGTACCAAGAACAGAACTACGAAAAGAGTAGCTTACAGTTGCTCCTGCCGGTGAGGAGTACAATTTGCCAGCGGCAACTTGAGTTGAGCCTGAAGTTCAAGGCTTTACAAGAAGGGGATGGAGGACCAAGAACTCCAAGGCTCGCAAATTGGGCTAAGCGATGGGGTCTGACAGTGCGGTGCGAGGGGCAATGGAGAGACGGGAGTGTGAAGGTGGTGGTATAAGATGAAGTGTCAACATGTGTGTGTGTTTGGTCTCACCGGGTAACATTTCGCACGCAAAAGGTTCAACAAATCTATTTACGTTCCTCCGCCGGTGGTTGCACAGCTCGGGGCTTTTGCCGCGTCTCCACCCGCATCTCTGCCGCAGTCTATTTCTGCTTGGTTCCGCAGGCCTTTCTTCCGATGACCGTGTTCAACTTGATCTGGGTATTGATAATCATTCTAATTTTTCACTCGGTTGACTGCTCTTCACATCTCTGTACTGGTCCGAACTACTGCGAGTAGCTGACAGCTCAGTTTCTCTCAAGGCTGAGAGAATTTGGTTGAGGCACTACAATTTTGGGGGGCACAAACAGAAATTCAAATGAGTTTCGGGGTGGTCAACTATTGCTTATCTTACCCTGTCTACCCTTTCGCAAATCGATAAAGATAGAGTTTAGCTGGGTGACAGCCTCCCCCCGGACCGAGGCTAATCGGAACGGAGAAGGGCATCAAGATCAGCCCAACTTATTTTGGGATGCCAAGTTCAAATTAAATTAATCTTGAGTTGAGTTCTGGGCAGGGCTGAGCCAGCTGGAATAGAAGCGGAATAAGCGAAAGGCTCAGTTGCCGCGGATGGGACGGCGAAGCAAAGGAGCACCTCAAATAGAACACCGCAAATTCCCGAGGGACCAGAATAGAATGGTTGAGTTTTGCAAGATTGAGTCTTGAACATATCGGTGCTAGTTGAGGTGCAGCTGCACTGTGAAAAGTCCCATAGGGCCGCACACTGGAGCGCTCGGCCCGTGCGCGGCATGGGCGGCGCGCCCAATTTTTTTTTTGAGCCAGTGGCGGGACAGCCGCCGTCCGATCAAAATTCACCGCCACCTGCCAATCGAGGCGGCGGTCCGAGTTCCGTCGACATATCGCGGCCTAATTCGGAAACCCCGTCTCTTGCTCTCAACCACAACATCGACTTTTTGGTGTCCGAGCGCCCCGGGCCGGAGCGACTCAGGACTTGTCACATATCATCTCGACCCTTAACCCTCCGGATCCCAGCCTTCATCTCCGCTGCCCGTCGACCCCAACGGAGGCAATCTCGATTGCATGCTAAAACGACATCTGCGGCACTAGAGGCTTTCGACAAGCGGTCGCCTTCCAAAGCGATGCTCTATCAATTGCGAGGGTTACGCCGCAGGATTCGCGCGGCATGCAGGCCGGTCAATTCAAGCAGAGAAGCGGCGAACTCGAAATACGCGAAATATGCATATTCGATGTCCCGCCGATTCTGAGCCAGAATAGCCTTGATGGACAGGTTATGCGGCATCTTTGATGTGGGATTAGAGGGGTTTTGCGCTGTGCGTCGCTGCTTCCTCGCGCTTGTCTCGAAAACTAATTTTAACCTGGGCTGCAGTACCCCCGCTATTGCGACTGGTATAGGCTGCCGCTTGGGGTGGTATATGGCGCGTCACTTTGAGATTAACTTCCGGCCGACCCTAGACCAGAAATCTGGCCCGCGCCGTTGCACAACCCCCGATACGCTGCGTAGTTTGTTTTCAACCATATCCGAAATATTCGCTGCAGCCTCGACCGAGCGCTGCGGCCTTCGAAACTTTGCACGGAGTATCTATTCTAGTAATAGAACAGGATCGCTGCCTTCGATTAGAAGGCTAGGGACGCGGTGGACGAGAATCGCACCCAGAGGGTTTGGCGGCGAACTCGCTTGTTGAGCTTGGTTCTGGCTCAGAGGTGCGTCTATATCTATATCCGAGCTATTTTGAGGCTCTAGCTGACTGATTGCGCACAGCCCTGGCGGCGGTCCTCGGTCCTAGGATGTATAAGAGCTGGGCGACATCTGCCCTCTCCTTCACTCAACCACCCACCACCCACTTCGCCCCTCGACTACCAGCACTCAGTGGACCTCGACCGACCTTCAAACTCGACGTCCCGACGCCGCCTCCGACCTCCGCCCTCACCGTTGGTCCACATCGAGCACATCGTCACCGAGCCACTCGATGTCGGGACCCGCACCACATTGGCTTCAGTGCTCGTCAGGTGTCAGGACTGCTCAGGTGCGCTCACTTTCTAATACACCCCCTCTTCTGATCGATTCCAGCACCCCGCCGCCGCTCTATCGAGCTCGACAGCGCCGAGCCACTCGCGCTCAGAACCGCGCCCTCGATGCTCGGCGAGCCTCCCGCACGAACCAGGTGTGTTCACTATCTACTGTTACCTCTTTTCTCATTTGTTACAGTCCACCATGCTTGCCCGTCGTCCAGCCCGATGTCGGACCATTTCGAGCCGCTCAACATCAGTTTTGCTCGGCGGCGCTGCCCGCGCTCGGGGTGCAGGATCTGATACCGGGATCTTTCGCGCATCTGGTGCGTCTCCCGCCTTCCGTATCCCGTGCTCTCCTTCGCTCTCAGCACGCTGTTTTTCGCACCGCCGCTGCCGCCGAGCACTGATTCAGACCCGCCGCTAGCACTCGGCGGACCTCTGCGCACTCGCACTCGGCATGGAGTGCTCGGCGCGGGCGTAGTCGGCACGACTGGTACGTGCTTTGTGTCTGTAGCCGCCGTTCTCATATTTCCCGAGTCGGCCGTTTATTGCCCCGCTCTGCCACTGCCGCCACCGGTAGCCCTCCTCGACTCGCGGCATGCCCTGACGCGTGCTCTCCCTGCCTCCAGCGCATCGAGTCCACCCCGAGTGGCCCCGATGCGTATCCGAGCGCCGCTGCGTCTTTTACCGCCGGCACTCTGCGCGGCCTCCGGCGCCCATCGGACCCACCGGCATGACTTCACCCCGAGACCTGACTCACCTTACCGTCGTTCTTCGCCTACCTCCTCCCTCCGGAGTTTTGCGCTTCGACCCGAAGTCTTGCCGACTCGCCGCCGCGCCTCAATTGCAAGATCGATATTGAGTTTATGATTCAAATGTGCGTCCTGTATCTATCTGTTATCGCCCGTTCTGACGTTGTACCATTAGATTTCAACCACGCTTCCAATCTGTTCAATATCCGTTAACTTCGGCGGGGTTTTTGAAGCTCGTTAATGGTGCGTATGATGCATCTACTATTTACTTATCGGGTCCTTCAAACTAACCGGAACCCTTAGATTTCGACTTGGAGGGCCTTCGAATGTCAATGCACCGCACTCGAGTCGGACTTGAGATAAGGTTCGTGCTTTGTTATGTAATCTTCGGGGCTTCATTCTGACATCGACGGTCAGATCCCAGTCTTGCGATCTTAGCCCTCGCTTCACTCGAGTCGCTTGGTTTGACTTCGAACAAGGGCTGGTATGTGGTTCGTATCCATCGCTTAGTTCATTCTGACTCCAAACAATAGATCTCAGTTGTAACGGCCTTCAAATTTGAAGCCGCCGCTTGGTTCGACACTCGTACTCGGACTTCAAACAAGCCACAGTATGTACTTCATTATCTGCCTGGTCCTTCGGTTTGACTTGACGGTTAGACTTGGGTTAGACTCCGGTTCTAATGACCTTCAAAAATGAAGTCCGCCGTTTCATTTGAGCGCTGGGTTGACTTGAAGTAAGTTGCGGAAAAGTCTGTGCATCCTTCAGTCTAATCTTGACCGCCAGATTCCACTTCAGATCCCCCGCCCGGCCCTCAAACTACCTTGGTTGACTTTGAACTGAGCCACCGGTATGTCAACCATTCATTCATCCTTCAAGTCTTTCATCCTGACTTCGACCATTAGCTTTCAACCTTCAAACATCGAATTCAACGGCGCTGGGCCCGGGCAACGTTCCCTCGATCGACTTCACACGAGCTATAGTAAGTACTTCAGTCTGAATCGAAGCCTTCGATCTGACTTTACCTTTAGCTATTAACCCTAATGGCCTTCGACTTTCAAGGCCGGCGCTTGACTGCGCCGCCTGGATTGACTTCGAATGAGCTATTGTATGTCCTTTCTTGTTACTTACTTCCTTGATTCTTACTTTCGCCATAAGATTTCAACTTGAATTACCTTCGATCTCGATCCCGGCGCTCCAGTTGACGCCCTGGACTGACTTTGAACGAGCCATCGGTAAGTACTTCGGTATGTACTGATCCATTGATTCTGACTTGACCACTAGATTTGAATCCTAATGGCCTTCAATATTGGTCTTGGGCGCTTGTGTCGGCACCTTAGATCGACTTCAAGCGAGCTACAGTAAGTACTCTATCCTTCATCGAAGCCTTCATTCTAACTTGACCATTAGATTTCAACTCTAATGGCCTCAATATCGGGCTTGAGCGCTTGCGTCGGCGCCCTAGATCGACTTCAAACGAGCTACAGTGAGTACTCCAGTCTACATCGAAGCCCTTATTCTAACCTGTCCTTTGGATTTCAGTCTAATGGGCTCAATATTGGTCTCGGGTGCTTGCGTTGGCACCCTAGATTGACTTCAAGTTCAAGTCAAATCACTGGTAAGTACTTAATCATAGCTTCGCATCCTTCATTCTTACTTGACCATTAGATTCCAACTCTAATGGCCTTCATCATCGGGCTCGGCGCCCTGGATTGACTCCAAGTTCAACTTGTCAAATGACCAGTCAGTAAGTGTTTGAATCACATCTTCGCAGCCTTCATTCTGACATGGCCCATTAGATTTCGACTCTAATGGACCTCGCATACCAAGTCCTGCGCTTGAATATGCTCCGGATCGGCTTCAAATGAAGTACAGTAAGTACTTCAATGTACATCGAAGCCTTCATTCTAACTCGACCATCAGATTCCAACTCTAATGGCCTTCATCATCGGGCTCGGGCGCTTGCGCCGGCGCCCTGGATTGACTTCAAGTTCAACTTGTCAAATGACCAGTCAGTAAGTGTTTGAATTATATCTTCGCATCCTTCATTCTGACTTGGCCCATTAGATTTCAAGTCTAAATGGCCTTCGAATATCGAGTCCGGCGCTTGACTGCTACCCTACTCGGATCGACTTCAAACGAGCTATAGTAAGTACTTCAATGTACATCGAAGCATTACTAGTAGTCTAATTTGACCTTCAGACTTCAACTCTGACGGGCTTCAAATATCAATTCGGGCGCTCGACTGCGCCCCCTCGACGCCTTCAACCAAGCTACAGTAAGTACCCCGTTGTCCACCACAGCCTCACTTCTAACTCAACCGTTAGATCCCATTATTCCAATCGAGTCGCATATCAAATCCGGCGCTTCAAGTTGACTGCGCCCCAAGAATTCGAACCCAAGATCGACAAGTCCACACTCAAACTCAAACAATCCATGGTACGTCCCTCAGTTTCATCCTACATCGCAGCTAAGTCCAATCTGACTTGCCTCCAGATCCGAACACCACTAGTACTAGAACGGGCTTCGAAAAGCGGCTGAGCGCTGGCCTGCGGCGCCCGGCTTGACTGCACACGAGTCCGATTTGGGCTCTTCGAGTATCAGCCCGGCGCTTGCATTACGCAGCGCCGCCCGGATTGACTTGCCAGCTCGTACTGCTATAGCTACTACATACATGAACCAGGCCTGACTTTTCCTACTACATACTTAGATGACCTCCACCGGGCGCTTGATTTGCGTTGTAGTACAGTATCGGTAAGTGCTCAACTCGATCTGCGCATCCTCGCTCTGACTTGACCAGCTAGCGGGCACCTTCAACGGATCCCGCCTCCCGCCTCCCGCGCCAGGCGCTTCGATCCGGGGTGACCCGACCAGTAGATAGATAGATCCCGAATCGGATCGCTTCGGGTGCGCATTCCGAGCCCGCGCTTCAAGTGCCTCGATGGACTCGGACGTCGACTCGGAACGAGCCTCAACCTCAAGCCATCGCTCTTGAGGTTGAGCAGAAGATCTCGCCCGGAATCTTCGACTCCGAGCAGCGCGCAGCCCCGGCCTGCGAGCAGCGTCGTCGGCTTCGACTCTGCAAAAGACTGGGATGCACGTACCTTTGCATCCGCGCAAGCGCCGGGCCTCTCCAAGGTTATAGGTGAGTTATAGGCACTGAAAGCGATGTTCCGAGCTGACCTTTGAGGACATCGCAGCCAGCATTCGTCGCAAGCTTTGGCCGTTACCTGCGGCTCGAGCTCGGACCCGGAACGGCCTGCGGCGAGTCTACAGCGTCCCGCGCGCGCTTCGTACAGCCCGGACAGCGCTCGAGGTGAGTACGAGCTGCGCATCTTGTTAGAGTGGCGCTAATGGGCTTCGCAGTTTAGGGCTTACTTCTTTGACTTGGAACGAGCCCTGGTAAGCGCTTCCTCTCTGCGCATCCCTCCATCTGAACGCAGCCGCTAGACAGCGGCGCTGCCTTTGAGCGCCGAGCGCGGGGTGCGACGCGGCGACGGCGTGTCCCGTGTGCGCCTCGCGCGCCTCCTCTGACAGCCGCGAACGGCCTGTAGTGCCGCAGCGCGAGTGTGGTGTGCGTGCTGCTGCAGAGCGTACGCTCGATGCGTACGGCGCTTGCGCAGCGCGGGGCTGTCCTTGGGCGAGCGATGCGTCCTCGGCAACGGGCAGACGCGCATCGGAGCGAGTCCAGGGCGCGTTCGGCCCTATCGCAGACGTAGCGCAAGCGGGGCCGCCGGGCTCGAGGGCGGGCTCGGCGCGAGCTCGTTGCACGCAGCGCGACTCGCCGCCGCGGCCCGTTCTAGACGAGGCGCTGCTCCTGAGGCCCGAGGAGTCGGCGCGAGGCGGGAGGCGGACGGGCGAAGTAGATCGCGCCTTGTCCGGGCTACGGGCAGAGCCGGACTGCGTTTGCGCTGCGAACGTCGGGGCGCATTCGGGGCGAGTTCGTCGCTGCCACCGCTCGCCGGAGCGCGAATGGGGCCATTGGGATGGCGTCAGAGCGAGCAGCGGGGTGCGTTCGGCGGGAGATCGGGGCTGTGTGCTGCTAGAGCGCACGTAGCGCGAATGGGCCACTGGGGTCGCATGAGACTGCCTTTGAGTCTGAGAGTAACGCGAGTGGGTCGCTGCGAGTGGACGAGCGATGACGCAGACGAGCGAGCATCGTCGCGGCTGGCTTGACAACTGCTGCATCCAACACACGTACGTCCGAGTCGCGGCCACGTGCATCCTGAGCTATGCTTACGTCGATCTCTTTGAATTTTCGTTTCCGTTCTCCAGTGCACTTCTTGCTGGCTGCACAGGACCAACGCGGCTTCCGGTACGTGGCCCCGCCCTATTCTGCCTCGCGTTTATAACAGAGCTGCAGTCTCTCAGCTCCCTCGCGCTAGCCCCCTCAGCGGCGCACGCAGCCGTTTTTCTCGCCGCAAACCCATGCAGGCGCGCTGAACTGCGCCCCGGAATCCCCTTGGACCGAGCGCCAGGGCGGGCTCGGCGCGAGCTTGTTGCACATAGCGCAAATCGATGCCGCTACTCGTTCTGAATGTGGACCCTATGCGCGCGCGCCTTTGGCGCCTGCTTGGAACCTACTCCACTGAGCAACGAGACGGGGCGCTGCTCCCGGGAAATGAGCGCGCGAGGCGGGCGGCCGAAGCAGATCGCGCCGCGCGGAGACGGACCGCTGCTCTCCGCCTGACGCCTCCCCGTGTCCCCAGCGGGCGTGCGCGGCACAATAACCCGTTACGTCACCACCATCCAGTCCCCGTCGACGACCTACCACTTCTACGAGCTCGACGTCGTGGGCCTCGACCAGGACTGGCTCGAGAGCGGCGAGCGCCGCCGCGAGTGGGTCGACTACGCCGAGGCCGTGCGCCGCCTCGACTGGAAGGCCGAGCTCGCGCAGGGCCTGCGCCTGTCCAGCCTCGCGCCGGCGCGGTGACCCCGCGGGAGAGCCCCGTCTCTCCCACAAGCGCCCAACTGCACTGCATACATTTAGAGCCACCGCTACCTACCTTACATCCCGTTAACCATACCCCGACACCCGCATCCCGGACCCGCCGAATTTAGCATCCCACCTCCGAGTCCCTGTCCCATGCTCCGCTCAATACATGTACATGTCCGTCCGGTGTCGCGCCCACGAATATAATATCGCATCTAGATGTAGTTTTATTGAGAGTAGAGCGCACTAGTTGAGTTTGGATGTGAATCCACCTACACAGATCAATGCGTTCTCGCACTGTTTGCCGCGCGTTCTCACCGCCTTCTCTGACTGTTCGCCGTGCTCGCCGCCTTCTCTGACTGTTTGCCGCCTCGCCTAAAAGTTCGCACTTGTTTAAACTTTCAAATTTACTAGAGTCCCAAGTCAGTCGGTCTATTTTTAGATTTTGGCCATAGTCTCCCCGTCCCGAGGGTCGGCAGGCGTTCAGTAAAATCGACAGGTACGTACGGGAGGGGGGGATCTAGATACATCTCACCGGATCCCCGATGCATCTGCAATCGGTGCCTGGTGCGAGTCGGTAATCGGGCTGGAATCGCGGGTCAGCGAGTTCGGCATTCTAGGGTTAGGACTCACGGAACTACTGAGGGTTAGAAGTCAAGTCTGACCTTGAAATTGGCCTGCGCGCAAGTCATCTGAAATGCTATAAGACTGAAATTCTCAAAGCGCGCTAAACTGACCTTGTGAGTGAAATGTACAAAACAGCCAACGGGAACACCAAAAATTGCAAGATCATAGACTTTCGAAGCAGGGTTAGTGAGGCAATTGATGTATTGGGACAAAGTGAACTTACGCACTTGGGGATGTCCAAAACTCGAGTAGAGATTTTGGGGCCGTCAACGCAATGGCAAAATTGCCTTGGGGAGCGTGTCAAGGCACAATGGAACTAGCACGGAGGGGTTGAGATTACGGTCTGGAAACAAGATGCCAGACTTACCACGGTTGCGGGACCACCGAAAATGGAATAAAAAGGTTGGGCGGCGACTCCCAGCCTGGAAGCATTCGTGTTAGTCGGGGATATATAAAACACGCTGTGGCTTACAGATTTGCATAAGCTGCTCGCGGGACTCCCAAAAATCGAATAAAAAGTCGGAAGTTGTGTTTGATCGATTGAGAGGCACAAGGATGCATTGGGCAGTGTCCCAGAGAGCCTGAGAGCAGCGGCGTGAGTCGGTGGTATACAAAGCGCATCAGGACTTATGGGTAGACATAACCCTGCTCGTGGGATCACCAAGAATTGAATAGAAAGTTGGGGTGTCAATCAATGCGGAGGCCCGTGTACAGCTCGCGCGGTGACTTCAATGCCCTGAAAGCATTGGCGTGAGTCAAAAAGATACCTAAAACACATCGGGACTCACCGCCTACACCTGAGCTTGCTCGCGGGATTGCGAAAAATGGAATAAAAAGGCGGGGCCCCGCGGCAATTGATCCGGAGCCGCGCCAACACGTCGGGGAGCATGTCAAAGACACAGCACGGAGTCGAGAACTGATGCGGGGGGGTCTAAAATATGATTTTGAGCTGGGTTGAGAACGGGGCATCAGGAAGTACTTACCGTACACCAAAAATGAAATAAAAGTTGGGGGTGCGCCAACATGTAAGGCGGCGACCCGGAGGCGCGCGTGCACCTTGCGCGGTTACTGTAAGTTGTCACAGCCTAAAAGCATCGGTGTAAGTCAAAAAGATATCTAAACAGGTCTGGACTTGCCACCGGCTACACGTGAGCTTGCTCGCGGGAGCGCGAAAAATCGAATCAAAAAGTTGAGGTGGCCGAACATTGATCCAGGGGCGCGCTGGCAGCGCGTCAAAGCCGATGAACAGAACTGAACAGATCAGATGAGTTGAGACTTAATGCAAGGTGCTGGGTCTTAACTGATATGCATATTCTTGCTTGCGGGAGTGCGAAAAATCAACTCGAAAGTTGATGGCAGCCCCAATGTGTCAAACCGGCAGCAGGAACACAAGCAGCGGTGGGAGTGCAGCCGATCTGGCCCCAATGTTGACGGCGGTGGTGAGGTGTTGGGCGCATCCAGACAATGGCGGGATCACGCGATATTGCATGGAAATGCTCACAGCGGCGGCAACACATCGGAGTGCCGCCAACACGTCAATCGATCAAAAGGTGCTGCCGACGCGCCGGGCGCATCAAACCCGCAACCAGGTCGAGTCGGGCCAGCGCCGACGCGTGAACACATCGAAAATGGTGTATATCTGCCTTAGATAATGAGTTTTGAGCAGACATAAAAATCTCGGAACTTACCGAGGATCGTCACGGCCGCCGTGGGATTGACGGCGCATCACGCTGATTGCGAGAGGCGTACTGCGCGTGAGGGGACGTGCCGCTCTTGGGAAGCTCGAAATTGAATTCAAAAAAAATTGAGCCTGCACGATTGAATGTGAGATGTCGGCGGCGGCACCAAACATGTCATGCACATCAACTGAGCGGTCTTGAATCGGGCCCACGCCGACGCATCGGATAACGCGTCCGCGCATCGAAAAGAGTGTGAATCTGCGGTAGATAATGAGTTCTGAGCTGGAAGAAAGAAGCTGGACTTACAGGAGTATGTCGCCGTTGCGGCGGCAGCGGCAGCGGCGCCTCAATTGATCAAACGACGCCGCCGACGCGTCAGGCGCATCGAACCGGCAGGGAGACCGAGTCGGGCCCGCGCCGACGCGTCGGAAAACACGTCAAGCACATCGAAAACTGTGTAGATCTGCGATAAATAATGAGTTTTGAGCTGGAGAAAAAATATCACGGGACTTACGAAGGCTCGTCGCTGCCGCAGCGGGATTGTTGGCGCATCACACCGCTTGCGGGAGGTGCACACTGCGTAACGGGACGCGTCGCTCGTGGAAACTTAAAGCCTTAGGCCGGTGGCGGGATTGAAAAAATGATATGGGAATTGTGGTGTTGTGTATCGGGCCTGATTTCCAACTCGAAATGTTGGCGGTGGTGCCGACACGTCGGGCACATGTCGAGTCGCCAGCCAAAGTAGCGCGAGCCAAGCATGTCATGGCTGCGAGCACGAATGTCTAGACGGGCAAGAGCATGAGCAGGGAGTAATAAGAAAAGTAGTATCACTTGCGAGTATAGGGATCTGAACTTGTGCACAGCTCGGATGCAGAGGGCGTCCCAAGCCAGTGCTGAGAGGGGGGGATGCTTGAGCGAGCTGAGGTAGCGATGGGGCAGCAGAACAAGGGAGAGAGTCCGACGGTGGTGGTATAAGGTAAGAACAAAGATGTGTTGTGTTTGGTTGTCGGCTAATACTTCCCACCGTTGAAACGTTCAACAAATCTATTTTTGTTTGTCCGCACCAAGTCCCTCCGCCGGTGGTGACTGCGCGGGCCGGTTATGTTGCCCCGCCGCCCATTATTCTATTTCTAACTGACTCAGCGGCTACTATTAAACAATCATCAAAAATTAAAAGCAACAGCTTATCTGGTTTTAATATGTTACACAGTCTCTACACACAGATTCGCTGTAGATACCAAGAGCAATATGCAAGTGCTCGGGTGGTTTTGCCCAAGTTTTGCCCCAAGGAATTGATTTATGGGCTGTATAATTAGCTGGGTGCACCAGAGCTTCTTCAGGGCCAAGATCAAGTGCGGAAATCACTACAGAGAACTTGATTGAGAAGCCTGGCGAGATTCACGCCTCCACAAATAGAGCGGCGGAGGTGTGGGGTCGTCGATCGGCAGACCGGGAATTCCCGGAGAAGACCAAAATAGCTTTGGTTCGACCCCGGGATAAAGTGGGGGTTTTCAAGGCCAGAAACAGGCTCCGGGGCCTCGAAATTTGGGGCGCACAGCGCGGGCCGGCGCGCCCCGGCAGTGCCGAGCGGCGGGAGGCGCACCAATTTTTTTTCGGCCAAAAATGGGGCCGTTCCGTGCCAAGCCTCACCGCCACCTGCCAATCGAAGCGTCGGACCGGGCACCGTGGCCGCATCGCGGCCTATTTGGGAAACCCCGTCTCTTGTCTTCAAACCACCACCTCGATTTTCGACGCCGGCGGCCCTCGGCCCGCAGGACCTCAAGACTCGAAACGCATTAGCGGAGGCATTCAACATACACGCCTGGCCCTTCATTTCCGGTCTCCGTCGGGCCCAATCGAAGCAAATGCGATCTGCATGCAGAACGGTATCCGAGCTTACCGCTGGCCCTAGGCTCGTCGCAGGTCTATTTTTGTGGCGTAAATCCCTCAGGCTGATGAATCCGCAGTGCCTTCGCTACGCAGGGCCTATCAGAACGAGCGAAGAGGCGGCGAACTCGAAAACAACGAAATCCGCATATTCGATGTACCGCCGATTCTGAGCCAGAATAGCCTTGATGGAGAGGTTACACGGGATCTTTGATGTGGGATTAGAGAGGATCTGCGCTGTGCGTTGCCGCTTCCTCGCGCCTGTCTCGAAAACTAATTTTAACCTGGGCTGCAGTACCCCCGCTATTGCGACTGGTATAGGCCGCCGCTTGGGGTGGTATATGGCGCGCCACTTTGGGATTGACTGTCGGCCGACCCTAGATCAAAAATCTGGCCTGCGCCGCTGCACAACCCCCGATACACTGCATGGTTCGTTTTCAACCATATCCGAAATATTCGCTGCAGCCTCGACCGAGCGCCGCGGCCTTCGAAACTTTGCACGGATCATCTATTCTAGTAATAGAACAGGATCGCTGCCTTCGATTAGAAGGCCAGGGACGCGCTGGGCAAGAATCGCACCCAGGGGGTTTGGCGGCGAACTCGCTTGTTGAGCTTGGTTCTGGCTCCGAGGTGCGTCCATATCTATATCCGAGCTATTTTGAGGCTCTAGCTGACTGATTGCGCACAGCCCTGGCGGCGGTCTTCGGTGCTAGGATGTATAAGAGCTGGGCAACATCCTCCCTCTTCTTCACTCAACCACCCACCACCCACCTCGCCTCTCGACTACCGGCACTCAGTGGACCTCGAACAACCTTCGAACTCGACGCCCCGACGCCGCCTCCGACCTCTGCCCTCGCCGTTGCTCGACATCGAGCACATCGTCACCGAGCCACTCGATGTCGGGACCCGCACCACATCGGCTTTGGCACTTGTCAGGTGTTGGGATTACTCGGGTGTGTTCAATATCTAAAGCATCCTCTTCTCTGATCGCTCCCAGCACACCGCTTCCTCCTCATCGAGCTCGACAGCGCTAGGCCACTCGCGCTCGGCACCGCGCCCTCGATGCTCGGCGAGCCTCCCGCGCGATCCAGGTGTGTTCATTATCTACTGTTACCTTTTTTCTCATCTATTACAGCCCCCCATGCTTGCCCGTCGTCCAGCCCGATGTCGGACCAATCTGAGCTACTCGACATCAGCATCGCTCGGCGGCGCTGCCCGTGCTCGGGGCGCAGGACTTGATACTGGGATTCTCGGCGCATCTGGTACGTCTCCCGCCTCCTGTATCCCGCGCTCTCATTCGCTCTCAGCACACTGTTTTTCGCACCGCCGCCGCCGCCGAGCCCTGATTCGGACCCGCCGCTAGCACTCGGCGGACCTCTGCGCACTCGCGCTCGGCATGGAGTACTCGGCGCCGGCGTAGTCGGCACAACTGGTAAGTGCTATGTTTCTGTAGTCGCCATTCTCATATTTTCTAGATCAGTGTTTTCTCACCCCGCGCTCTGTCACCACTGCCGCCAGTAGCGCACCCTGGCTCGCGGCATGCGCCGACGCATGCTCGCCCTGCCTCCAGCGCATCGAGTCCACCCCGAGTGGCCCCGATGCGCATCCGAGACTGCGGCTGCAACTTTCACTGCCACCACACCGCGCGGCCTCCGTTGCCCTTCGGACCGACCGGTATGACTTTATCATGAGCCCTGACTCATCTCACCGCCGTTTGCAGCCCGCCCCCGGCTCCCGCAGTCTCCCGCTTCGACCCGAAGTCTTGCCGACCCACCGCCACACCTTGATTTGTGTCGAGATTATCGCTCTGCTGCCTGTAGTACGTTTGTTATCTGTTTATCTGTGATCGCCCGTTCTGACCGTTAGGTTACAATCACAGCCCAAATCTGTTCAATATCCGGTGACTTCGGTGGGGACTTTCAATGGTGCGTCTATTTACTTATCGAGTCCTTCAAACCAACCCGAACACTTAGTTTTCAACTCGAATGGCCTTCAAGTCTCAAGGCCTCGCACTCTAGTCGGACTTCGGGATATGGTTTGTGCTTCATTACTCTTTGGGGCCAAGTTCATTCTGACATCGATGGTCAGATTCCAGTCTTGCGATCTTAGCCATCGCTTCACTCGAGTCGCTTGGTTTGACTTCGAACAAGGGCTGGTATGTGGTTCGTATCCATCGCATAGTTCATTCTGACTCCAAACAATAGATTTCGATTGTAACGGCCTTCAAATTTGAAGCCGCCGCTTGGTTCGACACTCGTACTCGGACTTCAAATGACAAACAAGCCACAGTATGTACTTCATTATCTGCCTGATCCTTCGGTTTGACTTGACGGTTAGACTCCGGTTCTAATGACCTTCAAAAATGAAGTCCGCCGTTTCATTTGAGCGCTGGGTTGACTTGAAGTAAGTTGCGGAAAAGTCTGTGCATCCTTCGGTCTAATCTTGACCACCAGATGCCACTTCAAATCTTCGGCCCGGCTTGTTGAACTACCTTGGTCGACTCTACACTGAGCCATCGGTATGTCAACCATCCATCATACTTCAAGTCTTTCATCCTGACTTCGACCATTAGCTTTTAACCCTCCGAATCCAGCGCTTGCGTTGATGCCCTGGATCGACTTCAAATGAGCTATAGTGAGTACTTCAGTCTGAATCGAAGCCTTCGATCTCACTTGACCTTTAGCTTTCAACCCTAATGGCCGTCAAATTTGACTGCGCCACCTGGATTGACTTCGAACGAGCTATTGTATGACATTCCTTATTACTTACTTCCTTCATACTGACTCCGCTATTAGATTTCAACTTCAATCACCTTCGATCTCGAGCCCGGCGCTTCAGTTGACGCCCTGGACTGACTCTACTAAACGAGTCATCGGTAAGTACTTTGGTATATACTGAGCCCTTGATTCTACCTTGACCACTAGATTCCAACTCTGATGGCCTTCATCACTGGGCTCGGGCGCTTGCGTCGGCGCCTTACATCGACTTCAACCGAGTTACCGTGTAAGTACTTCATCCTTATTCGAAGCCTTCATTCTAACTCGACCATTAGATTTCGGCTCTAATGGGCTCAATATCGGTCACGGGTGCTTGCGTTGGCACCCTAGATTGACTTCAGTTTCAAGTCAAACCACCGGTAAGTACTTGATAACATCTTCGCATCCTTCATTCTGACTCGGCCCATTAGATTTCGACTCTACTGGACCTCGCATACCAAGTCCGGCGCTTGAATATGCTCCGGATCGGCTTCAAATGAAGTACAGTAAGTACTTCATCCTTCTTCGAACCCTTCATTCTAACCTGACCTCAGCCAGCCTACTTCAACACTAATAACCTCGATATCGGGCTCGGGCGCTTGCGTCCGAGTCGGCGCCTTAGATCGACTTCAAGTTCAACTTGTCAAATGACCAGTCAGTAAGTGTTCGAATTATATCCTCGCATCCTTCATTCTGACTTGGCCCATTAGATTTCAAGTCTAAATGGCCTTCGAATCTCGGATCTAGCCTTGACTGCGTCCTCTCGACGCCTTCAAACGAGCTATAGTAAGTACTTCAATGTACATCGAAGCCTCAATTCTAACTCGACCGTTAGATTTCATCGTTCGATCCGCATATCAAGTCCGGCGCTCGACTGCGCCCCCTCGACGCCTTCAACCAAGCTACAGTAAGTACCCCCGTTGTCCACCACAGCCTCACTTCTAATTTGAACTCAACCGTTAGATCCCATTATTCCAATCGAGTCGCATATCAAATCCGGCGCTTCAAGTTGACTGCGCCCCAAGAACCCAAGATCGACAAGTCCACACTCAACCTCAAACTCAAACAATCCATAGTATGTATGTAATACATCCCCCAGTTTCATCCTACATCGCAGCTAAGTCCAATCTGACTTGCCTCCAGATCCGAACGCTACTAGTACTAGAACGGGCTTCGAAAACCGGCTGAGCGCTTGCCTGCGGCGCCCGGATTGACTTCACACGAGTCCGATTTGGGCTCTTCGAGTCCCAAGCCCGGCGCTTGCATTACGCAGCGCCGCCCGGATTGACTTGCCAGCTCGTACTTCTATAGCTACTACATACATGAACCAGGCCTGACATTCCCACCTACTACTTGGATGACCTCCACCGGGCGCTTGATTTTGCGTTCGAGTACAGTACGGGTAAGTGCCCAACTAGATCCCCGCATCCTCGCTCTGACTTGACCAGCCAGCGGGCGCCTTCAATGGATCCCGCCTCCCGACTCCCGCTTCGATCCGGGGTGACCCGACCAGCCGACTCGGATCGCTTCGGGTGCGGGTTCTGAGCCCGCGCTTCAAGTGCCTCGATGGACTGGGACGTCGAACGAGCCGCGGTACGTCCTTCAGTACTCCAAGAGCCCTTCGCTCTGACTTGGCTATTAGAATGGGCTTCGAACTTCGACTCCGAGCGGCGCGCAGCCCCGGACTTGTAGGCTTCGAGTCTGCAAATCTGACTGAGGTCTACTGGCCTTTGATTCCGCGCAAGCGCCGGGGCCGCCGTTCCACTTCAAGCCTTGAGTGTATAGGTGAGTTATAGGCACTGAATGCGACGTTCGGAGCTGACCATTCGGGACTTCGAAGCTAGCTTTCGTCGCAGGCTTTGGCCGTTAGCTGCGGCTCGAGCTCGAACCCGGAACGGCCTGCGGCGAGTCTGCGGCGTCCCGCGCGCGCTTCGCACAGCCCGGACGTCGCTCGAGGTGAGTACGAGCTGCGCATCTTGTTAGAGTTGCGCTAATGGGCTTCGCAGTTCAGGGCTTACTTCTTTGACTTGGAACGAGCGGTGGTAAGTGTTTCCTCTCTGCGCATCCCTCCATCTGAACGCAGCCGCTAGATAGCGGCGCTGCCTTTGAGCGCCGAGCGCGGGGTGCGACGCGGCGACGGCGTGTCCCGTGTGGGCCTCGTGCGCCTCCTCTGACAGCCGCGAACGGCCTGTAGCGCCGCAGCGCGCGTGTGGTGTGCGTGCTGCTGCAGAGCGTACGCTCGATGCGTACGGCGCTTGCGCAGCGCGGGGCTGTCCTTGGGCGAGCGATGCGTCCTCGGCAACGGGCAGACGCGCATCGGAGCGAGTCCAGGGCGCGTTCGGCCCTATCGCAGACGTAGCGCAAGCGGGGCCGCCGGGCTCGAGGGCGGGCTCGGCGCGAGCTCGTTGCACGCAGCGCGACTCGCCGCCGCGGCCCGTTCTAGACGAGGCGCTGCTCCTGAGGCCCGAGGAGTCGGCGCGAGGCGGGAGGCGGACGGGCGAAGTAGATCGCGCCTTGTCCGGGCTACGGGCAGAGCCGGACTGCGTTTGCGCTGCGAACGTCGGGGCGCATTCGGGGCGAGTTCGTCGCTGCCACCGCTCGCCGGAGCGCGAATGGGGCCATTGGGATGGCGTCAGAGCGAGCAGCGGGGTGCGTTCGGCGGGAGATCGGGGCTGTGTGCTGCTAGAGCGCACGTAGCGCGAATGGGCCACTGGGGTCGCATGAGACTGCCTTTGAGTCTGAGAGTAACGCGAGTGGGTCGCTGCGAGTGGACGAGCGATGACGCAGACGAGCGAGCATCGTCGCGGCTGGCTTGACAACTGCTGCATCCAACACACGTACGTCCGAGTCGCGGCCACGTGCATCCTGAGCTATGCTTACGTCGATCTCTTTGAATTTTCGTTTCCGTTCTCCAGTGCACTTCTTGCTGGCTGCACAGGACCAACGCGGCTTCCGGTACGTGGCCCCGCCCTATTCTGCCTCGCGTTTATAACAGAGCTGCAGTCTCTCAGCTCCCTCGCGCTAGCCCCCTCAGCGGCGCACGCAGCCGTTTTTCTCGCCGCAAACCCATGCAGGCGCGCTGAACTGCGCCCCGGAATCCCCTTGGACCGAGCGCCAGGGCGGGCTCGGCGCGAGCTTGTTGCACATAGCGCAAATCGATGCCGCTACTCGTTCTGAATGTGGACCCTATGCGCGCGCGCCTTTGGCGCCTGCTTGGAACCTACTCCACTGAGCAACGAGACGGGGCGCTGCTCCCGGGAAATGAGCGCGCGAGGCGGGCGGCCGAAGCAGATCGCGCCGCGCGGAGACGGACCGCTGCTCTCCGCCTGACGCCTCCCCGTGTCCCCAGCGGGCGTGCGCGGCACAATAACCCGTTACGTCACCACCATCCAGTCCCCGTCGACGACCTACCACTTCTACGAGCTCGACGTCGTGGGCCTCGACCAGGACTGGCTCGAGAGCGGCGAGCGCCGCCGCGAGTGGGTCGACTACGCCGAGGCCGTGCGCCGCCTCGACTGGAAGGCCGAGCTCGCGCAGGGCCTGCGCCTGTCCAGCCTCGCGCCGGCGCGGTGACCCCGCGGGAGAGCCCCGTCTCTCCCACAAGCGCCCAACTGCACTGCATACATTTAGAGCCACCGCTACCTACCTTACATCCCGTTAACCATACCCCGACACCCGCATCCCGGACCCGCCGAATTTAGCATCCCACCTCCGAGTCCCTGTCCCATGCTCCGCTCAATACATGTACATGTCCGTCCGGTGTCGCGCCCACGAATATAATATCGCATCTAGATGTAGTTTTATTGAGAGTAGAGCGCACTAGTTGAGTTTGGATGTGAATCCACCTACACAGATCAATGCGTTCTCGCACTGTTTGCCGCGCGTTCTCACCGCCTTCTCTGACTGTTCGCCGTGCTCGCCGCCTTCTCTGACTGTTTGCCGCCTCGCCTAAAAGTTCGCACTTGTTTAAACTTTCAAATTTACTAGAGTCCCAAGTCAGTCGGTCTATTTTTAGATTTTGGCCATAGTCTCCCCGTCCCGAGGGTCGGCAGGCGTTCAGTAAAATCGACAGGTACGTACGGGAGGGGGGGATCTAGATACATCTCACCGGATCCCCGATGCATCTGCAATCGGTGCCTGGTGCGAGTCGGTAATCGGGCTGGAATCGCGGGTCAGCGAGTTCGGCATTCTAGGGTTAGGACTCACGGAACTACTGAGGGTTAGAAGTCAAGTCTGACCTTGAAATTGGCCTGCGCGCAAGTCATCTGAAATGCTATAAGACTGAAATTCTCAAAGCGCGCTAAACTGACCTTGTGAGTGAAATGTACAAAACAGCCAACGGGAACACCAAAAATTGCAAGATCATAGACTTTCGAAGCAGGGTTAGTGAGGCAATTGATGTATTGGGACAAAGTGAACTTACGCACTTGGGGATGTCCAAAACTCGAGTAGAGATTTTGGGGCCGTCAACGCAATGGCAAAATTGCCTTGGGGAGCGTGTCAAGGCACAATGGAACTAGCACGGAGGGGTTGAGATTACGGTCTGGAAACAAGATGCCAGACTTACCACGGTTGCGGGACCACCGAAAATGGAATAAAAAGGTTGGGCGGCGACTCCCAGCCTGGAAGCATTCGTGTTAGTCGGGGATATATAAAACACGCTGTGGCTTACAGATTTGCATAAGCTGCTCGCGGGACTCCCAAAAATCGAATAAAAAGTCGGAAGTTGTGTTTGATCGATTGAGAGGCACAAGGATGCATTGGGCAGTGTCCCAGAGAGCCTGAGAGCAGCGGCGTGAGTCGGTGGTATACAAAGCGCATCAGGACTTATGGGTAGACATAACCCTGCTCGTGGGATCACCAAGAATTGAATAGAAAGTTGGGGTGTCAATCAATGCGGAGGCCCGTGTACAGCTCGCGCGGTGACTTCAATGCCCTGAAAGCATTGGCGTGAGTCAAAAAGATACCTAAAACACATCGGGACTCACCGCCTACACCTGAGCTTGCTCGCGGGATTGCGAAAAATGGAATAAAAAGGCGGGGCCCCGCGGCAATTGATCCGGAGCCGCGCCAACACGTCGGGGAGCATGTCAAAGACACAGCACGGAGTCGAGAACTGATGCGGGGGGGTCTAAAATATGATTTTGAGCTGGGTTGAGAACGGGGCATCAGGAAGTACTTACCGTACACCAAAAATGAAATAAAAGTTGGGGGTGCGCCAACATGTAAGGCGGCGACCCGGAGGCGCGCGTGCACCTTGCGCGGTTACTGTAAGTTGTCACAGCCTAAAAGCATCGGTGTAAGTCAAAAAGATATCTAAACAGGTCTGGACTTGCCACCGGCTACACGTGAGCTTGCTCGCGGGAGCGCGAAAAATCGAATCAAAAAGTTGAGGTGGCCGAACATTGATCCAGGGGCGCGCTGGCAGCGCGTCAAAGCCGATGAACAGAACTGAACAGATCAGATGAGTTGAGACTTAATGCAAGGTGCTGGGTCTTAACTGATATGCATATTCTTGCTTGCGGGAGTGCGAAAAATCAACTCGAAAGTTGATGGCAGCCCCAATGTGTCAAACCGGCAGCAGGAACACAAGCAGCGGTGGGAGTGCAGCCGATCTGGCCCCAATGTTGACGGCGGTGGTGAGGTGTTGGGCGCATCCAGACAATGGCGGGATCACGCGATATTGCATGGAAATGCTCACAGCGGCGGCAACACATCGGAGTGCCGCCAACACGTCAATCGATCAAAAGGTGCTGCCGACGCGCCGGGCGCATCAAACCCGCAACCAGGTCGAGTCGGGCCAGCGCCGACGCGTGAACACATCGAAAATGGTGTATATCTGCCTTAGATAATGAGTTTTGAGCAGACATAAAAATCTCGGAACTTACCGAGGATCGTCACGGCCGCCGTGGGATTGACGGCGCATCACGCTGATTGCGAGAGGCGTACTGCGCGTGAGGGGACGTGCCGCTCTTGGGAAGCTCGAAATTGAATTCAAAAAAAATTGAGCCTGCACGATTGAATGTGAGATGTCGGCGGCGGCACCAAACATGTCATGCACATCAACTGAGCGGTCTTGAATCGGGCCCACGCCGACGCATCGGATAACGCGTCCGCGCATCGAAAAGAGTGTGAATCTGCGGTAGATAATGAGTTCTGAGCTGGAAGAAAGAAGCTGGACTTACAGGAGTATGTCGCCGTTGCGGCGGCAGCGGCAGCGGCGCCTCAATTGATCAAACGACGCCGCCGACGCGTCAGGCGCATCGAACCGGCAGGGAGACCGAGTCGGGCCCGCGCCGACGCGTCGGAAAACACGTCAAGCACATCGAAAACTGTGTAGATCTGCGATAAATAATGAGTTTTGAGCTGGAGAAAAATATCACGGGACTTACGAAGGCTCGTCGCTGCCGCAGCGGGATTGTTGGCGCATCACACCGCTTGCGGGAGGTGCACACTGCGTAACGGGACGCGTCGCTCGTGGAAACTTAAAGCCTTAGGCCGGTGGCGGGATTGAAAAAATGATATGGGAATTGTGGTGTTGTGTATCGGGCCTGATTTCCAACTCGAAATGTTGGCGGTGGTGCCGACACGTCGGGCACATGTCGAGTCGCCAGCCAAAGTAGCGCGAGCCAAGCATGTCATGGCTGCGAGCACGAATGTCTAGACGGGCAAGAGCATGAGCAGGGAGTAATAAGAAAAGTAGTATCACTTGCGAGTATAGGGATCTGAACTTGTGCACAGCTCGGATGCAGAGGGCGTCCCAAGCCAGTGCTGAGAGGGGGGGATGCTTGAGCGAGCTGAGGTAGCGATGGGGCAGCAGAACAAGGGAGAGAGTCCGACGGTGGTGGTATAAGGTAAGAACAAAGATGTGTTGTGTTTGGTTGTCGGCTAATACTTCCCACCGTTGAAACGTTCAACAAATCTATTTTTGTTTGTCCGCACCAAGTCCCTCCGCCGGTGGTGACTGCGCGGGCCGGTTATGTTGCCCCGCCGCCCATTATTCTATTTCTAACTGACTCAGCGGCTACTATTAAACAATCATCAAAAATTAAAAGCAACAGCTTATCTGGTTTTAATATGTTACACAGTCTCTACACACAGATTCGCTGTAGATACCAAGAGCAATATGCAAGTGCTCGGGTGGTTTTGCCCAAGTTTTGCCCCAAGGAATTGATTTATGGGCTGTATAATTAGCTGGGTGCACCAGAGCTTCTTCAGGGCCAAGATCAAGTGCGGAAATCACTACAGAGAACTTGATTGAGAAGCCTGGCGAGATTCACGCCTCCACAAATAGAGCGGCGGAGGTGTGGGGTCGTCGATCGGCAGACCGGGAATTCCCGGAGAAGACCAAAATAGCTTTGGTTCGACCCCGGGATAAAGTGGGGGTTTTCAAGGCCAGAAACAGGCTCCGGGGCCTCGAAATTTGGGGCGCACAGCGCGGGCCGGCGCGCCCCGGCAGTGCCGAGCGGCGGGAGGCGCACCAATTTTTTTTCGGCCAAAAATGGGGCCGTTCCGTGCCAAGCCTCACCGCCACCTGCCAATCGAAGCGTCGGACCGGGCACCGTGGCCGCATCGCGGCCTATTTGGGAAACCCCGTCTCTTGTCTTCAAACCACCACCTCGATTTTCGACGCCGGCGGCCCTCGGCCCGCAGGACCTCAAGACTCGAAACGCATTAGCGGAGGCATTCAACATACACGCCTGGCCCTTCATTTCCGGTCTCCGTCGGGCCCAATCGAAGCAAATGCGATCTGCATGCAGAACGGTATCCGAGCTTACCGCTGGCCCTAGGCTCGTCGCAGGTCTATTTTTGTGGCGTAAATCCCTCAGGCTGATGAATCCGCAGTGCCTTCGCTACGCAGGGCCTATCAGAACGAGCGAAGAGGCGGCGAACTCGAAAACAACGAAATCCGCATATTCGATGTACCGCCGATTCTGAGCCAGAATAGCCTTGATGGAGAGGTTACACGGGATCTTTGATGTGGGATTAGAGAGGATCTGCGCTGTGCGTTGCCGCTTCCTCGCGCCTGTCTCGAAAACTAATTTTAACCTGGGCTGCAGTACCCCCGCTATTGCGACTGGTATAGGCCGCCGCTTGGGGTGGTATATGGCGCGCCACTTTGGGATTGACTGTCGGCCGACCCTAGATCAAAAATCTGGCCTGCGCCGCTGCACAACCCCCGATACACTGCATGGTTCGTTTTCAACCATATCCGAAATATTCGCTGCAGCCTCGACCGAGCGCCGCGGCCTTCGAAACTTTGCACGGATCATCTATTCTAGTAATAGAACAGGATCGCTGCCTTCGATTAGAAGGCCAGGGACGCGCTGGGCAAGAATCGCACCCAGGGGGTTTGGCGGCGAACTCGCTTGTTGAGCTTGGTTCTGGCTCCGAGGTGCGTCCATATCTATATCCGAGCTATTTTGAGGCTCTAGCTGACTGATTGCGCACAGCCCTGGCGGCGGTCTTCGGTGCTAGGATGTATAAGAGCTGGGCAACATCCTCCCTCTTCTTCACTCAACCACCCACCACCCACCTCGCCTCTCGACTACCGGCACTCAGTGGACCTCGAACAACCTTCGAACTCGACGCCCCGACGCCGCCTCCGACCTCTGCCCTCGCCGTTGCTCGACATCGAGCACATCGTCACCGAGCCACTCGATGTCGGGACCCGCACCACATCGGCTTTGGCACTTGTCAGGTGTTGGGATTACTCGGGTGTGTTCAATATCTAAAGCATCCTCTTCTCTGATCGCTCCCAGCACACCGCTTCCTCCTCATCGAGCTCGACAGCGCTAGGCCACTCGCGCTCGGCACCGCGCCCTCGATGCTCGGCGAGCCTCCCGCGCGATCCAGGTGTGTTCATTATCTACTGTTACCTTTTTTCTCATCTATTACAGCCCCCCATGCTTGCCCGTCGTCCAGCCCGATGTCGGACCAATCTGAGCTACTCGACATCAGCATCGCTCGGCGGCGCTGCCCGTGCTCGGGGCGCAGGACTTGATACTGGGATTCTCGGCGCATCTGGTACGTCTCCCGCCTCCTGTATCCCGCGCTCTCATTCGCTCTCAGCACACTGTTTTTCGCACCGCCGCCGCCGCCGAGCCCTGATTCGGACCCGCCGCTAGCACTCGGCGGACCTCTGCGCACTCGCGCTCGGCATGGAGTACTCGGCGCCGGCGTAGTCGGCACAACTGGTAAGTGCTATGTTTCTGTAGTCGCCATTCTCATATTTTCTAGATCAGTGTTTTCTCACCCCGCGCTCTGTCACCACTGCCGCCAGTAGCGCACCCTGGCTCGCGGCATGCGCCGACGCATGCTCGCCCTGCCTCCAGCGCATCGAGTCCACCCCGAGTGGCCCCGATGCGCATCCGAGACTGCGGCTGCAACTTTCACTGCCACCACACCGCGCGGCCTCCGTTGCCCTTCGGACCGACCGGTATGACTTTATCATGAGCCCTGACTCATCTCACCGCCGTTTGCAGCCCGCCCCCGGCTCCCGCAGTCTCCCGCTTCGACCCGAAGTCTTGCCGACCCACCGCCACACCTTGATTTGTGTCGAGATTATCGCTCTGCTGCCTGTAGTACGTTTGTTATCTGTTTATCTGTGATCGCCCGTTCTGACCGTTAGGTTACAATCACAGCCCAAATCTGTTCAATATCCGGTGACTTCGGTGGGGACTTTCAATGGTGCGTCTATTTACTTATCGAGTCCTTCAAACCAACCCGAACACTTAGTTTTCAACTCGAATGGCCTTCAAGTCTCAAGGCCTCGCACTCTAGTCGGACTTCGGGATATGGTTTGTGCTTCATTACTCTTTGGGGCCAAGTTCATTCTGACATCGATGGTCAGATTCCAGTCTTGCGATCTTAGCCATCGCTTCACTCGAGTCGCTTGGTTTGACTTCGAACAAGGGCTGGTATGTGGTTCGTATCCATCGCATAGTTCATTCTGACTCCAAACAATAGATTTCGATTGTAACGGCCTTCAAATTTGAAGCCGCCGCTTGGTTCGACACTCGTACTCGGACTTCAAATGACAAACAAGCCACAGTATGTACTTCATTATCTGCCTGATCCTTCGGTTTGACTTGACGGTTAGACTCCGGTTCTAATGACCTTCAAAAATGAAGTCCGCCGTTTCATTTGAGCGCTGGGTTGACTTGAAGTAAGTTGCGGAAAAGTCTGTGCATCCTTCGGTCTAATCTTGACCACCAGATGCCACTTCAAATCTTCGGCCCGGCTTGTTGAACTACCTTGGTCGACTCTACACTGAGCCATCGGTATGTCAACCATCCATCATACTTCAAGTCTTTCATCCTGACTTCGACCATTAGCTTTTAACCCTCCGAATCCAGCGCTTGCGTTGATGCCCTGGATCGACTTCAAATGAGCTATAGTGAGTACTTCAGTCTGAATCGAAGCCTTCGATCTCACTTGACCTTTAGCTTTCAACCCTAATGGCCGTCAAATTTGACTGCGCCACCTGGATTGACTTCGAACGAGCTATTGTATGACATTCCTTATTACTTACTTCCTTCATACTGACTCCGCTATTAGATTTCAACTTCAATCACCTTCGATCTCGAGCCCGGCGCTTCAGTTGACGCCCTGGACTGACTCTACTAAACGAGTCATCGGTAAGTACTTTGGTATATACTGAGCCCTTGATTCTACCTTGACCACTAGATTCCAACTCTGATGGCCTTCATCACTGGGCTCGGGCGCTTGCGTCGGCGCCTTACATCGACTTCAACCGAGTTACCGTGTAAGTACTTCATCCTTATTCGAAGCCTTCATTCTAACTCGACCATTAGATTTCGGCTCTAATGGGCTCAATATCGGTCACGGGTGCTTGCGTTGGCACCCTAGATTGACTTCAGTTTCAAGTCAAACCACCGGTAAGTACTTGATAACATCTTCGCATCCTTCATTCTGACTCGGCCCATTAGATTTCGACTCTACTGGACCTCGCATACCAAGTCCGGCGCTTGAATATGCTCCGGATCGGCTTCAAATGAAGTACAGTAAGTACTTCATCCTTCTTCGAACCCTTCATTCTAACCTGACCTCAGCCAGCCTACTTCAACACTAATAACCTCGATATCGGGCTCGGGCGCTTGCGTCCGAGTCGGCGCCTTAGATCGACTTCAAGTTCAACTTGTCAAATGACCAGTCAGTAAGTGTTCGAATTATATCCTCGCATCCTTCATTCTGACTTGGCCCATTAGATTTCAAGTCTAAATGGCCTTCGAATCTCGGATCTAGCCTTGACTGCGTCCTCTCGACGCCTTCAAACGAGCTATAGTAAGTACTTCAATGTACATCGAAGCCTCAATTCTAACTCGACCGTTAGATTTCATCGTTCGATCCGCATATCAAGTCCGGCGCTCGACTGCGCCCCCTCGACGCCTTCAACCAAGCTACAGTAAGTACCCCGTTGTCCACCACAGCCTCACTTCTAATTTGAACTCAACCGTTAGATCCCATTATTCCAATCGAGTCGCATATCAAATCCGGCGCTTCAAGTTGACTGCGCCCCAAGAACCCAAGATCGACAAGTCCACACTCAACCTCAAACTCAAACAATCCATAGTATGTATGTAATACATCCCCCAGTTTCATCCTACATCGCAGCTAAGTCCAATCTGACTTGCCTCCAGATCCGAACGCTACTAGTACTAGAACGGGCTTCGAAAACCGGCTGAGCGCTTGCCTGCGGCGCCCGGATTGACTTCACACGAGTCCGATTTGGGCTCTTCGAGTCCCAAGCCCGGCGCTTGCATTACGCAGCGCCGCCCGGATTGACTTGCCAGCTCGTACTTCTATAGCTACTACATACATGAACCAGGCCTGACATTCCCACCTACTACTTGGATGACCTCCACCGGGCGCTTGATTTTGCGTTCGAGTACAGTACGGGTAAGTGCCCAACTAGATCCCCGCATCCTCGCTCTGACTTGACCAGCCAGCGGGCGCCTTCAATGGATCCCGCCTCCCGACTCCCGCTTCGATCCGGGGTGACCCGACCAGCCGACTCGGATCGCTTCGGGTGCGGGTTCTGAGCCCGCGCTTCAAGTGCCTCGATGGACTGGGACGTCGAACGAGCCGCGGTACGTCCTTCAGTACTCCAAGAGCCCTTCGCTCTGACTTGGCTATTAGAATGGGCTTCGAACTTCGACTCCGAGCGGCGCGCAGCCCCGGACTTGTAGGCTTCGAGTCTGCAAATCTGACTGAGGTCTACTGGCCTTTGATTCCGCGCAAGCGCCGGGGCCGCCGTTCCACTTCAAGCCTTGAGTGTATAGGTGAGTTATAGGCACTGAATGCGACGTTCGGAGCTGACCATTCGGGACTTCGAAGCTAGCTTTCGTCGCAGGCTTTGGCCGTTAGCTGCGGCTCGAGCTCGAACCCGGAACGGCCTGCGGCGAGTCTGCGGCGTCCCGCGCGCGCTTCGCACAGCCCGGACGTCGCTCGAGGTGAGTACGAGCTGCGCATCTTGTTAGAGTTGCGCTAATGGGCTTCGCAGTTCAGGGCTTACTTCTTTGACTTGGAACGAGCGGTGGTAAGTGTTTCCTCTCTGCGCATCCCTCCATCTGAACGCAGCCGCTAGATAGCGGCGCTGCCTTTGAGCGCCGAGCGCGGGGTGCGACGCGGCGACGGCGTGTCCCGTGTGGGCCTCGTGCGCCTCCTCTGACAGCCGCGAACGGCCTGTAGCGCCGCAGCGCGCGTGTGGTGTGCGTGCTGCTGCAGAGCGTACGCTCGATGCGTACGGCGCTTGCGCAGCGCGGGGCTGTCCTTGGGCGAGCGATGCGTCCTCGGCAACGGGCAGACGCGCATCGGAGCGAGTCCAGGGCGCGTTCGGCCCTATCGCAGACGTAGCGCAAGCGGGGCCGCCGGGCTCGAGGGTGGGCTCGGCGCGAGCTCGTTGCACGCAGCGCGACTCGCCGCCGCGGCCCGTTCTAGACGAGGCGCTGCTCCTGAGGCCCGAGGAGTCGGCGCGAGGCGGGAGGCGGACGGGCGAAGTAGATCGCGCCTTGTCCGGGCTACGGGCAGAGCCGGACTGCGTTTGCGCTGCGAACGTCGGGGCGCATTCGGGGCGAGTTCGTCGCTGCCACCGCTCGCCGGAGCGCGAATGGGGCCATTGGGATGGCGTCAGAGCGAGCAGCGGGGTGCGTTCGGCGGGAGATCGGGGCTGTGTGCTGCTAGAGCGCACGTAGCGCGAATGGGCCACTGGGGTCGCATGAGACTGCCTTTGAGTCTGAGAGTAACGCGAGTGGGTCGCTGCGAGTGGACGAGCGATGACGCAGACGAGCGAGCATCGTCGCGGCTGGCTTGACAACTGCTGCATCCAACACACGTACGTCCGAGTCGCGGCCACGTGCATCCTGAGCTATGCTTACGTCGATCTCTTTGAATTTTCGTTTCCGTTCTCCAGTGCACTTCTTGCTGGCTGCACAGGACCAACGCGGCTTCCGGTACGTGGCCCCGCCCTATTCTGCCTCGCGTTTATAACAGAGCTGCAGTCTCTCAGCTCCCTCGCGCTAGCCCCCTCAGCGGCGCACGCAGCCGTTTTTCTCGCCGCAAACCCATGCAGGCGCGCTGAACTGCGCCCCGGAATCCCCTTGGACCGAGCGCCAGGGCGGGCTCGGCGCGAGCTTGTTGCACATAGCGCAAATCGATGCCGCTACTCGTTCTGAATGTGGACCCTATGCGCGCGCGCCTTTGGCGCCTGCTTGGAACCTACTCCACTGAGCAACGAGACGGGGCGCTGCTCCCGGGAAATGAGCGCGCGAGGCGGGCGGCCGAAGCAGATCGCGCCGCGCGGAGACGGACCGCTGCTCTCCGCCTGACGCCTCCCCGTGTCCCCAGCGGGCGTGCGCGGCACAATAACCCGTTACGTCACCACCATCCAGTCCCCGTCGACGACCTACCACTTCTACGAGCTCGACGTCGTGGGCCTCGACCAGGACTGGCTCGAGAGCGGCGAGCGCCGCCGCGAGTGGGTCGACTACGCCGAGGCCGTGCGCCGCCTCGACTGGAAGGCCGAGCTCGCGCAGGGCCTGCGCCTGTCCAGCCTCGCGCCGGCGCGGTGACCCCGCGGGAGAGCCCCGTCTCTCCCACAAGCGCCCAACTGCACTGCATACATTTAGAGCCACCGCTACCTACCTTACATCCCGTTAACCATACCCCGACACCCGCATCCCGGACCCGCCGAATTTAGCATCCCACCTCCGAGTCCCTGTCCCATGCTCCGCTCAATACATGCACATGTCCGTCCGGTGTCGCGCCCACGAATATAATATCGCATCTAGATGTAGTTTTATTGAGAGTAGAGCGCACTAGTTAAAGTTTGAAAATTTGAATGCCACAGGCACCTCGTTATCTTAATCTTATAAAAGTACTTAGGTTCGGATCAAGCTTGTTTTGCTGATACGATCAGATTTGGTCACCTAGTTGAGTTTGGATGTGAATCCACCTACACAAATCAATGCGTTCTCTCACTGTTCGCCGCCTTCTCTGACTGTTTGCCGCCTCGCCTAAAAGTTCGCACTTGTTTAAACTTTCAAATTTACTAGAGTCCCAAGTCAGTCGGTCTATTTTTAGATTTTGGCCATAGTCTCCCCGTCCCGAGGGTCGGCAGGCGTTCAGTAAAATCGACAGGTACGTACGGGAGGGGGGGATCTAGATACATCTCACCGGATCCCCGATGCATCTGCAATCGGTGCCTGGTGCGAGTCGGTAATCGGGCTGGAATCGCGGGTCAGCGAGTTCGGCATTCTAGGGTTAGGACTCACTGGAAACACGCAGAATCGTAGGGTCAGAGTCGAATTCATGGGCTCAGGAATCTGTATTCGAACTCGAAGCCTGTTGAATTAGGGTTAGGACCGAGTAAACGGACTCAAAAACAGAGGCTTTCCCATGAAAATGAGCACAAGTCCTCGAGGCGCTGTTTCTTGGGGATTTGAGCATCTAGAAATGGGCAGCCGAAGATCCCCGAGTAGACATTTTCTGGGGATTTCAGCATGCTAGAATAGTCCATGAGGGTGCATTCGAACATACCTGGAAAGGGACGCGGGGACTTGGGGCGCTCGCCGGAACGCGAAAAGTCCAAAAAGAAACCCATTGAACTCGGCCGAGATCCCCGAGGACGTGTTCGAGCGGTGTGTTGAAGGATTTAAGCTAGAATAACTATGTTAGAGTGCAACTAAATGAGATACTTCAGCATACCAAGAACGTCCCGACACACGCGCGGCTTGCTCGCTGGAGTCCCAAAAACGGAATCCATTTTTTGAGGACCGCGGGGCCACTTGGAGTGTTGCGCACAGGATGTCGGGGATAGCGCTGCCACGGTAGAGGTATGTAGACAGTTTGCGGGACGTCCGAAAATCATGTTACATCACCAGGCACGTCCCGCAGAGCGGCGGGGCAGCGCGGGCATGGTGGGGATAGTGCCGCATCAACCTGGTCGCGGGACACCCAAAACTCGAATCGAAATGGGGTGTGTGAACTTGGGAATTGAGACGGATGTTCGCCGGTGAATGCCGACATGACAGGACAGAAGTACCCAACATGCTGACATAAAAGCGTCAGAACTCATCTCATAACAGAAAATCTGAACATACTAAAGCATCGCCGGGGCGCATCACTGAAAGCGCTCTCGGGGGAAGATTGAAATAAAAATTGGCAGCGGCGGCGCAGAGCAGAGGACTGATGCACAACATCAGTACCCAAGGTAGAATGAAAATTTCAAGAGTTGAGCTTACATGGGGCGCAGCGGCAGCGGGACCGCAAAAAATCAACTTGAAATGTTGAGGGTAGCCCTGACACGTCAAAGGGGCGCGGAGAAGTTGGCCGGAACACAAATGATCGTGTCTGAACGTTGACGGCAACAGAGATGTGTTGGGTGCATCAAAGTGGTGGCCGATGCACGAAACCATGAATGGAAATTGCGGCCGCAGCGCGGGTGCATCGGGGGCATAACAGCAGTAACACAGGACTAAATCTCGAATGGGACTGACAGCGGCGGCGGCGACGCGTCGGGGCACCGCCGATGCGCCGGACGCATCAAACCCGCCGCAACATCGGGCCAGATGGCGCTAACACGTCGGGCATGTCAAGAACGGTGTAGATCTGCCGGGTATCATTAGTTTGAGCTTTTCTCAAGAACACGGGACTTACTGATGCGCGGCGGAAGCGCCGATGAGGCCCGAATGTCGAGGGCGGCACTGACACATCAGGCGCATCACAGCGGCGGCAGGATCGCGAATCAGCGAGTCGAAACAGCACAGGTGCAACGGGAGTTGGAGAGTGAAATCTTGATTCAGAATAAAGGAAGCAGCGGCGCCGATGGCGCGCCGGGCACATCAAACCCGCGACCAGGGCGAGTCGGGCCAGCGCCGACGCGTGAACACGTCGAAAATGGTGTGTATCTGCCTTAGATAATGAGTTTTGAGCAGAAATAAAAATCTCGGAACTTACCGAGGATGGTCACCGCCGCCGTGAGATTGACAGCGCATCACGCTGATTGCGAGAGGCGTACTGCGCGTAAGGGGACGCGCCACTCGTGGGAAGCTCGAAATTGAATTTGAAAAAATTGAGCCTGCACGATTGAATGCGAGATGTCGGCGGTGGCGCCGAACACGTCATGCACATCAACTGAGTGGTCTTGAATCGGGCCCGCGCCGACGCGTTGGATAACGCGTCCAGCGCATCGAAAACAGCGTAGATCTATGGTAGATAATGAGTTTTGAACAGAAAAAAAAAGCAGGACTTACGGGAGTATGTCGCCGTTGCAGCGGCGGCGGCAGCGACGCGTCGATCGATCAAACGACGACGCCGACGCGCCAGGCGTATCAAACCGGCAGTGGGACCGAGTCGGGCTCGCGTGGACACGTCGGAAAACAGGTCAAGCACAACAAAAACTGTGTAGATCTGCGATAAATAATGAGTCTTGAGCCGGAGAAAAAGATCACGGGACTTACGAAGGCTCGTCGCTGCCGCAGCGGGGTGATGGCGCGGCCCCGTCGCTCGCAAGTGGCGCACAACGCTGGAGAGGACGCCGCGCTCGCGCGCCGCTCGCAGGAAGCCCAAATGTTGAATTCAAAAACATTGAGCTTGCGCGATTGAATGCAAAATGTTGGCAGCGGGGCAGCCTCATCAAACCAGCAGCAAAGTCGAGTCGGGCTGGCACCGACGCGCTGGAAAGTGCCCGAAACACGTCGAAGACGGCAGAAAGCTGACATAAAGAATGAGTTTCGAGCAGAAGAAATAATAATCACGGGACTTACCGAGACTTGTCGCCGCCGCCGCCGCAGGATTTAGAGTGCATCACGCTAATCGCGAGAAGCGCACGGCGCGTAAGGGGACGCGCTGCTTGCGGGAAGCCCGAATATCGAACTCTGAAAAATTGAGCTTGCATGATTGAATGCAAAATGTCGGCGGCGGCGTCGAACACGCCATGAACATCAGCCGAGCAAGCTTAAATTAGACCGGCGGCGACGCATTGAAAAGGGCGTGAAAGAATGTTGGCGGTGGCGTTGGGAGCATCGAACCAGCGCCGAGATCGAGTCGGCGGCGTCAAAAACGGCATAGATCTACTATAAGAATAAGGTTGAGCCGCCGAAAGAAAATCATGAGACTTACTGATGTGCGAATGCGCGTGGCCGCCCCAGCGGGACTGACAGTAGATCACGCTGCTTGGGGTCGCGAGATCAAGCCGTCGACGTGTGAGACACGTAACGGGACGCGCAGGAAAACCAATCGAGTGGGGTTCATCGGCCGCTGATGACTTGCGCGCGACACGGCGGTGATCTGAAGAGAAGGGTGAGTCAGTACCAAGAACAGAACTACGAAAAGAGTAGCTTACAGTTGCTCCTGCCGGTGAGGAGTACAATTTGCCAGCGGCAACTTGAGTTGAACCTGAAGTTCAAGGCTTTACAAGAAGGGGATGGAGGACCAAGAACTCCAAGGCTCGCAAATTGGGCTAAGCGATGGGGTCTGACAGTGCGGTGCGAGGGGCAATGGAGAGACGGGAGTGTGAAGGTGGTGGTATAAGATGAAGTGTCAACATGTGTGTGTGTTTGGTCTCACCGGGTAACATTTCGCACGCAAAAGGTTCAACAAATCTATTTACGTTCCTCCGCCGGTGGTTGCACAGCTCGGGGCTTTTGCCGCGTCTCCACCCGCATCTCTGCCGCAGTCTATTTCTGCTTGGTTCCGCAGGCCTTTCTTCCGATGACCGTGTTCAACTTGATCTGGGTATTGATAATCATTCTAATTTTTCACTCGGTTGACTGCTCTTCACATCTCTGTACTGGTCCGAACTACTGCGAGTAGCTGACAGCTCAGTTTCTCTCAAGGCTGAGAGAATTTGGTTGAGGCACTACAATTTTGGGGGGCACAAACAGAAATTCAAATGAGTTTCGGGGTGGTCAACTATTGCTTATCTTACCCTGTCTACCCTTTCGCAAATCGATAAAGATAGAGTTTAGCTGGGTGACAGCCTCCCCCCGGACCGAGGCTAATCGGAACGGAGAAGGGCATCAAGATCAGCCCAACTTATTTTGGGATGCCAAGTTCAAATTAAATTAATCTTGAGTTGAGTTCTGGGCAGGGCTGAGCCAGCTGGAATAGAAGCGGAATAAGCGAAAGGCTCAGTTGCCGCGCGGATGGGACGGCGAAGCAAAGGAGCACCTCAAATAGAACACCGCAAATTCCCGAGGGACCAGAATAGAATGGTTGAGTTTTGCAAGATTGAGTCTTGAACATATCGGTGCTAGTTGAGGTGCAGCTGCACTGTGAAAAGTCCCATAGGGCCGCACACTGGAGCGCTCGGCCCGTGCGCGGCATGGGCGGCGCGCCCAATTTTTTTTTGAGCCAGTGGCGGGACAGCCGCCGTCCGATCAAAATTCACCGCCACCTGCCAATCGAGGCGGCGGTCCGAGTTCCGTGGACATATCGCGGCCTAATTCGGAAACCCCGTCTCTTGCTCTCAACCACAACATCGACTTTTTGGTGTCCGAGCGCCCCGGGCCGGAGCGACTCAGGACTTGTCACATATCATCTCGACCCTTAACCCTCCGGATCCCAGCCTTCATCTCCGCTGCCCGTCGACCCCAACGGAGGCAATCTCGATTGCATGCTAAAACGACATCTGCGGCACTAGAGGCTTTCGACAAGCGGTCGCCTTCCAAAGCGATGCTCTATCACTTGCGAGGGTTACGCCGCAGGATTCGCGTGGCACGCAGGCCGCTCAATTCAACCAGAGAAGCGGCGAACTCGAAATACGCGAAATATGCATATTCGATGTCCCGCCGATTCTGAGCCAGAATAGCCTTGATGGAGCGGTTAAGCGGCATTTTTGATGTGGGATTAGAGGGGATTTGCGCTGTGCGTTGCTGCTTCCTCGCGCTTGTCTCGAAAACTAATTTTAACCTGGGCTGCAGTACCCCCGCTATTGCGACTGGTATAGGCCGCCGCCTGAGGTGGTATATGGCGCGCCACCTTGGGATTGACCCTCGGCCGACTCTAGATCAAAAATCTGGCCTGCGCCGCTGCACAACCCCCGATACGCTGCATGGTTCATTTTCGACCATATCCAAAATATTCGCTGCAGCCTCGACCGAGCGCCGCGGCCTTCGAAACTTTGCACGGAGCATCTATTCTAGTAATAGAACAGGATCGCCGCCTTCGATTAGAAGGCCAGGGACGCGCTGGGCAAGAATCGCACCCAGGGGGTTTGGCGGCGAACTCGCTTGTTGAGCTTGGTTCTGGTTCCGAGGTGCGTCTATATCTATATCCGAGCTATTTTGAGTCCCTGCCGGACTGATTGCACATAGCCCTGGCGGCGGACGTCGGTGCTAGGATGTATAAGAGCTGGGCAACATCTGCCCTCTCCTTCACTCAACCACTCACCACCCACTTCGCCCCTCGACTACCAGCACTCACCGGACCTCGACCGACCTTCCAACTCGACGCCCCGATGCCGCCTTCGACCTCCGTCCTCGCCGTTGCTCGACATCGAGCACATCGTCACCGAGCCACTCGATGTCGGGACCCGCACCACATCGGCTCCAGTGCTCGTCGGGTGTCAGGATTGCTCAGGTGCGCTCAGTATCTAATGCGCCTCCTCTTTTGATCGATTCCAGCGCACCACCGCCGCTCTATCGAGCTCGACAGCGCTGAGCCACTCGCGCTCGGCATCGCGCCCTCGATGCTCGGCGAGCCTCCCGCGCGATCCAGATGTGTTCACTATCTACTGTTACCGTTTTTCTCATCTATTACAGCCCCCCATGCTTGCCCGTCGTCCAGCCCGATGTCGGACCAATTTGAGCTACTCAATATCGGTTTTGCTCGGCGGCGCTGCCCGTGCTCGGGGTGCAGGATTTGATACCGGGGTCTTTAGCGCATATGGTGCGTCTCCTGCCTTCCGTATCCCGCGCTCTCATTCCTCTCAGCCCGCCATTTTTCACACCGCCGCTCCCCGCCGATTCGTCTCGGACCCGCGCTAGCACCCGGCGCACCTCTGCGCACTCGCGCTCGGCATGGAGTACGAGTCGGCGCCGGCGTAGTCGGCACAACTGGTAAGTGCTATGTTTCTGTAGCTGCCGCTCTCATATTTTCTAGATCGGTGTTTTCTCACCCTGCCGCCACCGGCAGCGCTCCCCGACTCGCGGCATGCCCCGACACATGCTCGCCCTGCCTCCAGCGCATCGAGTCCACCCCGAGTGGCCCTGATGCGCATCCGAGCGCGGCTGCAACTTTCACCGCCGCCACACCGCACGGCCTCCGGTGCCCTTCGGACCCACCGGTATGACTTTATCGGAGACCTTACTCATCTCACCGCCGTTTGCAGCCCGCCCCCGGCTCCCGGAGTCTCCCGCTTCGACCCGAAGTCTTGCCGACTCGCCGCCGCGCCTCAATTGCGAGATCGGTATTGAGTTTATGATTCAAATGTGCGTCCTGTATCTATCTATTATCGCCCGTTCTGACGTTGTACGATTAGATTTCACCCACGCTTCCAATCTGTTCAATATCCTTAACTTCGGCGGGGTTTTTGAAGCTTGTTAATGGTGCGTATGATGCATCTACTATCTACTTATCGGGTCCTTCAAACTAACCGGAACCCTTAGATTTCGACTTGGCTGGCCTTCGAATGTCAATGCACCGCACTCGAGTCGGACTTGAGATAAGGTTCGTGCTTTGTTATGTAATCTTCGGGGCTTCATTCTGACATCGACGGTCAGATCCCAGTCTTGCGATCTTAGCCCTCGCTTCACTCGAGTCGCTTGGTTTGACTTCGAACAAGGGCTGGTATGTGGTTCGTATCCATCGGATAGTTCATTCTGACTCCAAACAATAGATTTCAGTTCAAGTAACGGCCTTCAAATTTGAAGCCGCCGCTTGGTTCGACACTCTACTCGGATTTCGAATGAGCCCCAGTATGTACTTCATCATCTGCCTGATCCTTCATTCTGACTTGACGGTTAGACTCCGGTTCTAATGACCTTCAAAAATGAAGTCTGCCACGGTTTCATTTGAGCGCTGGGTTGACTTGAAGTAAGTTGCGGAAAAGTCTGTGCATCCTTCAGTCTAATCTTGACCGCCAGATTCCACTTCAGATCCCCCGCCCGGCCCTCAAACTACCTTGGTTGACTTTGAACTGAGCCACCGGTATGTCAACCATTCATTCATCCTTCAAGTCTTTCATCCTGACTTCGACCATTAGCTTTCAACCTACATCGAATTCAACGGCGCTGGGCCCGGGCAACGTTCCCTCGATCGACTTCACACGAGCTATAGTAAGTACTTCAGTCTGAATCGAAGCCTTCGATCTGACTTTACCTTTAGCTGTTAACCCTAATGGCCTTCGACTTTCAAGGCCGGCGCTTGACTGCACCGCCTGGATTGACTTCGAATGAGCTATTTATTGTATGTCCTTTCTTGTTACTTACTTCCTTTATTCTGACTTCGCCATAAGATTTCAACTTGAATCACTTCGATCTCGAGCCCAGCGCTTCAGTTGACACCCTAGACTGACTCTAAATGAGTACTCGGTAAGGACTTCGGTATATACCGAGCCCTTGGATTCTGACTTGACCACTAGATTTGGACTCTAATGGGCTCAATATCGGTCTCGGGCGCTTGCGTTCGCGCCCTGGACTGACTTCAACCAAGCTACAGTGAGTACTTCATTCTTCTTCGAAGCCTTCATTCTTACTTGACCATTAGATTCCAACTCTAATGGCCTTCATCATCGGGCTCGGGCGCTTGCGTCGGCGCCTTAAATCGACTTCAACCGAGTTGCAGTAAGTACTCGATCCTTCATCAAAGCCTTCATTCTAACTTGACCATTAGATTCCAACTCTGATGGCCTTCATCACTGGGCTCGGGCGCTTGCGTCGGCGCCTTACATTGACTTCAACCGAGTTACCGTGTAAGTACTTCATCCTTATCCGAAGCCTTCATTCTAACTCGACCATTAGATTTCGACTCTAATGGGCTCAATATCGATCTCGGGTGCTTGCGTTGGCGCCCTGGATTGACTCCAAGTTCAACTTGTTAAATCACCAGTAAGTGTTTGAATCATATCTTCGCATCCTTCATTCTTACTTGACCATTAGATTCCAACTTTGTTGGCCTTCAATATCGGGCTCGGGCGCTTGCGTTGGTGCCCTGGACTGACTTCAAACGAGTTATAGTAAGTACTTCATCCTTCATCGAACCCTTCATTCTAACCTGACCTTTAGACTTCAACTCTAATAACCTCGATATCGGGCGAGTCGGGCGCTTGCGTCCGAGTCGGCGCCTTCGACCGACTTCAAGTTCAACTTGTCAAATGACCAGTAAGTGTTCGAATTATATCTTCGCATCCTCCATTGAACATTCTGACTTGACCCATTAGATTTCGACTACAACGGCCTTTAATTCGAATATCGAGTCCGGCGCTTGAATTGGCGCCCGGGACCGGCTTCAAACGAGCTATAGTAAGTACTTCAATGTACATCGAAGCATTACTAGTAGTCTAATTTGACCTTTAGATTTCGATTCTAGTAATGGCCTCCGAACATCGATTCGGGCGCTTGGCTGCGACCCCTCGGTCGCCTTCAAACACCGAGCTACAGTAAGTACCCCGTTGTCCATCGCAGCCTTCATTTCAACTCGACCGTTAGATTTCATTTCGCATACTTATCATACATATCAAGTCCGGCGCTTCAAGTTGACTGCGCCCCAAGAATTCGAACCCAAGATCGACAAGTCCACACTCAACCTCAAGCTCAAACTCAAACAATCCCTGGTACGTCCCTCAGTTTCATCCTACATCGCAGCTAAGTTCAATCTGACTTGCCTCCAGATCCGAACGCTACTACATACTCAACGGGCTTCGAGAAACGGCTGAGCGCTGGCCTGCGGCACCCGCTTGACTTGCCCCAATTCGTCTGGTTTCAACTTTGGTTTGGGCTCGAACAGCGGCCTTCGAGTATCAGGCCGGCGCTTGCATTACGCTGCGCCGCCCGGATTGGCTTGCCAGCTCGTACTTCTATAGCTACTACATACATGAACCAGGCCTGCGTCCTGACTTTCCTTTTCCCACTACTTAGATGACCTCCGCCGGGCGCTTGATTTGCGTTCGGGTACAGGATCGGTAAGCACTCAACTAGATCCCCGCATCCTCGCTCTGACTTGACCAGCTAGCGGGCGCCTTCAACCTCGGATCCCGACTCGACTCCCGCGCCAGGCGCTTCGATCCGGGGTGACCCGACCAGCCGACTCGGATCGCTTCGGGTGCGGGTTCCGAGCCCGCGCTTCAAGTGCCTCGGTGGATTGGACGTCGACTCGGAACGAGCCTCGAGCCATCGCTCATGAGCAGCAGACCTCGCCCCGAACGGCCTTCGACTTCGCCTCCGAGCGGCGCGCATCCCCGGCCTGCGAGCAGCGATGTCAGCTGCAAAAGACTGGGATGCACGTACCTTTGAACTCGCGCAAGGGCCGGGGCCTCCGTTCCACTTCAAGCCTTGAGTTACAGGTGAGTTATAGGCACTGAATGCGATGTTCCGAGCTGACCATTCGGGACTTCGAAGCTAGCTTTCGTCGCAGGCTTCGACCGTTAGCTACGAGTCGAGCCCCACTCCTCGAGCCTCGAACGAGTCTGCGCCGTCCCGCGCGCGCTTCGTACAGCCCGGACAGCGCTCGAGGTGAGTACGAGCTGCTTTCCGTTAGAGTGGCGCTAATGGGCTTCGCATCGCAGGACTTACTTCTTTGACTCGAAACGAGCGGTGGTAAGCGCTTCCTCTCTGCGCATCCTTCCGTCTGAACGCAGCCGCTAGACGGCGGCGCTGCCTTTGAGCGCCGAGCGCGGGGTGCGACGCGGCGACGGCGTGTCCCGTGTGCGCCTCGCGCGCCTCCTCTGACAGCCGCGAACGGCCTGTAGCGCCGCAGCGCGAGTGTGGTGTGCGTGCTGCTGCAGAGCGTACGCTCGACGCGAACGGCGCGCAGCGCAGCGCGGGCTTGTCCTTGGGCGAGCGGTACGTCCCCGGCAACGGGCAGACGCGCATCGGAGCGAGTCCAGGGCGCGTTCGGCCCTATCGCAGACGTAGCGCGAGCGGGGCCGCCGGGCTCGCATCGAAGCAAGGGCGGGCTCGGCGCGAGCTCGTTGCATGCAGCGCGGATCGACGCCGCAGCCCGTTCTGGACGAGGCGCTGCTCACGAGGAGTCAGCGCGCGAGGGATCCGACGGGCGAAGCAGATCACGCCTTGTCCGGGCTACGGGCAGAGCCGGACTGTGTTTGCGCTGCGAACGTCGGGGCGCATGCGGCGCGAGCTCGTTGCTGCCGCTGCTCGGAGCAGCGCGAAGGGGGCCATTGGGATCGCGTCAGAGCGAGCGGCGGGGTGCGTTCGGCAGGAGTTGGGGGCTGTGTGCTGGTCGAGCGCACGAAGCGCGAATGGGCCACTGGGGTCGCATGAGACCGCGTTGGAGTCTGAGAGTAACGCGAGTGGGTCGCTGCGAGTGGACGAGCAATGACGTAGACGGGCGAGCGAGCGCCTTGACGACAGCTGCAACCAACGCACGTACGTCTGTCGCGGCCACGTGCATCCTGAGCTATGCTTACATCGTCGATCTCTTTGAAGTTTCGTTTCCGTTCTCCAGTGCACTTCTTGCTGGCTGCACAGGACCAACACGGCTTCCGGTACGTGGCCCCGCCCTATCCTGCCTCGCATTTATAAAGGAGCTGCAGTGTCTCAGCTCCCTCGTGCTGGCCCCCCTCAGCGCCACACGGGGCTTGTTTTTCTCGCCGCAAACCCATGCAGGCGCGCTGAACTGTGCTCCGCAATCCCCTTGCAGCGAGCGCCAGGGCGGGCTCTGCGCGAGCTCTTCGCACATAGCGCGAAACGACGCCGGGACTCGTTCTGGATGGGGACCCTCTGCGCGCGCCCGCTTGGAACTTACTCCACTGAGCAACGAGACGGGGCGCTGCTCCCGGCAAATGAGCGCGCAAGGCTGGCGGGCAAAGCGGATCGCTCCGGTCAGATGCGGACTGCGCGCAGCGTGGAGAGCACCGCGCTGATGCGATCGGCGCGAGTTTGCTGTTCTAGCCTCTCCCCTCCTCCACTGCTCCTCGCCTGACGCCTCCCCGTGTCCCCAGCGGGCGTGCGCGGCACAATAACCCGTTACGTCACCACCATCCAGTCCCCGTCGACGACCTACCACTTCTACGAGCTCGACGTCGTGGGGCTCGACCAGGACTGGCTCGAGAGCGGCGAGCGCCGCCGCGAGTGGGTCGACTACGCCGAGGCCGTGCGCCGCCTCGACTGGAAGGCCGAGCTCGCGCAGGGCCTGCGCCTGTCCAGCCTCGCGCCGGCGCGGTGACCCCGCGGGAGAGCCCCATCTCTCCCACAAGCGCCCGGCCCGCCCGCCCCTTCAACTGCACTGCATACATTTAGAGCCCACGCACGCCCGTCCCCTACCTACGTTACATTCTGTTAACCATACCCCGACACCCGCATCCCGGACGCTACGCTGCTCTGGGCCCGCCGAATTTATCATCGTCCCATGCTCAAATACATGTACATGTCCGTTCGGTGTCGCGCCCACGTCCACAGTGTGCGGCCGGTAATATATTATCGCATCTAGATGTAGTTTTATCAAGAGTAGAGCGCACTAGTTAAAGTTTTGAATGCATCGGATCCACCGGCACCTCTGAATCATTATTATTTACTTATTTATTTATTTATTTATTTTTCACGCTAGTCCAGGAACGTTCGCCGGCGTCGTCTTGCCCGGTCCGCACACTATCGGGCAGCAATGTGGTCGCCGTCGAGCTCCGCGTGGTCGTTGTCCCCATCACAGCGTGCACGCGCTCCCGACGTTTCACCACGCGTCGGACTCGCGAAGATAAATACGGTGATGCACCGTTAATGCGCCCAACTCGACGGCCCCGCCCACCCCTCCCTGCACCATGCTCGTGCTCGCTCTCGCCTCGCTCCCCCTCGCCGCGGTCGCGTCGTTCGCGACGCTCAGCCACCTCGGCAACCTCTCGCCGTACGCCGACGCCCCCGTCCCGCATGGCGTCAGCGCCGCGCTCCCCGCAGGATGCGCCGTCGAGCAGGTCATGCTGGTGCGCCCACTCATTCACCCTGTCTGTGCCTGTGTGCCCTGACTCGGATGTGTACCGCAGATGGGCCGCCACGGGAGCCGCTTTCCCCTCTCCGGCGAGCGCCCGTACATCACGAACCTCACCGCAAAGCTCGCGCGCGCGGCGGACGCGGTGCAGAAGGCGCGCCTGCCCAAGAGCATGGCGTTCCTCAAGGACGGGTACACGAGCACGCTCGGCGTGAACGACCTCACCGCGCCCGGCCGCCTGCAGCTGTTCCAGCACGGCGTCGAGTGCGTGCCTCGCGGTATATTTAGCTGATTCACTTATTTTCATTGTGGCTACAGCTTCCGACTCCGGTACCCCGATTTGGCGGCGCCTGTCGTGCTCGCGGGGAACCAGGACCGCGTCGTCGAGTCGGCGCAGTGGTTCGCGCAGGGCTTCTTCGGGCGCGCGTGGGCGAACGGCAGCGCGTTCGAGACGATCCAGGAGGACGCCGTCACCGTATCGTGGATCACGCCGATGGATACGTGCCCCAAGTGGCAGTACAAGTACGGGCAGAGCGCGGTCGACGCGTGGGGCGCGGTGTACCTCCCCCCGATCACGAAGCGCCTCAACAAGCTCGTCCCGGGCGTGAACTTCACCGACGGCGACGCGCACGGCGCGCTGTACGCGTGCGCGTACGACCAAGCCGCGCACGGCGTCTCGCCGTGGTGCGCCGTCTTCACCGCGGACGAGATCCTCGACTTCGAGTGCGCGCTATCAACATTCTATCGTCTGCGCGGCGGCTGATGTGCGGGCAGATACGAGCTCGACCTGCTCATGGACGGCGCGTTCGGGTACAACCTCCCTGGGCTCATGGGCCCCACGCTCGGCACGCTCTTCGTGAACAAGCTCATCGAGCGGTGCGTGTGCACGTATCTACGTGCCACGACGCGGAGCTGATTCATCATTTGGCACTGCCAGGTTCACGAACGCGACGGGCGCCGCGCAGGAGATGTACCTCGAGTTCGGGCACGACACCACGATCGACATGGCGCTCGCCGCGCTCGGGCTCGCCAAGTACGCTTTTTTCCCTCCCTTTCCCCTCCCCTCCCCTCCCTCTTGCGACGCTGACCCGACGCCAGGGACACCCCGCCCCTCCCCCCGCGCGGGCCCGTCCCCGCGCACCGCGCCTTCCGCACCTCGACGCAGGTGCCCTTCGGCGCCACGATGGTCTTCGAGCGCTTCTCCTGCCCCTCCTCCTCCTCCTCCTCCCACTCCTCCCCTTCGCCGGGCCCGCAGATCCGCCTCCTGCTGAACAACGGGCTGCTGCCGCTCCCGCGCTGCGCGCGCGGCGCATTCGACCGCGCGCACGGGTCGTGCGCGCTCGGCGCGTTTGTGGCGGCGAACGCGTTCAGCACGGGGATAAAGTGGGGGGATGAGGCGTGGAACGCGACGTGTGGGGCTGTGGCGTTTTAGAGGGCCGCGCGGGGCGTTGCAGAGGCCGTGTGGGGGGTGTGCGGCTCGGGGAACTAGTGAGGATATAGTACTAGAGGAGGCGCAGCCTCGAAAAGTAATTAGGCGCGGGCGGTAGCCTGATCAAGAGTCCGACTCGGAGGGACGCAGTTCTCCCAGTCTTGCCTTCATTGTGTGAATCCCCGGGGCGTTCTTTGGTGCCTGCTCCAGAAAGACTAGACTCGTCACTCCAGTGGACACTGCGCCCTGAGGCTTGGGCTGCCTCAGGGGCCTCCCTGAGGCCGGATATCTACAGGACCAGCCTGGCCCAGCCAGGTCCGCTTTTCTTCGAGGCTAGTTGGCTAGTCGGCTATGAACATATATGAACGTTAACGTTTGAACATAAGTTATGGGAAACAAAATGAGTGGGGATTAGCCCCTGAGTCACGCCTGGACGCGAAGGGTCACAGGCACATGTCCCCGTCACTTCAACTTTTGCGTCACTTCAACTTGCTCGGCGGCACTGCGCTTACAGTAAAACAGCAGATGTAAATATATGTGAGCTAATGCCAGTGGAACTCGCTCAGTCGCCCCCCTCAGACATCGGATTCTACATCTCGCCGCTGACCCCACCTCACGTTCCCGACGTCCTCATCTGCAGGGTCGATGCACGCTCCCGAATTGTCAGCCTTGTGGCCGGTCCGTGTTTGTTTTCTTTCGTCCTATGTACCTGACTCTCCAACTCTCAACCGCTGGGCTCTGCAGCGCTCAGTTTGATGTAACTCCAGTCAACACGCGCAACCGATCGCGTTGGCTCTTCCTCCTGGCGCGTCACTATCGAACAAGGCCGATCCGCCCTCCTGCCGTCTATCTAGTCTCTCCAAGACAGACGCTATGATGAACAAGCTCGTTCCTCGCCAGCCGTCTATCGCTCTATCACCGTCGTCGGCGCCGACATCTTTGAGCGCTGTCTCGCCGGAATCGGGGCAGAGGCTTTCCCTTGCGATTCCCCAGACCCGTTGGCCCCCTGATGCTACGCCCTCTTTGTGGAAGATCAGCCATATCCTCACTCGATTGGCGCACTGATGCCTAGACCTGCCTTTGCGAAGACGGAACCGTCTTGGTCGATTTCCCTGCTGCTTATCGAATGGCTGTGCGTGTCTCGCCGCACCCGCTACAATGTCCGGACCCCGCTGATGTGCGCGTAAGAATCCTATACCAGATAACCTCGCCAGCGACGCCCGGGTGGGGTGTGCTGTTTCACTGGCCGGCCCTCGGACTGTGTTACGTGAGTATGAAAGATACCGCACCCTCAGTCGCAGGGTTATTCCCCCACTGCTCCACCACGCTGTTCCCGTAAGTTTTCTCATTTTGTGGGATTTTATCCAGTTTCATGCCATCACTTTCAGCCACCCGCATTTTCACTCGAGCGGTGCCTCTGTGTCGACAACGTCTTCACAATCTCGTCGGACCTTGTTCAGGCATATCAGGACAACCGAATTGCGGTCGACCCACAGGTACAGAGGCTTTCATGTTATTCGCCATGTTCAGACTAACACGGACTCCGCATGATGAAAACCGTCTGGTCGATTTTTGATGATTTCCTGCTTAGGCTCCCAAATCGCCTCCGCTCGACGCCCACTTCCGGCCGGTTCTGGCATGCCAGCCTGTCATGGACGCTAGGTGTACGCCTCGCTGGTTGTGATCTTGGTCCCGGTGTCAGTCACAAAGCCAGTACCCTCCTTGATGGGCCCCTCTATGAAGGAACCAGTACGATGCCTCAAGGGCCCAAGTGGTCTACCCCTGCGGGGCAGGAAGCCGTCCGGACCTACTTCTAGGGCCGCGCTGGCTGCCCGCTCCCATCACGAGAAATACGAGAGTTGTTGGATGAGCCGCCAGCATCGCCTCCGGGCTCTACTTCTGGCTCGTCTGAGGTCGTTCTGCACAAATCTCTGTCCCAAGACATATCGCTTCCTGGATTCTGTCTTCTCCCTGGCGGATCCTATTATCAGTTGTTTAGTACGCATCTGTACAACATCTCTATAATGAAATGATGGCATAGATGTAGAACGAGGAACGAGCGAAGGAGTTTGTCAAGAGAGACTAGCATAGATGCTACAAGCCTAAACTAGAAAGCGCAAGTCAGAGCTTCCGTCGCAGACCGACATTTATACGCAGGGAGAAGGGTGAGTTCCGAAATCTGATCTGATAGAAGAAGGGAAGCGTAACAGTCGTTCTCTCGATAGAGGCTCGAGCTAGATGGCGGAAGAGGCTGCAGTACTGAAAGTTCCAAGTTATGATGTCTGACGCAAGTTGCAACCCTAACCCTAGCTCCTCTCACACGTTGTTTCTGTACTTTTTCCTGGCCAATAACCGACCCGAGGGCACCTCTGACGCTCCAGCCCGCTCACCGCCTTAGATATAATACCCCGCTAGAATGTCCGACTGGGGTGAGAGGTGTTCATACGATCCAGACTTTTCTCAAGCGACTCATTCGGCTCTTTGTGGAATCAGAGGGTTCCGACAACGACGCGCCAGCCAAGGCTGCGCCCAAGGCAGCGGCAGCGCCCCCAAAGAAGCCGAAGGGCAAGTGGGAGGGAGAAGATGAGGAGGATGACGGGCCCGCCGTACGTCACACAAAGCCGCCGACGCGACTCACTCTCGCCTGACCTGCATAATTATATCACAGAGTGACTGGGAGGTGTCCTCGGAGGATGAGGAGAAGCCGGCAGCGACAGCGGCTGTCGAGCCTCCGAAGAAGAAGGGCACATTGAAGGCCAAGCTAGCGCAGAAAGAGGCCGAGCGCGCGGCGCGAATAGAGGCTGGCGAGGACGACGATTACGATTCAGATGTCGTCCTCGATCCCAGGGAGAAGGCTCGCAGGGACAAGGAGCGTGAGCTCAACTCCGATCTCAACAACGCAGTAGAACTATTCGGCGCTGCGGCGCTGGGAGGTGCGCCCAAATCAAGAGCACACATTTCGCCTATCGTCTGACCACCTCCGATAGGGACGTCTTCCGCGGAGCTCGACTCCCTGATCTCCTTCCAACCACGCACGAAGGAGGACTTTGTCACACTCTCAAATCAGATAATAGAGGTCGTCATCAAGCGACACCAGTCTAAACCGCTGTACCCCACATTTATCGAGCATCTGGCGCGCGAGCTCTGTATGCCACTCAAGGACGTGGAGGTCCGGAAGGTCGCGAGCGGCTTGACGACGCTGGCGAACGAGAAACAGAAAGAGCAGCGAGACAAGGCGAGCGGGAAGAAGAAGCCGAAGGTCGGGGGCAAGCCTGCCCTGGGTGCTGCGAAGGCATCGGGCAAGTGCGTCGTCATCGTCTTTGCTAACTTTATATCAAAACTGATGTTCTGCTAGAATCGACACGGGCCTCTACGAAGAGGCCCTGGATGACTTCGGCGGGGGAGACGACTTCATGTAGGATGTACCTGTTTTCCTCGCTAACCAGCCCTCAAAGGATGTATAACGTTCCTTTCGGATGTATAATGATTCCTTCGGAATAATCTAGATTCAATCTGAACAAGATGCCCGCCGTGGTCCAGAAATCATATTCATTCGGGCACATATGAAACATCCGGCCTCGCTCTATCTTGAAATTTTCAAAGAGCGACGTTTTCTGGATCTCTGGTTTCAAGAAATGAACCAATGGGTGCGTCTTTCACTTACATCAACCGGCGGGCGGTTTGGCTCGCTCCCAGACATGGGATGCAAAAAACCATGCCGGCCCTGTATGCGTTTTTTTGGGACCAGCAAAGCGGTGATCTGGTTGCCTGTCACGGATCAAGCAACGCAACGACAATTCGGCTTTCTCCGGAATTTCCCAATATAGCATCTGGATGAGTGGCCTTTGCACATGCTTGGCTGATGCGACAAGGAATTCGCTTTCTTTCCACGGCCGCTGATGATGTTCATGAGGTACCAAATCTTGCGACCTCTCAACTGATTCCGTATTCTGGCTGCTCCACTCTCTTCCGCGGAGTCGGCTCCCCAATATCGACGGACCTAGAGCTGCAAGTCTCACTACGCTGCGTCGTCTACGCAAGTTGATTTCTTGAGAACCAACAACATGACTTTTCAATGAGCTGCTTCCGAAGGCGCACTTGCATTCCGTACAAGAACCTTTGAAAAGAGGCCTGGACGTAGGTCATCTGGAACCTCCTTTCCTTTTGCAATGTCCTCTACCGAGAACGCTGAACGATGGAATACGGTTCGCTTTACCTGGGTCTACCTTGACCCCTGCGCTTATACTCACGCCACTGAGATAGTCGCCCGTCTTATTCTGCTACGTCACAATATGTGTAAGTGCCTTTTAGGTTTATCTCAATGATAACCCTGAGCAGATACTCGGGAAATCAATGAACATGATATAAGATGCCTGAGAATCGGGAGACCATATAGCAATGCGCGGTCTCAGTTCCAGTTGCTAACAGGTAGGTGATCCGCTCGGTTATCTTCATGGTCTTGATCTCTGCTCCAGGGTGGAAGAAATTGTGAAGAAGCGCGGGATAAGCATGGCACAGGTGTCCGTCGTGTGACTATTAAGCAAAGACGTCGTCTCGACTATCGTCGGGACGACGTCCCTCGCTAACCTCACCGATGTCGTCGGCAAGCTGGGCTCTCTGTCATTTCGAGCGGTATCTGATATATAGCGCGGCTATTCATGTCCAACTCACCGAGAAAAAGATCAAGTACTGTGAAGAGACCTACTAGTACTAGCCCATGTCTATTATCCCGCGGCATTACTACTTGCATGAGGTTGGTTTTCTTTTGTAAATTCACTTGGAAGTCGGAATCGAGCTAAGTACCCGTGCCTATGATCGCAAGTTTTTATGGTAGCTATGATGGCCGATCTCAAGCTCTGCTCAGGTTGAAAATGACCTGAACGAGGCATTCTCGCTGTCTGCGCGGATGAGGAACGATTGTCTGAACGCGTGCCGCGAGACTGATACAGGACTGCCTGAGCATTATCGCTGGGCTGCATAGGAACACGGTCTCTTATTGAGCTTACAGACGTACTAGAAGGTGTTCCGAAATAACTCTGCGTTGCCTCCCCATAGTCGTTATCGGACCGTGACTTAAACGGACTGCCGTGTTTCAATTTGGATTTTTCAACTTGAACACGAATCACGTGGTCTGTGTTCAACTTCTGTTTCCTCTCGCCGAGGGTCATGCCATTGAGTAGCGTCTTCGTTGGATAGCTAAAATGACCACGATAATTGAGATCTGTATCCTTAACAAATGGCTAGGCCCGGTCACAGTTTTGTTTGCACAAGGTCGGCGGGATCTCCAGATCTACCGCATTAGGATATACAAATTCCTTCTGTCTTATTTGCTTGCTTGGCACTTGCGCCGTGATGGAAACATACACGCATTTCGCACAACTGTATTGAGGCGCTCATAAACAAGGAACCTTCGACCTTCGAGCTTCAAGCTTCAAGCTTCAGGGCCCGTAAAAGCCTGAGGATTATAACAGGACTCGTACTAGTTGAACAATCTCACTCTGGATCCGAGGAGGGTTGCGGTATCTGGGAGCGGTTTGACCGGACCCGGGGGCTGTAGGCTTCTGTGCGGCTACACACGCATATGTGGACGCCTGGATGGTTGTCTTGACGGATGCGTATCTCGCCTGGACCACGATCAAGCCGCCAGAGATAGAATGAGTATCTATTACTATTAGTTCTCTATGAGCCTTTTGATTTGAGAACGGTCACATTATCGTTTTGGCGGACTTATTGGTGCTTGCCGGGTCGCGTCTGATCAGCAAGATACTTTGCAACTCACAGATGTAGGCGGTCACCGGCGCTGGTCATGACCGTCGAGTTCGGCGTTACGCGAAGATTACAATAATTTAGTGGCGCAGAAACTGATAGTCCTCGGGTATGCCGTTAGCACGTAGTCTAAGAGCTGGTGCGCGCCAAACTGCTGGTCACAATGCTTAAAACTGACCCTCCTAACAGTGCCCCGCTTTTGCACAATGCTTTCACGTCGACAACTCTACTTCATTGCTTGTTTTCTCGTTCTCCCACTCTTGGTATGGCAGTTTGTCTCCCTCAGCAACCAGTATTCCCTTCCTGAACCTAGATTGTGGACCCAAACGATATGTTCCGCGCTGCTACCCGCCAAAGATGATACACATACCCTGCCGCAGAAGAGGCATCGCGTGGCTGTAGCATCCACTTTCGGGTTTCACCATGATGTATACATGAGCCTGGTGTGGACGCTGGAGAGGGTAATGGCTCGGAGCCAAACGGGAGGCACCGTGGAGGTTTACGCGCCTTTTCCATTCGGTTTTGGATTCCAGGATATCGTGGAAGCGCAGCAGCTCTATCACGGGGAGGTGAAGAGCCCGGACGTCCTCATTGAAGTTCTAAACAACAATATGGGCGATGGGGGAATAGATCTGGTTATTCTCGGGACCTGCGAAATTGAGTAAGCTGCACGATTATTTGACGGACAAGTCCAGTAACTTTTACCGATGCACTAGCTTACGCTGGGGCTGGCCGGAGGATCTGTTATTGGCTTGGGACGCACGGGATGAGGCCCACAAGTTCAAGCTCGTGTGTATCGTACATAATATCAAGGTGATGATGCCTTGAAAGTTCCAGCCGAACCTTGACCTGATATATTGTTGAATGCAGGACGATGGCTGGCAGAGTGCAATTACAGAGTGGGCTCGACGAGGGGCCATCCGAACCTCAGCCATATCTGAACAGTCAGTGCCTCGTTGTCCCATCGATAACGCCCACTTACACAATCCTGCGTTCAGTGTCGCGGCCGCGTTCAGACGATCGTTCCTTATCCGCGCAGACAGCGAGGACATATCAATTTGTTCAGCAGGTTACGAAAACATCCCCATAGACGTTCACGTACCCGTTCTCGACATTCCTGTGGCAGAGGATCACCGTGACAGGTCGTCTCGGGTCCTTTCGGATGCTGTGATTCAAGGCAGCTTCAATACAGATCGACGGGATTATTTGAGAATATTCACTGAGCTGAAGGAGTCGCTTTTGCGTAGGAGATTTTGATTGTCGATAGAACTGTGCTGACGAGATGTTAGGGGATCCCAGAGTCTGGGGATATCTTCCACTAGTAACGGAAGATGCGGCATATGTTGTCGACACGACTCGTCCGGATCCTCCCTTCCAGCTTTTCCTCATTGGATCAGGCTATCTAGAAATTCCGCATGAGCTGCAGAACATGGTAATCATTCGCGAGGGACTGAATTATTCTGGTGCGTTTCGTACACTATGACGATCTTTGCCAGGTGACGAGAAATCCAGACTTCTACACGTTGATAAGCGATATGGATATTTGTGTGCCTGCGTTTTCGGAAAGGAACGGCTTGGGCACCTACTACGAGGACCAAGCGAGTTCGACGTTTGCAATGGCCGTGGAGTGTAATGTGCGTTGTTGCGGTCTGAAACATGCAGCAGACTCACCGTTGTAATGTAGGTCCCAATCCTGGTCACCGAGCGCATGAAGGCATCATACAAGTATGTGAATGACCGTAGGGCAGTGGTCACCCGCCCTGCGGGGATGCGCGAGGTCGAAGCGCTGCGAGCATTGCGGAGCGGAGACGCGTCGTATTTCTTGCACAGGACGGGGATTTCGCTGGACTCTTCCACTGCGAAGGCGGCGGAAGACATGATGCGCGGCGGATGGAGAAGGTCCGAGGAGGAGTTTCGATCATTTAAACAGGATATTTGGAAGGCAAACGACGGTGTCGCAGAGCGGATATTGCGGGACTTGTAAACAGTTGATGGCGACCTGGTGCTCATAGGGATCCTAGGATATGCATTGACCTGAGAGCACAGTAGCGTAAGTTCTGCATTTGTCGAACCAGTGTCGAAGTAGGCAAGTGGCATAGTCTTCACAATATCTGCAAGATATCCAGCTTGAAATCAGAAAGGTTCTCTGATCTCAATTTCGGTTTAGGTGCATATCTTGCCAAATTTGGCCGCAATGTATTTAGCTAGCAGGTTTTTGGGGCAGATTGGAGAGTTGAAGGTGCTCGCGCCGGTCGCCCAAAAGAAAATAGTAGAGGTGGTGGGAGTTGGGGTGGAAGTCCCAAAACGGCGCGTTGTTTGCGGCAGCTTTGATATCCAGAAGCGGCGACTGTGCTCCAGCTCGCCTGCACTTTCCCCGCTCGCAGCAACCATGGCGGACCTCGTAGACTCTATGTTGGACCTAATGCGGCGCCTGCCGCCCACGCGGACGGAGGAGAACGTCACAGCGCTCATCGGGATATGCCCCGAATACGCTGATGACCTGCTGGGCAGCGTCGACCAACCCCTCAAGCTCAGAACAGACCGTGCCACGGGCAGAGAATATCTTGCGTGTGACTACAACCGCGATGGGGAGAGTTACAGGTTCGTTGGCTTGCGGATTTTCCTCATGCACACCGATCAGGTGCGATGCGCGCGCGACGGCGGTATCCTGCAGCACGCGTGATGCTGGGCCCTCTACCTTGGGTGCTCTTTGAAACTTCTATGGACGCTCATTCTGTCTCTCCGCTCAGGTCACCTTGGTCAAACGAGTACGATCCTCCATTAGACGATGGCACGATCCCCACGCCGAAACTGCGCAAGCTAGAGATTGCTGCCAACGAGGCGTTCGACACGTATCGCGAAATGTATGTGCCGCAGACGCCCTTGTGACATCCATTCTCTAATTGTCCGTTTGCAGGTATTTCGAAGGGGGTGCATCGTCCGTATATCTCTGGGATCTCGACGATGGTGGCTTCGCGGGCGTGGTGTTGCTTAAGAAAAGTGGGTTCTGCCCAACTTCCTTTGCGCTCATTTCACAGTCGGGGACGCGCAGCGATGACCCCGACCACCGCGCACGAGCCATCCGGCTCATGGGACTCGATCCACGTCTTTGAAACGGCGGAGCGCGGCCGTCAAGCGCACTACAAGCTAACCTCGACGGTCATGCTGCAGCTCGTGACGCGCAAGGGCTCCGATGAGGCCGAGGAAAAAGGAAACGGGAATGGAAGCAAGTGGAAACACGAAGGGGAGGTGAGTCTCAGCGGGAGCATGACACGCCAGGTAAAATCTCCTTTCCGATTTGCTTCCATGCCTCGTACCGATCCAGTCACCCCTGCCAGACGGAGCAGGACTGGCCGATCTTAGACTCGTCGTCTCACATTACCAACACTGGGCGGATGATCGAGGAGATGGAGATTAAGATGCGGAATCTTCTGCAGGAGGTGCGTGCTCCTAATCCATTGCAAGGCTTAGGCTGCTTCTTAAAGGCGGTCTTTAGGTTTATTTTGGCAAGACCCGCGATATCGTGTATGACCTGCGCAGCGTCGATGACTTGGAGAAGGCGCGACGCCAGAGGGTATGTGTTTGGATCTGCCCATCCACCAAGCTGCTGACGCATCTCGCAGGAGCTGCAAAAGGAGCTTGTCGGGTTCATCAAGCGGTAAAGTGTTCAAGAGGGCCCATCCAGATCACTCCAAATCTGGTGTATTTTTTGCGGCTGCGAACGAGTTTGCTCCCGAAATATGGAAGACTCGCTCGCTTCCTCGCTTGTGTATCGTCGATCATGATCGAGTACAATAGGAATACAGTGTAAACGCGATTATATTGCCGAAAGCGGGCGAGAGCAGAAGTCCACAGCAGAGAAAATAACTGCCCCTGCCTCGCCTAAAGAGGCGATATATTGCTGGGGAGACTCGGGGATATGCCAAGTACCTACTCACGTTTTTTTCTGGCAGAATTGACGAAAAAGACAGAAAGAGACATATATCACTCATAAGGAAACGCGCAAGTGTTGTTACATGGGATCTTCATGCATTGCGAATGAAAGGTTCAGGTGTACGCAATTACGATGTCATTCCGCTGGCCCCGCCGCCTGGAAGGTACAGAGACATTGCATGAATTTTATTAGCAGTTGTACAATGGGCCGTCACGGTGCGCAGATTTGTAGAATGTCCGTGCTCATGGACTGAGTGGTGGAAAGCCATACATTGTGATGAGTACATTACAGTCGCGCTCGTCCGGGGTGAAAGCAGAATTACACGGCCGGTCCCGGGTGTTGCCAGATAGATTTGGCCGAGCGAAGTGGCAGAGCAGACCAGAGCAAGATCTAACGTGTCAGCACCGCGTCTGCGATCGGGTTTGCGTGTATGGTTATCTAAAATTTGCAATGAGACGCGCTAAGCGGATTTGATATCACGCACATGGGTGAGCTTGAATTCGTTCAGTGGGCGATTTTTTGGCGTGACGGGAACTCTCTCCATCGCGTCGAGAGTGGAATCTGCGCCGTCAATGACTTTGCCGAAGATGGTGTACTTGCCGTCAAGATGGGGCTGCTTTGCGTATGTGACAAAGAACTGAGACTTGTTGGTATCTGGGCCGCCGTTGGCCATTGCGACCATGCCGCGCGCGTTAAACTAATAGTGATGCATCAGATTGAGCCCGCCGCAACAAACTACCACGCAACCTTCAGCGTGGTGCGGATCTCGTCCGGGAATGGTTTACCCCAGATGCTCTGGCCGCCCTTGCCTGTTCCCGTAGGATCGCCCGTCTGGACCATGAAGCCTTTTATATTGCGGTGGAAGACAGAGCCGTCGTAGTAATTGGAAGCACACAGAGCCAAAAAGTTCTAGGTATTGACCATGAGCAGGGATCGGTTTGCAGACACAGATCATATCACCTCTGCTGTCTTGGGGACCGCCTCGCAGAAAATCTCGAGCTAGAACTCGTGAGCTACAGCGATTGAAATTGGACCAGATAATCGGACCTTGAGCTCGCCGAGAGTGGTATGCAGAGTGACCGACTAGAAACACATGAGGAGCTATCGCACGAGCAATAGGAGATGCGGAACCATTGTAGGATGATGAAGATCGACGATGAGACGAAAAGGAACCCTGTCAGAGTCACGGTCTTATAGCCGTGATACCAACAACGGAGCAGAAACAGACCTCAATTTCCTCCCATCATCGCTGCTCACCGAGGTCTCTGCCACCGTCCACTCGTCTTTCACGACTACCCCCCACACCACACCTGAACCCGCCCTCCTCACTGCACTCAAATGAGCAAAATGCGGACCCCGTCTCTGTACTCGACAGACTCGGCAGTCGACCCCATATCCCAGGTTATGCGCGCCGGCCATGCGTCCGAGTCTACCGACCAGCGCAGGGCCCGTCTCGAGTCAGAGGCAGAGGCGAAACGGGTCTCGGAACAGATTGACGAGGAGCTTAGGCAAGAGCGCGAGAAACTCCGGCGCTCGCGCGGCGACGTCAAGGTGTGCATCCGGTCGCTCTCACCGAACGCATATACTCAGTTTGGTTTCCTCTAGCTGCTGCTCCTCGGTCAGGGTACGTCTCCTTCATTGGCGTGGTCGGTCCTGGCTAACTGCTCAACTTGCAGCTGAGAGTGGCAAGAGCACCCTCCAGAAACAGTTCCAGCTCATGTACAAACCAAATTCTATCGAGCAGGAACGCTCATCCTGGCGCACAGTCATATACTTCAACGTAGTCCATTCGTTAAAGCACATCCTAACTACCCTCGAAGCTTGGGACGACTCTTTCGACGACAACCCAAGGGCCCTTCCCCATCCCACCGGCTATTATGACCAGTCGGCCTCGCCCTATGGTGTTCCTCCCATACCCAGCGGCATGGCCAGAGCTCCCTCACGTCCGGGAAGCCCTGCAGTCTCTGGACGAACAAGTCGTGTAACAGCCCTGCGTAATCGTCTCAATCCCCTACTCGACGCCGACTCCCCCCTTGCCGATCGTCTCAGCGGCGGCATCACTGTCTCTGGATCCGGAAAAGGCGGTGTCTATGTACGTAGTGGTTGGCAGGCACGCACTGTCGATAAAGCCATGGGCAAACACCGGGGCAAGAACTCTGCGTACGAAGTCGACTACCGCAGGGCACCCGATAACTACAGGCACGAAGACGACGGCGACGTATTGCTCCAGGACGTTGGTCGCATGCTCTCGGCCCTCAGAGAGGACATCAGAGAGCTGTGGGCACATCCGACTGTTAAGGGTCTAATCATGAAACGTAAGCTCAAGCTGGACGAATGGTCGGAGTTGTGCGTCTTCCGTGTCGTCTCATGTCTCCATCCGTGGCTGACAGTCTTTTCCAGCTTCTTGAAGGACATCGCTCGCATCGCTGCGCCCGAATACGTCCCGACCACTGGTCCGTTCCTCATCTTCCTTGACAAAAACGCGCATATACTCACTTTTCTCGGGCGCCCAGACGACATCCTCCATGCTCGCATTCAAACCATGGGGGTCGCGGAGCATATATTCGACGTGGATCTCCACGGCAAGTCGGTCACCTGGCATCTGTTTGACGTCGGAGGTGCTCGAGGCCAAAGACACTCTTGGGTATCTCTTCTCGCTCTATCTCCTACCCGGCGGCGCTCATCATAAATAGATCCCCTATTTCGACACAGCGAACGCTATCATCTTTGTTGCTCCTGTCAGCGCTTTCGACCAGGTACGGAGCCGTCTGGGCACACATCTAGGACCGGGCTGACATACTTCGCAGTACCTTGAAGAAGACCCTCGCACAAATAGAATAGACGACTCTCTACAGCTTTTCACGCAAGTTTGTTCCAATGCTCTCCTGAAGAGCGTCCATCTCGTTCTTTTCCTGAGTACGTCCTTTGTGCTACTGCTCCTTCACATATTCCTCACGAGTTTCCAGATAAGACCGACCTGCTTAAGGCGAAGATCGACAATGGGCTCAGGGTCCAGAAATAGTAAGTCAAATAACGATCTTCTTATGATGATCTTTTTGATTCCTCCATCAGCATAACCTCTTTCGGAGAGCGAACGAACGATTACGAGACGGTGGTCCAGTACTTCCGCGCCCATTTCCTGCAGGTGCATCGTCGAAACAACGAAAACCGCCGTGTCCTCTACACGCACTTCACGAGCTGCGTCGACACCAAGGCAACACAGCGTATCATCGGGAACGGTAAGGCGACTGCGCAGAGTATCCTTCTATCTTTTAATCATCATTTTCAACAGTACGTGACTCGATCTTCCGCGGATACCTCCAATCAGCGGCGCTCGTATGACCGACCGACCATGCATGCCGCCTCCTTTGGCTACATTACGCTCGTATGCTCATACGTAATGCCCCTCACCTACATTGTATCTCCATCGTTCCGTCCCGTTTCGTTTTCATTATTGTGTTCCAACTGCTTGCCGCCCGTCCCGCCGTTTGTTCATCATCCAACGTATCCATCACTCCACCCACTGCCATTCCACGATCCTCATCGCACACGAACGCAGAACGCCAGGACTGTTAGAGTACGAACCCCTTCGCTATAACAATTGTACATCTCCACTACTCCCACCCGCCTGTTGTTGTTACCGAGGGCGAGGACGAGCCTCGTCTGTATGTAGAATACATAATGTTCTAGTGCCTCTCTGAATCTGCGACGCGCGAGTTGGAGAAGGTTGAATATCAGAGATATCCCGATATATCAATCACTGTTGGACCTAGCCAGGTACAGTTCTAGCCAAGTACAGCTTGATTGCGCGGTGCGCGCCTGACGGTCTTGCAGGCAGGTTGACGACCTGCGGCGGTCACCTGCGCACCTGATGGGTCGCGAGAACGCCCGGTACGCCGCACGGCGCACGCGCACTGCACCCGGTGGTCCAAGCGAGAACCTTGGATCCCAGTGATCTGATCCTTGTCGGTGCCGGAAGTCCGCCGCGTTCGATTCATCGAGTGATAAGTAAAATGGACTATCAGACATTGACGGTGCGTGTTTGTTCCGGACCCATCGCACTGCGAGCGAAAAGGTTGGTAGGTAGGTAAACCGCTTGAAGGGCGCGGTGTTCACGGTTGGTGCGCTTCATGCTCCGAGTCCCTGTTAAGCCTTTCAAGGGATCCCGCAGGGCCGTTCCGGGCAGTGGTACCTAGTCGCCCTGGGTGGGACTGGGTAGTGCCGGGGAGAAAAGCAGATGGAATCCTCAGGCTCTGGGACCGGGACCAGAGCGCTGGCAGCGATAAAGAACTTCAAGTTGCTGGGATGGGAGAGAAGAGTGGGCACTGGGCGCGGCTGCGAAGTAGTTGCGGCCATGCATTATGGGGGTACTCGCGGTGCGCGCGATATTCAACGAGTCTACCAAAGTGAACATGCAGTCATGTAGGAATGGATATCCCTACAAGACGCCAACCATTGACACATTACAGGGGGTCGCGCATTATCTACACGGTCAAGCACAGCGATGACATTGTGTTCGAGGATAAGGTGGTCACGGTCGTGTCGGCGTTCCAGTAATTGCCTCATTTGGGCTCAGGGCGTTCAAGATAGCCGAGCCCGATGAAAGAACCGAAATTAACAGATCTTCCATTTATTAAGTACCGCTATGCCCTCCAGCCAAGATTCCCTCCGCGCGCCTTCGCGCCAATCTCTGCTGACCCAGCCCGAGACGATCCAGTGGTACGGCGTCAAGTACGCCGACACCACCCCACCGACGTTCGCCTTCCTCGACATCTTCCGCGCAGTACACCTGAACGGCAAGGTCACCGAGGCCCTCATGGCAAATTCTCCCAAGTTGTTGAGCTGGGGGCCTCAGATCACGCAGCCCACGATCCAACCACGATCCTCGCGAACAATGTTGGCACGGTCCTCGGGGACAAAATCAAGACGGCAGGGCTGAGCGCCGGCCTCGGCTTGCTCTTCGATGCCCAACCCAAGTTTTTTCAGGCTGTTGGAGTATCTCATTGTGCGTATATGCTCTTTGGAAACGTCTTGACCTACAAAGTAAGAAGTTGAACACAGACCACGTGATCTATGTTCAAGTTGAAATGCTGAAGTCTTAGTCTAAGTAAGCTTTTTGCCTATTCCAGCCAAGAAAATATGGAGAATAGCGCAAGAAAAATAGCTCGATAAAGCATCTAGGACTTTCGAGTTGTCAATCAAGATCCGACCATTTCAATGAGTCGTGTTCAGAGGAAATACAGTATGCATATGTAACTTCGTTCAATTGCTTGTGAAACATGGATCTTTTCCGGCGTACGGCCTTCTAATGCCCACTGATCGCCATCGGCTGGTAGGGCTCATCCAAGTACTTGAGTTCCTCCTCGGTGAGCTTGACGTGGACGGCGGCTACAGTAATATGCAGCATTCGTTAGCCACCAGTGGCAACCACACAGAAGCAGCAGAGTACGCGGGCTTACCGACGGCGTCATACAAGTTGGCTAGGGAAGTCGTCCCGACGATGGGCGCGGACACTGCATCTTTGCTCAAAATCCATGCGACGGACACCTGAGCCATGCTGATCCCGCGCTTCTTAGCGATTTCTTCGACCCTGGATGCGCGAAAGCATTAGCTGTGATGAAAGCATCCTTCAGACTACTGACCTGTCCACGATCTTCTGGTTTGCCGTGGATTCAATGTAGAGGTTCGGCGAAAAACTAGCGACATTGGCACATCAGTGTTGTACTACGCATGTTTTTATACGCACGCGTCAGATGTTGCGCGGTTGGTCTTGTTTTGGGCAGCCAGGGGGCGCGCCAGCGCCCCTCGGGCGAGCGGGGACCACGGAATCGAACCGACGCCAAAGTGCTAGAAGACGATGTGTAGATATTACCGTGTTGGACGATACTTGAGTGACAATTACCTTCAGAGTCGGCATCATCTCGCGCTCCTCCTCGCGGTACAACATGTTGTAATGGTTCTGCATCGAGATGAATGGCGTCAATTTGTTGGCGATGGCGTAATCTAAGTCGGTAGTTGAGTACGACGATGAGTATTCGAGATAGTACAAACTTTGCATGGCATGGACTGGGAATGGTCGTCAATTTTCTCACTACATTATGATCCTGGCGATATATGTGCTCACATTGCCAGGCGTAGCAAGATGACATGCCGATATAACGGACATAGCCAGCCTTTACCACATCGTGCAGAGCTTGCATCTGGGTCGAAGCATAAGTAAAGGCAGGGTGGAGAAGATAAATTTGCCGCACAGTTTCCTCGATGGGCGTGTTGGGATCGAACCGGTGGCCTGTGATTACATTGAATGACTACAATTAGATTGACGGGAATGAACGTACATTGCAGAACATCGATGTAGTCGAGCTGCAGACGATTCAAGCTCTTTTTCACAGAGTCAAAAATGTGCTGTTTAAGATTGTCAGAAACTGAAGTCTGCAGAATCTGTGAGGATAAACAATCATGTACCTTGCGGCTTAATCCGTAGCGGTTAACATATCCAGCGCCGTCCAAGTCCGCGACACCGAACAGGGTCACTTTTGGGTCGGACGGAAGAGCGAAAAATACTTTGGTCATGACCACGATTTCGTCTCGAGGGAGCTGGAGACGTGGATTATTAATGGCCGTTCCGGGAAACAAGGTGCCGCACCTTGTGTTCTATGATTGCCCGGCCGAGGACTTCCTCAGAAAGACCATTGGAATAGACCTAGACATGGCATAAGCTCAGGTTCTGATCTCTCGGAATGAGTCGAACGTTAGCAGTGTCGAAGGCATTGATGCCGGCGTCATAGCTAGAGACGCTCTTGAGTACTAAATGCCAGGAGAGCGAAAACGAGAGCTTACGCAGCCTTGATATGCTTGGATGCCTCCGCCTCTGCAAGGACCCAGTTCCCATTCCATTCGGAACTGCCATACGACATGCAGCCGAGCACGATCTTCGAGATTTTGAGGCCGGACTTGCCCAATCGTACTAGATTCGGTCCGGGGAGTTGAACGAGGGCAACTTGACTGAGCGTAGCGGAAACGGACCGTATTCCATCTTCTTGGTGCCAGCAGTCTCAGTAGTAGCAGAAGACATTGCGAGGAGAGGGAAGGTTGAGGACGTTCAAGGGTCCTTTTAAGATGACTCTTCCGGAAGGCCAACTTGAAGTGGTTCGCGATCTTGCCGGCGGCCGATGACTAAAGCTCTGTCTCTAATAGGTAGGTCACTATTCTCCGCGATCGGCGATTAGAAATATTTGTGATCGTGGGAAAAAGATTCATATACAAAGATTTTGATGTATAATATTCACTACCGTGCTTACTACTGAGGCACCATAGAGCCTCCAGCGGCTACGCCTTCAGCTTCAGCTTCGACCTTCACCTTACTCCTACTCGGTTCCACGGTTACAAATATTTGCACCACAATATTTTTAACCGTGGACCCGGATACCTATCCGAAATCAATGGATTTGTAACTGGATTTCTATCAATCGTGCAGACCACTGCCACACCGCATGGTAAATTTGCTTGCTTGGGGATTCAAGTCGAATTGCTGGTTAAAAAAAGGATGCCCATTCTAAGATCTGGATATAGTGACGAACCAAATAGGCATCGCAAATGGCCACCTTTTCGGTGGGAGGAGAGCAGCGTCATCCTTGACTCCGAACAAGTTTGCCTTCGGGTCCGACGCAAAAACTTTGATCAGGACAACAATCTCCGCCTGAGGAAGCTGATCGATATAAGTAGAGCGTCCCGATATGAGGTACCCAACCCGAGGGCTATGGAGCCTGGTCACCAGGTCCAGCGCGAAGATGTATATATATCCAGATGCAGCAGCACACATTCGACCTGCCCGTGTCTAACGGCATGATTGGCCTGGCGAAGTGCGGTCACGGCGGAGCCATGACCAGTCGAGCAGTTATTGTTCACGTTCGTGACCGGAATGTAAACCGAGGCTGTAGAGCGCGCGCTTGTAAAGAAGGTGAGTTAATGCCGAGTTATCCAAAAGCTAGAGGCACCTGTCCGTAGGTCTAGTCTCCGTAGCAATAGCCCAGGAACACAGTTTCAATTGCGTCGTACATGAGTCCTGAAACTTATCTAGGCACGGAGAAATCGGGGAGAGTAACACTTACCTGCGTCGAGCAGAGCCTTCGTCGCAGCTTTGAGGACCATGTCTTCTGTAGACCTCAGTCCCCGCGGCTTCCCAAGCTGAAGACTGAAGTATTAGCCTTCGTGAGGAGGGTCTTGGTTCCATCCTACCTTGATGAACGATGTGCATCCTGCACCAACAATGAAAGTCCTGCATCATTTGAGGAAAGACGGACGGAAGATAGGTGCTGTATGTCCCGGTTGTCTTACCGAAATCCCTGAATCAGGAAAGATCAGGTCTACGGTCTGATTACCGTGAAAAAAAAGGCCCAGCAAAGCAGCGGAAACAAAGACGGCATAGGGAAACTCACAGCACCCAAGTTCAACGCTATCCTACCTAGGTTCAGTGCAGGTTCAAGGTAATGGTATACACGACAGCAGGATGCCTGTGGTAGGTTAAGCAGAGTGGCCTGAGGATCGCTGACACTGGCAGTGGCAGTGGTGGTTGGAAGAAGAAAACGCGATCACATGATGCATATGCCTGGGCCCGGCCCGGAATGATCCTCGGCATATCCTTTGTGCCGACACCTGCTATACATCAAGATATAATCGAGCTTCGATGTTTTGTTGTGGAACTCCACATGTAATGCGCTCATCGCGAGCGGTCAACATAACTTAAAACCTGGCTATCTTAAGTTGAAGTTCTTTTTCTCAACTTGAACATCTTAACTTGAACATGATCACGTCGGTTTGTTCGATTTCGTGTTCTTCAGAGTCTTCTTCCCAAAATCCCATTCCCTCCTTTTGCCAGTAAATGGCTTAGCCCATCGTCTTTCTTCCCCAAGTTTTCGGGAGATACTGGCACGACGGCTTACCCAAGAGCCGAACCAGATGGAGGAGCTACAAAATCTAAAACCCTCCCAAGGTGAGTTGTTTGCTTGAGATTCCCTCTTCTTGCCAGTGGACGGCTTAGCCCCTTATCTTTCTTCCTCCGAGTTCCGGGTAGAGATACTGGCACGACGGCTTACCTGAGGGCTGCACTAGATAAATGAATCACTGTACAACTAGGTCCCATATAAGGTATGTTGTGCTTCATCGGCTTCACCCCCAGCGAGTCGACGTGAATTAACATTCTTTCAGACTCGAATGGCTTGCATACGTGCTCATGCAGATGTAATTGCAGCCTGGCGCGCCAACTCAACACCAACTTGAAGAAAGCACGGATGTATATCCAGATATCGGCGTACCACTATATCCAGGAACGAATGTCCGCCGGGCTCCTTAGCTTAGTTTGGCCCAAATCCTTTCCTGGGGGTATCGTCACTGGCTTCGAAGGGCTTTGCACTGCATATACAATATCACACTGATCTGGAAACTCAATTGAAGAGGGAGCGGACTCTAAAGTTTACACTGTACTGGCTTAGCACATACGATCTATAGCTAGACCAGCGGCCGCTTAGTAACGAGTCTACGGTCAAAATAACTCTGCCATCGCATGTAGATAGACTATAGTTTTGTTTCGGTGCCATTTGATGCCGGTCTAAGCGAGATATACGCATCAATGTGTGGTGTCGATCATCACGGAGACGCAGAGTCTCCGTGATCACCATTCACTACGATAGGGAGCCTGGAAATGTGTCCTGTCTTGTCCTGCACACACATCCTTGCAGGTTTCGTAGGTCTCTGCCCCCCAAAGCCCACGCCCGCCAGACTCTTTCCGCAACCAAACTAGTTTTGAGCGCATGATAATCGCCGCCATCAACTATCGCATCATTCAAGTCTATTTCTGTCGTTGGAGATATACTTATAGCTTTGATGTGCTCAGATTGTGAGCCTTATAGATGGCGCTCTGCTTCTGACCGTATGTTGCGCGCCGGGAGTTACGGCCGCCTGCGTGGCAGTAATTATTTGGTCATTGTAAGATTAAATAAAACAGACGGTAATTCGTTGAGCGCACTTAGCGACGCCTACCCACAGGCAAAATTCAAACCAAGGTTGCGTTCATGCAGGGAGTCCTAAGCCCTTTCCGGCGGACGCGGAACTTGCCGGAACTTGCCGTGACGTGCCGGCGATGCCGTAGTCTGCCGTCTCCTGCCGGCGGTGCGGGTGCAATGGCCCCTGAGGAGATGCGCATTGCAGCGTTGAGATTTGCGGCGGGCTGATGGACCTGAACCACTCGTGAGTCAGCCTCGGTGACACCTTGGCCCGCCGCGCGCCAGCGCGCGCCCTGCTAGGCCCTGCTCACCTGAGATACGCATGGCATTTGTACCTCGCCTCGAGTCGGACACGGGCGACGCGATCTGCGTCAGTGCGAAGGCGCTTCTTTGGCTTCTCCGGCCCCATGAAGCAGAGGCCAGGCAAAACTGAACTTGGGTCGCCCGATGCGGGAGGAGGCCGGTGTTCGATACCATCCAATCCAATCGCGCGCGTATCGCTGCTCGCGCTCAGCACGCGACGGGCGGCGGGGTCAATGATGATCATGAGGGAGTTGAACGCCCACAAATATCATTGTGTCGTGCGCCTCGTTTACACAACAATCCGGCCGCGAGCGCGCTAAGTAGATACAGTATCGAACGCCCGTTGCAGAGCAAGACGCCACCAATAAATCTGAATCACCGCCAAGCCCCTATATCTAACAACACGAGCTGCGCAGTGAGCATCTCGCTGCTCGCGACTCACCGTGACGATACTGGACTAATTTGTAGGGCACGTTGGGGCACGCGACGCAAAAGGCCTGGGCATTCTTCAACCGCGTCATAGTCTAAGGACAATGGAAATACACTGGGAGACTCTACATCGATATCCACGCGGTTCACCGACAGTTTTGTTGTGCTACATACAGACTCAAGGGACGATTGACGATTAGGAGCGTTGGACTACGCTGCAGGGGGTACGGTAACGGTACAGCTGAGCGTGGGTGCGGCGATTAGCAGTAGCAGGGATAGGATAGGATACATCTGGCTCGGCTCTTCAATTAAAAATATAGTGGTGCTGCTTGCGGCGGACAGGGCGAACGTGAATCGGAGCGGGGACAGACGGGCAGCAGGCAGGTGGGGCAAGGCGCGGGCAAGGACGAGGGCAGCGGGCGAGGCATTATTGCGAGTCGTCGTCGTCGTCGTCCGCGTCTTCCTCCGCATGCACGCCGCCCTTCCACTCGCGCTCCCACAGCGGCTCCGCCTCCGCATGCCCGGGCGGCGCGAGCGCGGGGTGCCCCGGCGGTAGGGCCCCGCGCGCACGCTCGAGCCGCGCCCCCAGCGCCGCGCGCTCGGACAGCAGCTCGTGCATATAGTCGATCGCTGGCGGGTGGGGGTAAATAACCAAAACAACCAACGGCGGCGCGGGGAGACGACGCACACTTGGACAGCACGACGTTCTCGCTGCGCGGGCCCGCGCGCCCGTCGACCTTCTCCCGCTCCCGCTCCTTCTCCGCGGCGTCGCCCCGCCGGCGCTTGCCCTTCTCGGGCGACTGCGTCGGCTGGGTGAGCGCCTCCTCCGCGCGGATGGCGTCGCGCAGCGCGGGGACGGCGGCACACAGCGCCTCGTACCCGCGGCGGATGTTCGCGCGGCGCTTCTGCTCGGACTGGATGTGGTTCGCCTTCTTCTGCGACGCGGAGAGGAGCGCGGGCTTCGCGGGCGGGGGAGCTGTGCGGGGCCGCCTTGGTGCGGGGGCGGGCACGGCTGGGGCGGAGGCACGGCGCTGCACGGGGGCGGGGGACGGCGGGAGGTCCGGGGGGAAGGAGTGCGACGACGACGAGGTGGAGGCGGACGCGGACGCGGTGGAGGGTGTGGCGGTGTAGGGCCGCGGGACGTGGTGCAGCTCGCTCATGCTCAGCGGGTGCGGCGGCGGCGGCGGTGGGCGCTGCTGGTGCAGGAATGGGAACGTCGGCTGGCGGGCGTAGGCGGGGCCCGGGGCCGGGGGGTGCGCGTACTGCCCCTGGTACTCGTACTGCGGCGCATACTGCTGTTGCTGCTGCTGCTGCGGCGGCGGCGGGGGGTAGTACGGCTGCGGGGCGTAGCGCGGCGCGTGCGCGTCGAGGGCCATGAGGTCCTTGGTGGCCTTGGTGAGGGCGCTCTTGTCGTGGAACGGCTCGGCCTCGGGGTGCTGGGCGTACATGGCCCACTCGCGCGAGACGCGCAGGTCGGCGTAGTCCATGGTGTCGAGGAAGGCGTGGATGGTGGAGGACTCGGTTTTGGTGAGCAGAGGCATGTTCGCCTAAGTAGTGCACCCCTGCGCCCCTTGTTGGCAAGGCTCTCCATGTGACCGCTGCACCGCCACTTGCAGTCTCTATGCTGCCCGCATGGTGGCCCATGCACAGAAGGGCCTGTCTGTGGATCCCACCTGAACTGGCGCTGGTACAAGAGCCACTACTCTCCATTGGGCTCCGCTGGCAATTTTGACTGCTTCTCTGGGCTTGCCGGTTTATTTCTGGCTCAAGCTCTCAATTTTCTGCTTCCCAAAACATTCATTTCTGAGCTTCAACTGGCAGTTTAATACCCGCCGAGTCGCCCAGTTCATCTCTTATCTATCTCTTGGTCCCACCAGGCCCCAACTCGGTCCCCCATAATTTCCGCGCGCCCAACAGATCTCGGAGTCTCAGGATCTCGCCCGGACACACGCCCACGCCCTGCCCTTGGCAACACTGTCAGCTCGCCTATCCATAATCCGGCGCACACCGACGCGCGCACCGCCTGCGCACTCCCACAGTCTTCCGCTTTTGCTTTCCCGACTCTCTCGTGCCCCGCGTAGATCTCTTTTCTTTTTTTGCGAATCGCGTGGCAGATCCGTCAAACCTGGGGTAATCATCTGCATGCACCAAAGTTCAAACTGTCCCGGAGCAGCCCGCAGCCAATTCGGGCTACCCCATCGCGAAAATCGATTTCGGATTACCGCTTCGAGTCGACCGCTCCGATTTTTTCTTGGTGATGCGCCTCTTGGTGTTAGCATCAAGTTTGCTATGGAATCCCGTGTCTTGGGACAATGGGCACTTCCATGCCAACTATGCACAATGTACGTCGAGGCTCGCGGCGCTTCCCGCCGGTCTACCGGCTTTCCAAGTTTTCACCTGGCTCTGAGTCTATTATCTATCCTATCCTTGAAGTGGTGACCGAAAATTTTAGGTCACCACAATCTGCCTCGGCAAGGCCCGGTTCCATGCCACCGGTTCCATGCCAACTATGCACGTCGAGGCTCAGCCCTGTTCTCCGACGGCTTTTCCGTCGGTCTACCGGCTTTCCAAAATTTCACCTGGCTCTATCAAGGCTCTATAATCTATTCTATTCTCGAAGGAGTCACCCAAAATTGCAGCTCACCTCGGCAAGGCCCGGTTCAATAATCAATATCACGCCCATGCCAACGGTGAGGTCCCGGCACACCTTCCCATCTTTAACTTGCATCTGACGCCGGCGTTTCGAGCACCGACCGACTCGAGCTGGCTTGGGCAGTTGCAGTTCCATGCCAACTCGGAAACGCGGCTCTGAATCCACCGACGGCACCGGAGACGCGGGCAGCCCAGTGCCGGCGGGAGTCTACGTGCGTACATATGATTCGCATCGATATTCGCGCTCATCCTGTTTTTTCTCAACTAGGCTGGGATTTAGTCCCGAATCCGGAGGAAGGGGCCTGGCAGCTCCTTTGGAAATTGTAGCCACGGTGCAGGCATACAAGGTAAGCCAAACATCGCATTGCGGATGCGAACCCAATAAGAGTATAAGACAGAGAGACTGCGTGTTCGCAGCATTCACCCCGCCTTCGAGACTTCGGGCCCTCTGCGGTCTCATACTGGTGACCGTGGTTGAGTTACAATCTGTTATAATGTAACGAATCTCACAATTCCCAATTCAAAATAATCACTGTCAAGCAAGCGGCGCGCAGGATATGGTCAGAAGCAGAGCGCTATAATTATAGAATTCACAATCTGAGCAGGTTCACGCTCTAAGTACACCTTCAACGACAGAAATAGTTGATGATGCGATAGTTGATGCGCGATTACTACTAGTATGTATGTACTCGGAACTACTCGGAACCAGCGGAAAGAATTCGGCGAGTGGGGGCTTTGGCCAGCGGGGTTTCCGGACTCACCCAAGCTCTGCCCAAGCCTACAAACCCCGCAAAGTACAGGCACATCTCAGGCTCCCGGTGATCCAACTGATCCTCGAAGAATCGGAAGATGCGGCTCCGTGATGATCGGGATCGGCATCGCATATCATAATGATGACATCAAGGATAACTCGCTTAGACCGGCATCAGGAAGTTCACCGGAACAGAACTACTCAGCGGAAAACACGTTTGTTATCTGGTGCACTGTTTCCTGGTGGGAGTTAGTCCAGTCATGTGTCGATAGGCTCAGCCAGTATAGCTTGAACTCCGCTCCCTTTTCAATATCAGTCAGTTTGCCAGGTGATAGTGTACATGCAGGTCGAAGGCGGTGAATCCTATCTCCAAGAAAGATTGTGGGAAACGTAGACCACGGAGCCCCGCGGCTTCTCTCCGAGATATACTGGTGCACAGTCAATATCGGAACGTACGTCTGTGCGGCAAGTCGGCGCGCTGGGCTGCATGTTGGCAATGACACCTGCGGGCGTGGGTGTGCAAGCCAACGAGCCTCAAAGACTGAAATCCGAGCTACCCACGTACAGAGCCACACGATTCGGTCGCGCAATGATCAGAGCGTGGATTGATGATCCTCGAATGGGGACGACTCGCGCAGTGGGATGATGCCGCCGCAGCGCAGATCCGCAGATCCCTATACTTATATGTTTCCGTGGCATAGGGGCTTTCTTTCTTCCCTGCCGAGTCTTGCTGAGCCCACGACTAGTCAGCCATACCTATCACCTCCGTCGTTGGCTCAGGGGTGCAACCAACTTGAAGGACGACCTACCTTGAATAGGAACTGGAGTTCCCCCATCCGGTTGGGCCCCGGATTAGCAGGCCTGCCAGTGTCTCTACCTGGAAGTATGAGGGAAAAATAAAAGCTATCCACTGGAAAAAAGCGGGAATCAACCGCCTGGGAATTCGAGAACGAGAAGTTGAACAAAGCCCACGTGATCGATGTCCTCAAACATTCAAACGGGAATTCCATGCTTCTCAGATATTATTTTGTTTCGAAGGAAATGCTCTGGATGAGCAAGATTCAAGTGAATCAAACCTCGAAGCTCGATTATACATATTCAACTTTACTAGTGCCTGTGCGGCAGGTGACGGCACGCCCGCCGACGCGGACTTCGGACTTCGGCACGATCCGAACACAGCCACGCTTAGCCAGGTCACTCACACGGCAAAATCCGAGGTTCCGGGACATCGAAAATGTAATCTGAAAGTAGTACTCTCTGGTTCAAAATAATTGTGTAGAAAAGTGTACCTAAAACTACAAGTTTTGGGTTCTATTTCATCCCACCTGATACTGAAACTGAAAGTAGTAGTCTTGGCTTCCGCTTTGGAAGCGCAGAAACAATAAGTTTGGGGTGCTGGCCAAAACAGGATCAAAAACAATAGGTTTAGGGTGTGCTGAAACCAAATCTAGACCGCTCTAGACCGCTCTAGATTAGGTTTCCGGGGGTACAAGATTAGTAATTTCCGGTGCCGCTGGAAAGTGTATCCAAAACCTATTGTTTTAGAGGCTCCAGAAGCCGATTGTAAGACTTGTTTTGAGTCTACAACTGGGAAACCGTCGTACGCGTGTCCTGGCGAGAGATAAGACTAGCAAAGTGGTTGCCTGCTGGCAACAATCCCGGTCTCGCCTCTGAGAGAAGCCAATCGAGAGCCGGATTCCCGTGCTCCCAATGATTGACTCTCGACTTCACCGGATATCCGAGAGAAGTGAGGTTCGACGCTAGTCCGATGGATTCCGAGATAAGAGTTGTATGAAGTCGTATATTCGTCAAGGTCGTTGGAGTCGTAATATAGATCAAACAACAGCCTATGCCTTCGGGGCTCGGAGGTACTCAACGAGGGTCTCGGAGGTACTCGACGAGATATGAAGGCCAGGTAGGCTCGAGGTTTGTGATAAGATGATAGATGTCATGTGATATGTAATACATGTGATCTTGTAGCGGAAGAGTCCTAAAAAGGAAGGATGACCCCTTACAGAGCCCCCCACTCTTCAGCTGCAAGATGAATAGATGTGTGAGGGGCGGGAATGGCGGGAGAAAAAGTGACAAGCATCCAGAAAAATGAAAAGAAAAATTTTCGCACTGCTTTTCGTCCTCGAGCCATCTCGACTCCATCTCGACGGGCCTCTCCGAGTCCGCTCCGTCTCCGCCTCCGATACTTCTCCGACTCCACTTTGTTGCGAGGTCGCTCCGCTCCCAAACCCATACCAGACCATAACCAATATACTCCGCTGCGTCATACCATACCCTACCTGCCCCCCACGAAAGAAGCCGCTAGCAACGGTCAAGCGAGAGTGGATGCTTTCGGAACCCATTCCAAAACTTCATAAGCCCCCCATTTGAATTAGAGAGCTGAAGGCGACTGTCCCAAAACGAGGTGGGATGTGGTGGGAAAAGATAAAGGAAAGGCGGAGTGCATTGAGCACGGCGCACGCCGCCGTGGAGTTGAATGCAGAGGGAGAGCCGTACGGCACAGTAGGTTTGTGCGAGCATGAGACTATACAGCGGACGGCGGGCGACGGGCATGGAGCGTACAGGTCAGGGGGTGTCAAAGACTGAGCAGGAACAAGGCGAGCACGGTGGGCATAGGCCTTTGCCGTTGCTGCATTCGACGACACGGAGTCCAGTCAAGTGTGAGGATCGGTCGCCGAGGCAGGCGCGGAGGCGCTGACTTCCGAGGTTCAATGCACTTCCTAGCAGCAACAGCACCCAGACACAGCCGTTCGTTGATGTGACAATCCAGGTGTACCTTGGCGCACGCGCTGCGCGACACCCAGGTCGGCGGGTACGTGCTCAGCGCGAAGCTCGCGCGGGGCGTGTATCGTCCACACGAGGTTGAGGCGCACCACGACATGTTCACCTCTGCGGGGCCCTCGACGTCGATCTCGCCCGATGCGCATCCGCTGGCGAAGCTGGAGACGGCCGCAGCTGCTCAACGCAGCGGCGGCAGGCGTAGTGGCGGCGCGAGGCGATAGCGCCCGTCGAGCTGCCCTTTGGGATGCACACTAGAGCAGCTGCTGCAAAATTCTGGAAAGCGCGGAGAACCGGGACCTCGCGGCGTGGACTATTCAGCTTCTGCATTGTTGCCGAGCCGGTGCAGGCCTACGTGCGGGCTCGTCCCGGGGTGAGCTCAGAGTGGAGACGCCGATGGAGGTGGTGCGTTCGAGGGAGGTAAGGTGTGTAGAAAGCAAGTAGAACTTGCTAGAACGCGCCGAGAGTGGATGACCGAAAATGGCGTGTTTGGCCTTTGATCGTGCCGCTGCCAAACCAAACAATTCCGATCTGGCTCTCCATCCTTGCTCCTCCTCCCTTCGATCTCGCATCCAGGGCTTCGACGCCCTCCGGGAACCGAACGAAATGCCCCACGCTTGGATCTGGGGTGCATAGCCGCCTCCAATCCAGCACTGGAAACTGGCAAGTCTTGGAATTATGCCAACTTTGCCTGTAGATGAAAATGCGAAGTTTTGAAGCAATTCGAACGCGTAGCCTCGCACACGCCGCGCGGGATCTCGTTGAACGTCCCAGAGCCTTCTGGTAGGTGCGAAAATCCAAGGTCTCCAGGTGAAACTGAAAAAACAGGCAGAAAATGCGAAAAATAGCAAATAAAGTCCGTCACTTGGTATATGGGATGTCCGAAGGCTCCGAAACCACCTGCGTCGGAAGGGAGAGCTTCCGAGCGTGTAAGCCAAGGGCCCGGGCGTCCTAGAGGTGCGTGTTGAACGCTCCATGAAAGCTTCTTGCCTGAAATTTTGACAGACAATTGGAAAATAATAGATAAAATGCAGGACTGGTGAGGCTGCGAGACGCTCCAAGTCGAGTCGTCCCGCAGGTCGATACGCCGTGACGATGGGACCGGGCGAAGTAATGAGGTGCGCCCTCGAAAACCTCGCGGAAAATGCTGACTCTGAATCCCGAGGATTCAGGTGCGTGTCTCGCGCGCCCGCGCCTCTTCATTCATGTCCGGCGGCAGGTGCCGATCCCTTCCCGCTCCCATACAGAAAGCGGCGCCCGGTCCTCGCGCCGTGTACACGCAAGGCGCAGTATGGAGGAAGTCCGTAGAATCGCGCTAACGAGCGCGACACTGCCAGATGCCGATGCCGAACGGAAAGACGCAGCGAGGGGGCGTGGGGAGGAAGTGAAGTGCATCGGAGAAGCACGAACAACGGTGCGTAGGATGCCAATACGCAGAGGTGCCGACAACTGAGCCTTTTCAGCTGGACTGCACGTCTGCCGCTCAAGCGCGACAGCACCCTCGTCGCAATCGAGCGTGGGGGCCGCGGGCGGAGACAACGAGGAAGCCGGGGGCGTGGTGCGACTCTGCGTACACTCCTCGCTGCTCGCGCTGGAGTCCTCGAGCGGGGTACGTATGTCCGTTCCCCGCGAAGCCGCATCTTGCTTATTTGCTACAGTGTCGCCAATCGGAAGAGGAGCAGGCCCTCCGCGTTCAAGAACGTCGCGGGACGTCCTCTCCTGCAGCAGCCGTCGCGCGCTGCTTTTCGCCGTCAGGAATGGACGCGCAAGACTAGCTTCGGCCGCCTGCCACTCGTCCCTTTCGGCGTCCGCTCCATTCATCCCTAGGGGCACGGATGCAAGCCCCCCACGTTCGACCATGCTCGCGCTCGCCGTCGCTCGCGTTTGTGTCACCTCGACGCGCAGCCCCCCAAGCTCTACGGCGTCCGCAGTAGCGGGCGCTGGAGCGGGGGACTTCGGCGGTGGCGCAACACGCGCGACAGCAGACCTGCCATTGGTGTGTACTGTGTATCGCGCGCGCCCGGACGATGGCAATGGCAGCGGGACCCGGAGTCTTGCGGGCAGCATATGCGGGTGCGATGCAGCGGTATTCGGCGGCGGCCGCCCGGGTGTTGTTTCACCGGTTACAAGCGCAGAGGACACGGGAGCGATGCGGGAGGAGTTCGCCGGATAGAGCCTCCGCCTTCGCCCGACCGAGCTTTCGTCGACAACGAGTGCGGGAGCGGGAGCACGGCGTGAGGGGCAAATTGGCAGATGCAGCTGCTCCGAAACGCCTAACTTGTTCGCAGTTCCGCTTGAGGATGGGGAACTGGGAACGAGCCGCGGGAGCGAATGCGGAGAGGCTCCCGCGGGCAACGGCTCCCCAGGTGTGTCATATCTTCCGGTCCGACGCGAGGTGACACTGACATCACTTTGTGCTCTGGAGGACGCTCGGGCACGGGGGTTAATAGTGATGCGTGTGGGAAGAGGAAGAGCAGGACTCGCCTCGCGGGGGCCATCGCGTACGATGAGGCCCCCGTGGAGGCTTCGCATTTGACGCGTAAGCTCGCTCTCGATGGCCTTCGCCCGGCGTTCGGACTGATACTGTTCAAGTCGGACTTGCGCGAGGCCCATCCTCTGGCTCGGAGCTGCCCACGCAACGGAAAGCTCGGCTATACAGCTCGCACCTCCGAGGGTCTGTAGTAATTGCCCACCGGGGTCTATCACGAAGCACGCAGGCCGATTTGGAGCGAGAGAGAATGTGTTGGTAAGTTCCCGCTGCATCTCCCGAACCGTACTATCGACGCTAAGAGCGAATTGAGCTTTTAGCGCGTATGGACCTCGGGACCAATGTGGGTTGTTGCCATGATCCACACAGTCCATCGGAGCTAACGACGTCTTCCTCGCGATGGATGCGGCCCTATCCGAGAGCGAAGTGGTCGAGATTTTGAAGCAGTCGAGGAGGTCGTTCGGCAGCCGAGCGCGGAGAGCGATGGGAAGAGATGAGGCGATGAGGGGAATCTTTGAATTCCATGCCTGGCGTGAATGGTCAAATGGGTTGCCGAGGCAAAGTGCCTTCATCTCCTGCATAGCGGCCCACAGGCGGTCAATGACAATGACCCAGTGGTGAACGATCTGGCCAATTGTTGCGCAAGCGTGCAACCCCGTAGTAGCAGTCAAAGTTTGTAGTTCCGCTCGGCCAATGCATGGAGCATCTCGGAGCCTGTGGTATCGGGCAGCGAGGTAGAGTAAGTGGTCCATTGCCGGGATGGCCTGTGCCAGCGGCTCAGCGACGTAGGGGTGAAGAACGAACCCGCCACCGTGTGGAATGATATGTGAAGGAAGTAAGACATGCTTGGTGAGTGCTGAGCATGTCTGGTAGAGTGTATCCACGCCCGATAAGGGATCGCGTGAAGTCGTGTATCGCAACCATATCTGATCAAGATGAGAGCGAGACATTGCGGAATCCAGTGAGCGGTGTCCAGCCAGGAGGTAACGACGGTTCCGAGCTTGTCCACTTTGTAAGACTTGTTTTGAGTCTACAACTGGGAAACCGTCGTACGCGTGTCCTGGCGAGAGATAAGACTAGCAAAGTGGTTGCCTGCTGGCAACAATCCCGGTCTCGCCTCTGAGAGAAGCCAATCGAGAGCCGGATTCCCGTGCTCCCAATGATTGACTCTCGACTTCACCGGATATCCGAGAGAAGTGAGGTTCGACGCTAGTCCGATGGATTCCGAGATAAGAGTTGTATGAAGTCGTATATTCGTCAAGGTCGTTGGAGTCGTAATATAGATCAAACAACAGCCTATGCCTTCGGGGCTCGGAGGTACTCAACGAGGGTCTCGGAGGTACTCGACGAGATATGAAGGCCAGGTAGGCTCGAGGTTTGTGATAAGATGATAGATGTCATGTGATATGTAATACATGTGATCTTGTAGCGGAAGAGTCCTAAAAAGGAAGGATGACCCCTTACACCGATGCCAAAACTACTAATTTTGGGTTCAATATCAGAAGGGACAAAATGCAAACCAAAACTTATAGTATCTGATTGGCTTTCTAGTATACCATTTGTGAAATCAGAACTTCAGCTTTTGGATACATTTTTAGCCACCTCAGAACTTCGGGATTTGCCGTGTGACTTCGACCGGTCCCGCGATGTAACATTGAAAGTACGTCCGGGGGCGGAACATGGTATCGTATCAGCGCAGCCCTCGGGATGCTGCTCTTTAAAAGGAGGACTCTGAGCCTCCAGGCTATCCAGGTGCCTCACTTTGCTCCCGGAGTCCCACACTGGCAGACTGCTGGCCCCCTCTGCTGGCACACCTAGACATCATCCCCTCCGAGACCAGCTGGCCTCTTCTGCGTCCGGGCCCTCTACCGCGTGCGCCGCTTTCTAGGCCCGTCTGATCCTCCCAGGCCCGTTATCGACCCATGCGTTCTGTATCGCCGAGACCAGAGTCTGTCGATCAGCGCTCTCCTTTGACTGTGGGTTCCCTGCCGCAGGGCCGGGGGCCCGACGGTAAAGCAACGCACGACATGTTCTCGGGTGGGTATGTGCTCATCGAAGTCGAGTCGCCGAACCAGCGCGAACAGGTGGCAGTGGAACAACGGTTGTACGTCTATGCTGGGGTATCAGACATGGGATGCGCTGCCGCTGTCGAGCCATGAGTATAGACCCCGCAGTCGACTATACACTTACTTTGAACGCCCCGTCGTAGCTGCAGCTGATCTGGAACTGAGCCCAACCATTCAACGCTGGCACCAGTCTTCAACTCTATGGAGTCGTCCCAAACCGATCATGCAGCGCCGCTGGGCAAGATACGGTCTATCGACTCTGGGTTGGTTTCTGGCACCGAATCTTCTTGAACTTGAAGTTTGTGCGGATTCGGATGCGTCGCATGCTCGTGTGGCAAAGGCGCGATATCCAGACACTGTTGACCTAAGCAACATAGATTCAGCACCGAGAAGACACTCAATCAGCAGCCCCACTGGCAGTTCCCCTCACCGTTGGATACGAGCCACACCTCGGCCGCGCGGAAGACGCCCGTGCGGTACAATGCCTGCCTGCACTGCTTGCAATGCCTTCCAACGCCTCATCGATCATCCGATATAGCGGCCCTCTCGACTCTGCGCGGCTTGAGCACCGGATTTTTAACATCGTGCAGTCGGACGGGGCCAAACCGCCGACCGGCGCCGTGCATCGACGTCGCGACGGTCGGACAGTCCACTTGTATCCGCATCGATGGGGGCCGCAGCACGACCACATGCTTGGGGAAGGGCTCTGCGCGCACTACAGAAGGGCAACGTCGAACTCGGACCATCTAACGCCCTCCGCTCGACCCTGGGATCTTTGAGTTGAAGCGGGGTGTCGAAATTGTAGGTGAATCAAGTGAGGAGTCCCGGCGGTGTTCGAATGAGCGCCAGTCGAAATGCCCTGGGGACGGTCAGCACGCCAACAGCGTCTGTTGAAGATAGATTCGTACGTCCGAGTCTTGGCTGCGATGTCTTATTGAGAGACTTGAGTACGCTGTCCGTTCGTCAACGCCTTGTTGTCGACGTAGCTGGGAGGTCAAAATTATCGCACTCACCAAGATCGCGCAATCAAACCCTGCGCTCGCCTATCGGCTAAAATCGAATCAACTCGACCCTGCCAGCCGGTCTGTGCAATAGGGAACTGTGCACACAGATCGAGGTAGGATCAGAGTACGCTGTCGCTCCTCTGCTTGTGCGCGACAATATATCCGCAGTGTTCTTTGGCAACGAATAAAATAAATCGAAAGCGCCTTTTCAAAGATCATACGACGTATCTAGATTCTATGAGCTGGAAAGCAAGCGCTGCATCCTGGCGCGCCATCTACCCGCGAGCACGCTTTGGAGGGGAACGTCTGGGATGGTGCGCGCGATTGTCGCATGTACATCGCCAGCGATGGGATCAAAAACCTCAGACTGAATGACCTTTCCCTGACAAAGTTGAAAATAGAAAATAGCGACTGAATGGTATGTACGCAGCTAGTGAGCGCTCTTAGCGCGTCCGCTACCCTGAGTTGACGGCCGGCTCAACCATTCTGGAAAAACTTCGAGATCTGAATCGGACCTGTAATGTTTTGCCCGCGGAAATTTCTCTAGTTCCACCGCACCCACACAAAATAGAAACAAGGGAACTACCGAATGTGGCATTCCCGATTGGTTTCTGCTCTTGGCGGGCTTTGTCCAAGGCTTATCTGTATGTACTGCCAAACGGGGACCCGTTTCGTCCTTTGTTATGGCAAAATTAGCCTACCACTCGGTTGCAATCGTTCGACTAGTCCCAGAACTGGGGCAGCTTTACCTGAAGTAGACCTAGTCTTCTGTGGAGCTCTATTCCTTTTCGGTAGATTAGCGCGGGGCGCCAGCTCGTTTCCTGATCATCTTTGTCCGTCGGCCAATGGGGTCCCAGATCCTGCTCCGGGCCATAATGAATAGGCACCGTCTTGTGAACGCATTCAATTCTTTTGCCTCCATTCTGTTCTTGTCAGCTGCCGGGCCAGCTCTGGAAAGGATGGACAATGATATGTCGCGAAGCACTGTCGGGTACAAGGGAGTGTCTTCGAATTCTGGGCTGGAGCTCGAGGTAAGTTACTTTATGATGAGCAAATGTATTGCTGTTATAGCCGGCGATTGTTTCTACGCTCTTTTCTTTGTGCTGCGTGGAGTCTGCTCCAGCGGAGTTCTAGCCTGAGAGCCTTCAAGTTTCAAGGCGCGGTTGGGAACAGGCGTGAGGGATACTTGCACTCTGGAGCAAGAATTGAGCAGCCGAAATTTATTTGCTGTATCAGAAGCATGAAAAAAGAAGAAATACCTTCTTCAGCTCCGGGACCGCCGAGTCTCTGAGTACTACTTTCGAGCAGCCTCGGGACTCGGTCGGAGTCGGCGGTTGCCGCATCTATGGATTAATGAGCCGTTCAGTAGCCATATTAAGAAGCTTGGAGATCTTTCACAGGAGATTCACAGAGACCAGGCTTCTCCCGCGATGAGCCAGTGCTACATCTGGGAGTGGTTTGAATTTTCAACCATTTTGCACGTGACTCAGGCTAAGTACCGGCATTTCGGCGGCTCTTGCTTTGTTGCCATCATCGATTGATCGATTATGGCTTCAGCCCGACCAACATGTCTGGCACGTCACCCCAGTCGCCACAAAGATTCGTTCGGTAAGCTCTCAGTCAAGCTCCTTGGGCTCTTTTGCTGAGCTTGAACTGCTAGAAAGCGATGGCACGAAGCTTCAAGCAAATCAAAGAAATAAATTTATCGACGGTCCGATCATGGCAGTGCCAGACTGCCAGTGGTGGGGTTGTATGACTTTTTTGCGCCGCTTTAGAGCGTCGATGGCTGAGATATCTCTTAGGTGTTAAGGTCAACTCCTCGCAATTGAGAGTGAGCGGCTCGTGGGCAAACTTTGCGAGCATAAAGTAAGTTGCAGTGGAATAATCTGGAAATTGAATCGTGCTTGACTCGGACTCCAGCGCCTGTCGATTCGAGCGTGCCTTCGCATACCCGAGCGCCGACGGCTCGGGGCGGCAATGCGCGGGCGGGCGTACGTACCGGCTGTGACGTGTGCGGCGGGGTTCGCGTCGATTCGGGTCCAGGTGCGCGGGGCGGATCGCGCCCGTCGCCTGGCGTACGAGATCGAGCCCGGCGCCAGAAACGGATGGGGCGGGGTGCGTTCGCATTCGGGAGCGTCGACCAAAAAAAAGAGTGCGCCATCCTGCCCCGCGCTCAATCAGTTGATAACGGATGTTTGGGCATCGTGTTGAACCTTGAAAAGTCAACACACTCAACCCCAGGACGGTTGGGCGCACCGATCTTCTCGAGGCCATCGCGAAGTGCGTGGAACGAGGCCACACGATGGATTTTTGGCGGATCCTGGGCTCTTCATTGTTGCAAGGCGAGTCTACAGCGGATCTTGGTTGATGCCATCACCTTATTCCTTTGCAGAGCGTAGGCCTGCACAGTGTCGGTCGTCCGTGATGGTCCCAGGTACAACAAAAATTGTCGTCGAGAATCGAGATAGCAGTTTTCTAAACTGAAGAAAAGGTCGTCTCGGAGGTCAACGATCCCACTGAGCTTATGCTGTCATAGACGAGAGAAGTAATACTAATATACACGATTATACTCTTCAGTTGTAGTCATGGATGTGGTACCGACCCAGATATTCTCCCGTAAAGGAGTATACCGGGAGGGAGAGCCGCCCGATGTTAGGTGTAACGGACGTGCCACTGTTGACCTGAGTCCGTGTCAACGTCGGGGCCGGATGCACAGCGTTTAGGAAAGTGCGTACCACGGGGTAAAGAGGGTCCTCAGAATTCGAATGAGAGTCACAGAACGCATAGCCGTTGCTTAAATACGCGGCGCCAGAGTACAACTTCGTATGTTGTTCGGGTGAGTTCAACACCGATACGGCGGCGGGAGCGGGAACTTGAAGACGCACTGCAGCCTCGTAACTACCGCAGGAAACGGCGATCTCCAGCTCGTTCCAGCCCGCGAACCATGAGAACAGCGGTTCAAACTCGGCCTGACAGCAGGCGTCAATGCGATTGTCCCTCATATACGGAGGTTCAGACGATATCGAGGCCTTCGTTCTCGGCGAAACATAACCTTCCTGGGATGATGTTAGGAGGGGTTAGAGGAGAGGAACATCGGAGTGGAGCCCACCTGCTCGAACGTTTCCGCGCTGGAAAATATTTTCGCGGCGGGCATCGAGCGAGCTTGCTTCGAGTCCGGGACCCCTGGCCTTATGTTTTCCTAACCCAGGGACCGGGTAAATGGGATAATACTACTGCTAAGACAACCTCACCTCCAATGACGTTCCGGACGTAGACAAGAATTGTTCCGGCGATTTTGCGAAGGGGCATTGCGGAAGAGTTATCAGTGGAGTCCGCGAAGGGGTCGGTGTCAAGCGCTGATCAAAATGAACCTGGAGACGGTCAGGATATGCGATTGATAATGTTGGCAATCAAGTACCTGCGGCAACACGTCGACGACGGGGGCCTGAGTGCGGGAGATGCTAGGGCTCTCCTGTGCCGATTTTCTTGGTTGAAAGTTGTAAACGAGTTTGATTGGCGCTTCGTCCTGAGAAAAATCGTCCTCTTCACGGAAGAGCTGTTGCAAGACGGTCCATTCAAAGCATTCTATGGGATGGTCATTGAAATGTCACCGAAACGAGGCAATTGAACTGACCACCCTCGGGGTCCGAAATGATCGACCAGAGATCGGCACCGACAGAGGTAACATATCGCCAATTTCTGCCGCACTTGCCGTCCGGAAGAAGTATCGTCGGCGGGCTGGTCCAGTCTCTGTTGTTTTTCCGTGATACCTCGAATGTGCAATATAGGTTGAGCGGGAAGGGCGAAAGAAGGATAACAGTCGGATCCATTCCGCAACGTGTCGAGGTGAATGGTTGCCACTCTTCAAAGGTGCGCAGTTGAATGTCTTGAGATTGAGGCGATGATCCCAGGTTGATCTCTGGGGCCAGCGAAGGAAAGCGGGCGCTCGGCGACTTGACGGTAATCGATAAGCGGGTGCCACCAATGAAACGATTATCTTCTGCGGTTTCGAGCGGCCGGCGGCTGGACGTCATCGGTTCAGCCAGACCTTTGGCGGCACGGCGAAGGGATCTTGTGAGTCGTTGAACTTGATGAAGAAAGGGTGAATAAAGAGAAATCATATATAATGAAAGCTTTAATACCCTCAGGATCTGTTGACTTGTTCCGTATTTGCTGAATGCGACTGCCAACTTGTCTCGGAGTCCGCACTCGGTTTGTGCGTTGAAATATACGGAGGGAGATGTACTTGTTTCGGAAGAAATGCTTCTTGAATATGCGCGCTGATTTTTGGGGTTCGCCGTATTCCCTGTAGTCGTAGTCGCGCATGGCTGCGTAGAAGGAATCAATATCACGGACGAATACAGGATCTAAATTACCTTTAATCAGCTCGCCTTCCCTAAGGATCCCATTAATAAGCGATTCAAGTCGCAAACAAGATGGAATACTATACAATTCACTGTCCCATGTCAAACCCTCGTCGGTGTGCTTATAGCTCTTCCGATTGGTTGTCTTGACTTGTCGTTCATACTCCTCCTCTTCCTGCAGTCACAAAATGTCAAATTCCGGGAGTTTTCGAGGCGGGTAAGCTCAAGATACCTCTTTGGTAATATTCTTTTTCAGGTCTGTGATATGGAAACACAAAATATTGCCCGCGTATGGGCATGGTTTATTTTGTGATCGAACCCCAGTTTTCTCCGCTGTTCCAGCCATCGGGTGGGCCGCGATGAAAGAGAGAGGCCCGGGGCAAGAATCGAGAAGACGTGGTGGGAGTCCAAAGAGGCGCCATTTAATAGAGAGAAGTTCTCGAGACCAAGGTCACCGGTAGTATCCCACCGTTGACAGGATCCGAACGATACAAGGACACACAGACATTCGAGACTGTAGATACGTAGATCTCTGAGATTGATGTTGAAGGCGGACCGGTTGGGGTTACGAAAGCTGGTGAGTTGTTTGGTGAGTGTTGAAAGGAAGCAGTGACTGACCGTGACCGCCGTGCTCCGTGACCGCCACCACTGTCCCGCGGTTTCAGCGGTCAAAACTTTCATTCTCCACCGAATTACATGTTACGCCTTGACGCTATCTATGCAGAACTAGGCCTAGGCGGGCGCTTGGCAATCCTTATTATCGCCAATATCTTTTTGAATGACTGTAAGTAATAATTTCCGTCCGGCCCGACTCCAGGACAAGATTTCCCTACGTCAACTTCAAGATATCGAAGAACTCCGTCAACCCAGGCTGCCGCGAACAGATATGTCGGCTTATATTCTTTCCAATGATCAGAGGACGAGGCTCATCGGTACCTGTAGCAAGTGTAAATTGGAAGGTGCGCGCTTCATCTGGTTGAAATCCAACTTGGCTCAGGTTCAGTTCAGGCTGGTTTAATCTCCCCCATGCCAAATCCGACCAGCGCCTGTTATTTTCTTCTTCCAAGCGGAAGACAGAAGATATCGTTCGAGGCAACTTATAGAATGAAATCGGATGCGAAGGATCGATGCGCACTTTCTTTTTCTCACTGGTGGCATCCAGTGGCCGGCAAATACGACCGGGCTTTGATGCATAAAACCCCCGAGTGAATCACGCAGACGCAACCAGCCGATCTCGAAGCAGCGACTCAAAAGTCTATCTATCAGATGAGATTTTATTTCAACAGACTGGAAATGCTCGCCATTATAACCATCAGTGAGACTCCCTTTCCCGCGATTCAACGTCGAGTGTGCGCGTCATAAGCGAGCGCTCACAGCAACAAGTCGACTGATCATCTAACCAGGAACCGATGAGTTGTTCCACCAGACCACACCGAGGTTGGTGATGGCGTCCGTTCCATGATGTTTGTAGTCGCCTTGGGTCTCCTCGGCATTTTTGAAGTCGATTCTCCTGAGGCGGCGAGGCCTGGTTCAAAATGAGCTGAAATGCGTATTGTGGCAGCAAACAAACCCTTTGAAGCGTGGATGGGTCTTTTCAGGTATACTGTCTGTTCGGCAATCGCTCAGGCTGATTCATTTGAGTGAGACCAATATGCAGTGATTGTATGCATTCCTTGCGATGGAACCCATGATGATACTGAACCGCTCAAAATCACTTCCTTCTGTGATCCCCCGGTGAAGCAAATGATTACTTCACGGGGAATGTGGGATCAAAAGAAGAAAACGCGGCCGCATCCGGGAGGGTCTTGACGATTTTATCAGGACCCATATGGACACACGCCGATTGTTACGGCTCGCCCGGACTGACCGGCGTGAGCATGGGGCTATCATATTCTTCCTCCACTGATGCCATGAAGTCAACGAGCTATGATTATATTAGAAGGGGCCCAGATGCACGATAGGCGAAAAACACCCACGACGCGGTGTCTCTTCTCGCCGAGCACCTTCCCTGGCTCAGTCTTGAGTCGATCGCGTATGAGGATCAGTTTGTCGTGGAAGTGCTGGATCGCAGAGTTCTTGACTGCCGGGTCGTCGGAGGGCCCCGGGACGTGCAGAGGGCTGCGGGCAGAAATCAAATGAGGACTAGCTGGGAGGCGGACACCGTCGGTCATAGAGTTTCTCACCGGTTCACGGAAGCGCTATATGCAGCGCACCGAATGATCCCTGCATGAAGAGGGTTCAATCACGCGGCTGCTATTAACGCGAAGCGCACCAAAGGCCCCGATTGCATCTAATCTGTCTGCGTCCTGCACACAGTGGAGCTCCGCGCAATTTTGGTGCCATGGACTCCAGAGGCCGCTGTTGCGGAGTTTAGTTTCGGTGGTCCACGAGACATTGTCGACGATTTGGGCGATCTGGCGGGCCCGACCATCACTAACAAGATCCACCTGATGTTTATCCGCCATGGATGCGAAAAAAGGAAGGAAGAACACGTAGGGATCGGCAGCGACCTCGGCCGAGACGTATTTCTTGTCGAGGACGTCGTGCAAGATGGCAGCTGCGCGTTGATGGTGGATGAGCGACGGGAAACGGAAGCGAAAGCACTCCGCAAGACACAGACCGAGTTCCACGACGAAAAGATCCGGCTTGGGGGTGAGGGCGTTGGCCAGAGCGAGGGACGTTCTGCGGACGCGCTGTACTATGTTTTGAGCTGTCATAGGTGTCCACACGTCCGCCAACGCACCACATACCGTGAAAGACGTCGTGCGACGGATCGTATCGAGCCATCGCGTCCCTCATGATTTTTTCGGCCTCTGAAATGACAGCGCTTTCCTGGGTTGTGGGATACATGGTGGTGGCAAGAGCAGAGAACGAATGGCGAAGGGTCGAGTCGTGAATTCAAGACGCGTGTGGCACAGCCTCAGGATCGCGGCCACATGATCAAACGAGTCTTGCTTGACACTGTAGATAGAATTGGCAGTCAGATCAACTGCCCGAAAGCAGTCGGACCAACTGCCGTCAAAGAGTTGGATCAACTGCTTCCACACAGTCAAATCAACTGCTTCGACACACTCGGGTTGACTGCATTTCGGCCATTTTAGCAGTCACCTCAACTGCTTTCCGACAGTTGCTTCGACTGCTTTCTGACAATTGCTTTGACTGCTCATATCAGTCATATGGAATGCTCAAAATCAATGTATTAGATTGTATATACATACATCCGTACACGCTCTGTTCTAGACCTATCGCCGTTGCAGATCTCTGCAACATAATCAGGTAGCTACCGGAGGTGTACACACTATGCTTGAGTCGCCCAAGTCCAGCTAAGTCCGCACGGCCGCAAGCCTCAGAACTGCGCATGACGCCCACTTTGCACTACAAAAAAATCAGTCATGAAAATGCATAAAAACATCATTTCAAGCTCAGCTTCAGCCCTTCGTATCTTGACGTCTTGACGGCCTTTGTTGATAAAGAGCTCCGGTTAATTGTAGGCATCAGGATCGCGAGTGAAAAGTCCGCGCGATCGTGCGAGGGACTCGTTACACAGCGCGCTGCCATCAAACGCTTAGAAAGCCCGGGGCCGGAGAACGCTGGCGACGGCGGTGAGAGATCGACAGCACACGTTCAAAGTTGAGACTCAACACTTGAGCGTCGCCCCTTGCCAGAATTCTCGTTGTCCGACGCGTCCTCGGCCACCTGCACCGCGGTATCAGCGAGCAACCGTCGTACATCGTGCATGCATGCAGCACGACTCACGTCGAACGCGTCCTCGAGGTCGGGCGCGGGGCCCCTGGGCAGCTTCTTCGACACCTGCTCAAGCTCCGTCGCCTTGTGGAAAGCGATCGGATGCGTCGACGAATTATATCTACGAGCAAGTCAGACGGTGGAGTGGACTCGCAGAGCTTAGTTACGAGGGTCGCTAGACGCACTTCTAATCAGCGCCGACTAGGTGGCGGCGCTTATCTTCTCAAACACCGCGACGTCCTCCCTGTCGTCGACCCCGAGCTCGACGATGGCGTCCCAGTCTTCTTTAGGGGCTTCAAGCTTCAGGGCCCAGTGCTGCTCCGGCCTGCGAGCGCGTCAAAGTCTTCACAGAACAAAGGACGGATTAAGTCCACCCATGTATCAGCGCGTCGACCATATCCCCGTCCGGGATCGACGATGCGGCCTTGTCCGTCAGCTCGAGCTCGCTGAACACCCTCATTGAGCCGTCGTAGTTTCGCAACAGCGACAGCTATGTCTTCAGGTAACTCTCCTGTAATTCTCCTGCGAACCCAGCGTCAACGTCAAGCAATGTTTATGAAGAATGAGGCCCCAAACCTGGATGGACAAGGGCATCAGCGAAGAGTCGTGGAAGTACAGTTCCGTCTTGTCGCCCAGGGTCTTGCGCGCCGTTAGCGCAAACAGCGCCGGGCGTGCATCTTGTGCGTTATCCCGAACGGGCGGGTGCGACATACTCTGAGCGCGCATCACAGCGTGCGTCGTTTTCGTGCGGGGACCGGCCAAGGTCAGCACCAAGACCAAGAGGCGGACCGAGCACCGCGGATCTAGCGCCGGTGTGGTGGCGCAGGCGCAAAGGTTAGCGAGCGGGGAGGCAGGGGGTGCGCAGCGTGTGCGCGGGGAGCAGAGTCAGCACAAGTCAAATAATGAGCGGGCACGACGTAACATGAGCGTGCATGCAGCGTGCATCGTTCCGCGCGGGGCCTCAAGACAGCGAGCGAGCGTGCGGCGGACCGAGCGCAGGCGACGCGGGATCAGTGCCGCGAGTACGGCGACGGCGTTGTGGAGCCGCACGGCGGCAGCACGCACGAGTTTCGGTGTACGCGCGGCGCAACTTGGGGAACAGCGGTGGGCCGCGGGGCTTCCGCGTGCGTGCGTGCGGGTCGGCGAAGCAGCCCGGCGTGCTGCGACTTCGGGAGCGGCGTCATTGCATTCGCGGCAGGGCGTGCTTGTTGCGTGCGAGGGTACGAGGGGTCGGAGGAGGCCTGCACGTGCGGCAGCGATGTAAAGTTGATGGCCCGCGCGCATATAGCACTGCGTCGGGCCAGCTAGCAGCAACATGAACCCAAAAAGAGCTTGGGATACAAGAAAGGATTACTCACTAGGGATTTAGAGCCCCTTATGAGCCATACCGCGTTGTGGAAGAACTCTCTGTGGCCTTCTTTGCGGATGATCGCAAATCACATATTCGGTGTTTTTCAGGTGGGTTGAGGTCGGGATCAGGGTGTATAAGCCAAAAGGACACTCAAGAGGCCTTCCCGAGAGGTGTCGAGCACTGTGGTCGAGGTAAGGAGTCGGTAGAGGGCGCGACCATGGTGGTCGGAGGGCAGGCGACATGTGTCACGTGTGTGGTATCACGACCAAACAACGAACCACGCGCGTCGCGTTAAGCCTCAGTTAAGGTCTGTGGAGGTGGGGCAGACCTCCTTGGGCAGCCACATCGATCAAGATAGCTTAAAGAAGCCTGAAATAGGACTCGACGACTTTGAAATCCTTCGGCGAGGGCTGCCGCGAGGCATCTGGGGAGGCAAACTCAGATAGCTAGATTCAAGATTGGTTGATCTACTCTCGATCCAGCGTTACAATAATAATTAGACACTCTCAACTTAAATTGGATGGCAGATGCTCTGTGGGCTCTGGTAACATTGAAGTCTGAGTTGTGGTAATGGCGTAGAGGTCGAGAACCAGAAAGGCTTAGTAGCAACATATTCTATTCAAGCGACATACAGGACACCATACACCACGAATTGGGTGGTATGGTAGAGAGACAAAGGGGAAGGTAAAAAGTCTAAGAAGAAGGAATGCCACTGTCCGAGGGATACGACGACGCATGCAACTGCACATCGATCTCGGGGAGCATGGGCGGCAGCGGGGGAGCTCAAGCTCCTGCGTGTTCTCGCCCTCCTCGGCGCACGGGCTGGAAGGGGCGGCAGCTCATCCCCCTTGACAGAAGCCGCAACCGCCGGGGTATCGAGGCGCGATGATGCCGTCGCCGCTCCCACACGCAAACTGAGCTCGCTCTCCCGAGGCTGTGGAGCGCACATCTGCCGGCAGCGCGGGCTCTTCGTTTCAAGCGCGAAATCCTGTGATGTACCGCCTGAACGACAGCGATGGGCCGCTCGAACGTATCGCGCGAGCTACGCGGGACGCAGGGCGGAATGACGTGCAAAAGGAGATTGCGCAGACCGCAAATCGGCGTGGGCGGCGTCGCGAGCGCGAGTGCGGTGAATGGCACCTTGCGCGCAGCGTCGGGGGCGGCGAGCAGGTTCGTGCAGGTTCGTGCGTTTACGCTGGTTGACGCCCGCGTGGTAGCGCGAGGTGTCACGGTCATACCGTGCTGCAGGGGGGCATGTCAGAATGCATGAAGGAGTGTGGAGAGGCACGTACTGAGCGCGCATCATGGCACCAAGGCCGTCAACAAATCGGCCAGCCTCTGGCACAGGTCGGCGCTGCGACTTGGTCTGCTCCGTAAGTTCAGCGAGCGCGACGGTAGAGAGTCGCATCTGTGTGGTGAGATCAAGGACCTTGTTCGTCTGGACCTGCTCCCAGATGCCCTCCGTATAGAAGCCGACACCGTCCGCAGGGATGCGCTTGTGGTACGCCGGGTTGAAGAGAAAGCCGGGCGCATCTTTGTTCGAAGCGCTATCGCAGAGCAACGATTTGAACTTGTCTGCGGCAAGGACCTTGTGCGGGAGCGCGTTAAGCAATCAGTCCGCGAGCTTGCAGTCCTGGAGGTCCTGACGTTTGAAAAGGCTCTCCCATATACGGTTGAGGTCCGCGGTGAGCGTCGCCCGGAGGTTCGCGAGCGGGGCCTGCGCAAAACAAACACCTTATGTGCGGGACGCACATGCAGTGCGCGGGTGCTCGGGGAGGTACTGCACGCAGCTCGGACTACGAGGGCGGGTCCAGCGCGATTCGCAGCCGGATGGGCGAGCGGCGGGACGGCTTGGCTTCGTGTTGTTGTTCTTGGACTTGTATGCATTGAGAAGTGGACAAACAATCAGGGCTAGCAAGGAGAAGAAAGGATTTTCTGGGCCAGGGCTGAGCGCTGAGCGCTGAGGCCTGAGGAAGCCAGCGGGGGATGTCGATGAGGCCTGACTCGGAAGACGCGCGTAGATCAGATTTCGGGTGTCCGACCCGGATCCAACCCGGATCATGCAGCGGAATACCGGCAGGCATCGCCTGGTCATGGGATCAATTTCTGGAGGTCACTAAGTAGGAGGGCAGGCAAGCCACGTAGTAATTTGAGAAAAAGCAGTCAGGTCGACTGCTTTCTGGTCAACTGCTTTGAACACAGTCAGATTGAGTGTGGCCAAAAGCAGTTATCCGAAAAGCAGTCGGATCAACTGTCAAATTTCACGATCAACTGCTTAGGCAGTCAATATATTATGACTGCTTTTTCTATCCACAGTGTTGAAACTCGGCATTGACTCGACAGTCGGATCCGTAAAATTACCACAGAGGCGCGCAGTTGTTGCCAGCCGAATCTGCGGTCAAAGCGTTTTTTTCGCTCCGGCTCCGTGAGCGGTCCGCTGTGCCCTCGACGCCCTCCGGGCCTAGTTTAGAGCAAACATGTAAAAGTTGATTGTAACTCAGATATCAATTATTTTTGTAAGCGGCGAGAAATGGCACACCAATAGTGTAAACAAGTTTCGATGTTTCGGTTTCATTGTCGTACTAGATACGATTCATTTTCAATTCGATACTCATGGTACCAAGGGTTCGCGTCGGACAATAACAACTCCGATTCTCTCTTCGTTTAACACATCAAGCCTTCTCAAATCTTCGACAAAGGTCTTGTCGAGCATGAGAAAGGCTATGCTGAGCATTTCATCGGGTCCGCCATCTCCGGCCTTCCAGCGCGATTCGATCATGTCGGCCAGGACGCCGTCAGTCGACGAGTGGCAGTCCCATAACCTGATCACGGAGAGCCGCGGGCAGATGTTCACCTGCGTGCCGCCGGGGTCGGGGCGCGTCCATGTGAGCAGGCGTAGGACGTCGTCGTTGACAATGGTATGACGCAACCGGCGGTCGTTGGTGAGGATGAGCTTTTGGAGCGACGCGGACGTGTGGCGGAGACAATCACTCATTTGGTTGGGGGTTATGTCCATGTCGCTGAGGCTGAGGGCATCCAAGGTGCACTTGGATCGCGACAACAAAGACATGAACTCTTTGTGTGGCCAAACGGGAGCAGGGTGGGGCACAATGTCGTACCGTCGCGCGGATAGCTCTCTCAGACAAGGGAGTTCCAGCTGGCTGAAGAGGCGGCCGAATAGATCAGCGGTCAGGTCGAGGGTACGGAGATTATGGCGTAGAACAAAAGGGGAGAGAGGACGCGCCACGTTCGAGCTGGGAGACGACGCCAAGACCAAGAATTGGCATGCCTCGAGATTGGCACAGTCGTTAAGAATATGCATGAAGTCGTCAGAATAGAGGGGGCGCTCGAGGAAGAGCTTGGCAAGTTGTGGGAACGGAGCACGAAACGTGCCCAAATCGGTGTTGCTGATCCATGTGCAGTCGCACAGCCGGGGAGCAGAAAGCATGAGCGACAGCTGAGCCTGCTCAGACGACTGCCAGAAATCCCTCGCAAGATGGAGAGTTTCCAGCGACTGAGGCGGCGCGTCGCATGGCAATGTGGCGAAACCTGTGTCGATCCGCCAGTCCTGGTACTCCAGGCGTATGTGCTGCCAACGGTTATAATGCGGCGCGTACAACTCTAAGATGGACGCCGAGGTGATCATTCCGGGATCATAAAAATCTTTACGGATCGATTCCGCAATGTGAAAGGATAGGGGACACGAGCCGGAGCGGGCGAGCCATGCCTGGATGAGACAGGGATTTGGTAGGCAGGACTTGATACTGAGATTGACCGTGATGGACGCCCAAAGCGCAGGCGTACTGAGCGCGATGGACCGCCAGTTGCTGCTAATCTGCGTTAGCAGCAGCGGGCACTGTGTGACAGAGGCTTCGACGTATGCGTTCTTCGGAAGACATCGAATGAATATTTCGCATAGAACTTCGTGAGGGATGCGGCGAATGGGAGACAAGAGTGCTCTGTGCGCTTCTAACGCGTGGTGTGTCTGGTCGCGTTCCGTCAAAAGACCTTTCAGCATAGTTCGCGCGCCGTCGATGTCCGTGTCAGCGTTGTCGGGCGCTAGACCAGATTCTTCCCCAGCTTGCGCCCTGCGCAGAGCCACAGATTCCAGCGCCAAACGTGCCTCTGAGATCTCTCCTTCGAGCCGCTCCATCGAGGTCTCTTTCGAGATAATTATTTCCCGGATTGCACGAGCTTCGGTCTCGGATGGGGCGCTGTTGCTTTCAAGCAGTTTTTGAGCCTGGCTCCGCTGGCTTACGAGTTGGTCCAGCGCCGCTTGCGCCCTTGCTATCTCAGCATCAAGGCTGTCGGATACATAGTTGGTCACCAGTATTCTTCGATACCAATACTAACGACGACACACCTTGCCATGAGGAGTTGGTTCTGCTCCAAGTTCTCCCGCGCCTCGCGAGCCTCCTCCTGCGTTATGAAGAGGTTAATGAGAAAGCCACCGGGGGCGTTCATGTTATAAGTAGTAGCTGGGCGGAGAAACGAGCGGGGAAACGGCGGTGGCAGCCGCGGCCGCTTGCCATAAACGGAACATCGCGATCTGCGGCTTCCCTCCTGCCACAACGACTCGCTTTTTTCTCGCCTCCGGGACGTCTTCTGACTCCTTTTTGCTGTCTTGAAAGACATGTACATGGACGCATAATACGGCGCTGCTGGTACTCTGGGACTTGTCTTCTCGGGAGGGCGCGTCTTTTTGGCATCCTATGCAGAACGATATCTCCAAACACACGTTAAAAACAACAGAGTTTGACGCCTCTCTGCTCTGTGAACATAACTAGTCGGCAGATCCCAAATTTTCTCTCTGCACCCGCCCTGTTCTCTTCCAGCGTGCACCTCGACTTGCTCGGAATAGGACACGAAGAGAACGCCGCATTCCATACGCCTGTCTACCCTATGGAACAGTCCGTCATGGGGTTGTGGCAAGACACAAGCCGCGGGATCGCCATGTGTGGTGGGTTGGCGTGTGCAATAATGGTACATTCATCCACACGGCTGGGCTCGGTTTCTTGTTTCTTGGGATACCTACCATGCAAAAAGGTGTCTTCAAACGGAGCATCTAAGGCTTCCCGAATCTCGCCTGACAGAGCCTGACCCTCACTCATTCCTACTTTTTTATTCCCCTCCCCCTACACCCACGTCGTCTCGGAACTAGAACGCCACACCCCAAACCATGTGGTCGTGGCAGGAGGCATGCTCCGTGGGATTGGGCTATGGCTGGGCCGGCGTGTGCAACGGCGGCCGGTTGCGCCACTGGTACTTTGGCTCTCATCTACCCAGAGACTTCTTTGGGAGCTTCAATCAGAACGATGTCTTCAAGCATACCTTCCAGACCTTCTTGGATATAACCCGAGAGAGCCCGACGCTCATTTCCAGTTTCTTTTTCTGCACATCACTGCTCGGAATGCACTAACTCATACGCATGTCTATCCAATCACTCCACTCGGTCCTTCCTTAGCGAGAGGCTAGCCCCCCAGACCATGGGTGGTGGTCGCTCGACGGGTGCAACATAGGCCGTCCGGGCCAAAAGTGCTTTAGGTCTCATATACTCAAAAGCCTTTTGGGGATTTCCCTGCAGAACGATGTGAGCAGACACGGAAACCATAAAAATCAACCCTACGGAGCCCGACGGCGACATCTGCCCTCCTCAAGTCTCACTAACAGTCTGCAGCCCCTCGGCGCTCATCGACCCTCACACTCAACTGTAGCTCGCTACGTCGTCCACGTCGCCTTTCTCGGAACGCCGCATGTCTGTAGCGGCGTTCTGCGGGCAGCTGCCTATCCAGAGACTAGTATGACATTCAGTCCAACCTCGCATGATTAACGAGGGAATATTAATCTTGCCAGCGTCCGAGCCCCACCGTGCACACGCCATCCCACCATCGATGGCCCAATCTCCCGCTGGAACACCCCTCTCTTCCCTGGCCGCCTGGTCCGCGCAGCACATCCGCGACGTCTTCGAGGCGCCAAGCGACGAGCTGTCGCGGCGCGCGATCGACGCGACTTTCTCGCCGGGGCTCGCCGGTAGCATCAATGGCGCCGCGCTCGACTTCAACGGGCTCTGTCAGCTCGTAGCCGCGATGCGTGCCAACGTGCGCGGGGGCCTCGAGGTCGAGTGGACGCACGCTGAAGACGTGCCGGACGACGCCTTGAATCGAGTGAGTGCTTTCCGGGACGCATCCAGCTATGGACTGAACAGCTCTAGGATGGCCAGCTGATCGGCGCGTACATCATCCGTGGAATCTGGAAAAGAGACCAGGGCTCGGAGTTGCTCGGAGAGTATGAGAGACACAAAACGGTGGATGTGAGGTGGGTGGGCACATTCTCTTTTACGATGCGGTTTTGCTGATGTTTGCATTGTAGAATTGAGTCGCAGTCCTCTCAGCTTAGTTCCGATAGCCGGCTCATTGTGAGGCTCGGAGTCGTCGCAATAGACGTGCCGGTGGATCAACGGACTTCGGATAGAGCGCTCAAAAGCTAAAATTCCACCCAAGGGCTCTACACAAAGCAAAGAGAGCAACGAGATACATAGACATAGATAAAAATACAACACTAGACTACACCTAAACGCTCATCTTCATCGCTATGCTCGGATGACACTGGTATCCCTCGACCACAAAGTCGCTGTATTCATACGCCTCGATGTCGTCGATTCCCTCGCGCGCCCACCGAAGCGTCGGGAACGGCTTGGGCTCGCGCGCGAGCTGCACCTCCAGCGCGTCGACGTGGTCGCGGTAGACGTGCGCGTCGCCGAGCTGTATGACGAGCTCGTGCGCGGTCGTGCCCGTCACCTGCGCGAGCATGTGCGTGAGCAGCGCGTACGACGCGATGTTGAACGGGATGCCGAGGCCCAGGTCCGCGGAGCGCTGGTACATTAGGCACGACAGCTTGGGCTTTTCTGCCGGCGCGTCCGCGGGCGGGAGGTGCACGTAAAACTGGCACAGGAGGTGACAAGGCGGGAGCGCCATCTGCGGGATGTCTGCGGGCGCGTTACTTCCCCCCATGGTGAGACAACACCGGGACGCGCACCTGCGGGGTTCCACGCGCTGAGGATGATGCGGCGGTCGGTCGGGTCCTCCTTGATCTTGCGGATACACTCCCGCAGTTGGTCGACGCCCTGCCCCGTGTAGTCCGTCTCGCAGTCGACATACTGCGCGCCAAAGTGCCGCCACTGGAACCCGTACACGGGCCCAAGGTCGCCCTCGCGGCGGTGGCCGAGCCCGCGCGCGGCGAGGAATGCGTGCGCGCCATTGCCGTCCCAGATCTTGACACCCTTGGCCGCGAGGAGCGTCGAGTCTGTTGCGCCACGCACAAACCATAGCAGCTCCTCGATGATGCCGCGCAGGAAGGTGCGTTTTGTTGTGAGGAGCGGCAGGATGTTGTTTGCAAGAGAGAAGCGCAGCGAGGGCGGCGCAAAGAGAGATAGTGTACCGGTGCCCGTTCGGTCGGGCCTCGGCGCGCCCGTGTCGAGCACGCGTCGAATGAGGTCGAGATACTGCTTTTCTTCGTGCGCAGACATGGGGGAAGGAAGAGGGAGGTGTTTGGGTTTAGTTACGCGAAAAATCGCGTCCTGTCACGCATCACGCCGTCGCGCCAAAAAAGAAAAAAGGAGTCCTCAGAGAAGCACGAGGTGCACGCATGTCATATCGAGGAATCCGCACAGAACTCTCTCAAGGAAGATTCCGAGATGGCACGTCGAAGACTCAAAGATCAAGATCACCATATACATTTTCAAGTGCGAAAGCCCAGAATACAGCGGCCGAGATTCCAGCAAAATCCGTATACAGGTGCTATATAGTGTTCCAGCTCTCGAGGGGGAGTTTGAAGCGAGTAAACGCCGGAAAGGGAATGATGCAGCTCCGCGCCTGGATTGATATATGACAATGTGTCTTACCTGGACGCGAACGCGTGAGTAAAGAGCAAAACCTGGTAGTAGGTTGGACACGACACGCACTTTGGAGCTTATGAGGACCACATATACAAGGACCGGAGAGGGACTCGAGTGTGCGTTCAAGTCGTGAACGCGCCGAGAAGGGAATAATATAGATCCGCGCCGGGTATCGGGATATTTTTTTCTTGTCTGTAGAGATGTAAGGCAAAGGCAAGGAAAATAAAGGTTACGTACAGCTCGCGAACTAGGAAGGTGGTGTTATTGTCAGTGCTCGGATACAGGCGCGTCGGTGCTTACCCCGAATCATAAAGTTTGCGAGGATGGCGAAGAAGAGCAGCGCGCTAACAATCACAGGGCCAAGGATCATGTCTGCGGACATGAGACGGAGTAGATACATGGATGGGAAAGCCCACCGAAATGGCCTGGATCTCGTTTCCGTATTTTTGTGATGCGATGCTGATACAGCACATATCCATAGACCTGTGGGGTTTAGAAGTATATGCAAAGCGTGACGCATAGCTCACCAGCACGCCGACGCTAATGAGGGCGTACAGGTATGCAAAGTTCCGGGCGATCTGGTCCTTGGAGGCATTAAAAAGCGCGAGCGCGAGCGTGCCAATGAGGACGGCGATGTTGAGCCATGCGACCCACGCTGGTCCGGTAAGCACACGTTCGAATGTGATACGCAGAACGTACTACGCTCGTTCGCGAACCAGACTTTGCCCTCTACTCTTACAGGTGTGGCAATCTTTTTGGGAACGCGGACCAAAGACGGCACGGAGGCGGTGGCAAGATAGTTGGGCACGGCCGGCCGCTGACCAGCGCTGTCCTCTTCTGTCTCTGGGATGCCGTCTGTGCGCGTATATCGCGCTGGACGCGAGGGATGCGGGAGAGAAGCGAGAGCTGAGGAGGAGAAGGGGGAAAGGATGTCGGACATTGCGTGCCATGAACGGCGGATGAGCGAGTCCGGCCGATTCTCATGCAGCGTATGGAGGCCATTGTTCCGCCTTAGGCCACGGGTGTTCGTAGGGGTGGACATTCCACGCAAGGGTGGTGGGGACTTGGGTGAGGAAGAAGTTCGTAACCGGCCCGGCTTTCCCCGGCTGGTCCCACGTTTGTTAAGTTTGGTGTCTTGCCTTGGCTTGCTCTCGTGCAGACCATCACCTTGAACCTGGGCTACTGTAACCCCTGGCTAGAGTAGCGTTGGACTCGTGTGCTTCTCCCTATGCCGTCCTTGCTTCCGCTGCTTTGCTGGGCCTTTTTTCACGGGAATCAGACCTGATTAAGGGGACTGAGGTCTACAGAAGACATGGACCTCGAAGCTGCCACGAAGGCCCTGCTCGATGCAGGAAAGTGTCGGTCTCCACGATTTCTCTGTGTCTAGATAAGTCTCAGGACTCACATGCGACACTATTGAAACTGTGTTCGTGGGCTATTGCTACGGAGACTCGACCTGTGGACAGGTGCCCCCAGTCTTTGGATAAACCGGCATTTACTCACCTTCTTTTTCAAGCGCACGCTGTATACAGCCTCGGCTCAACACACCCTCCGGCCATGAACGTGAACAATAACTGCTCGACTGGTCCCACCGCACTTTACCAGGCAGGTGTTGAAGGCGTCCAAAATCGCTAACGAGCTCACGAAGGTGATGTGCAGCCCTACTTCTGTGCGTTTCTTCTCAGCTCTGCGCGCAGCTTGCATGTACTCACCCGCCCTCTCCAGGACGATGACATGCTGGATCGTGGCCTCTGAGGACTTCGTGCAAGCTTACGGCCTCGAGAATCAGGACATCGAGATCGTCGCGCAGGGGACTGAGCCTCAAACCTTCGAGAGCTGGAGCGCCATGGAGCTCGTTGGCTACAAGATGAGGAAGGTCTGCGCGGACCAGGTAGTCAAGGACGCGAGCTTTGCAGAGGGTAAGCGCCGTTATGAGGTCGGGGTCTTGGAGTTGCACGATGGCTTCGCGGCGAATGAGGTCTGTTTTGTGCACGGATTCTCAACTCTGAGACTGTTTCTCATGATGGTACAGCTCATCATGTACTCGGCATTGGTATTGCGTGCGTCTAGCGAGGCTCGTGAGATGAGCGATCGGGGAGACATGACGGCACGTCCAGCTCATCTCGCCAGATCCTTCCCAATGAGCTGAATGCATCTACAGTTCGGGGGCGTATATGTCGACAATGCAAGTGGCGGCCTCGAAGGCCAAAGGTTATCCCTTGAACGCTACCGGCTTAGGGAAGCACTTCTACATCGCCATGCAATCGAAAAACTGTGGATAGGAGCATCCTTGCTCTATGCGTAGCTTCTCAGTCAAATCTCTGAGCAGGGGCAGGACCGATGCAAGCCTCAGGCTTGTTCAACGGCCCCGACCCGCGTGAAAAGTACAGACTCGCCCATAACGTGCGCATACATTCTACCGCCCAGCTCGAACCATATCAGTCTCTCGTAGGTCTGACTCGGCGCCGCCGCCGTCGTCTCACTGCTGCGCCGTCCCGAATTCTTCAAACCGGGGGGCACGGATGGGCGGACACGGTACCTTCTTCCTCATCCTCTTTCACTCTAATCCTTGGCCCTATTCGGCAGAGTTGGGTATAACCATGCGCACGAGTGCCGCCCGATCACCATGGTGGATGTCGATAAAGCCAAGTCGAAGAAGAACTCGCCGGTGGCCACTTCTCTCGAAACATGCGAAGATATGAAGCTGAGCATTATTGTGTGTGCACCACTTGGTCGTGGTTGGTCAGATACTTTTCTGCCTAATCGAGCCCCTCGGATTAGTGGGCTTTGTACATGCTATTGCGAGCCACGTGTCGGGACATTTTGTCCGGCAACCTTTGGGCAACTTCGTTTCTCTCACTTTCAGACTCAGACCATCTGTCCGTTTGGTTTTTTTTATACTTCCACACGCCCAATACGCTGCTCAAACTGTCATTGGGGCTGCAGTGATATCGAACTTGCCGACGATTTGGGCGAGGCATTGAAGCAACTGTCCACATGCGCGTACAATCTAACACGACCTAGCTGTTATCAAGGCTGCGCGCAAGGCCCGCTCCCTTTTTGTCCTTGAATCTTCTGGAACTGCCATATCCTGCTATAATGCTGGTAAAAATCATTGCCTTCAGGAAGCTTCGACACCGCTGATACTTTTCTCGCCCTGACTCTCTGATTCAGATCAGCTTATCGATCGGCTTCCTCGGGATCGGAGATTGTTGTCTTGAACAGAGTTTTTGCGCTGTTCCGTCGGACCCAAAGGCAAATCCGGAGTCACGGACGATGCTGGATATGACAACCGGTAGCTCACTCGTGCTCTCTTCCTGCCACCGAAAAGATGGCCTTTTACGATGCAGATTTGGTGTCTCACTACATCTAAATCTTAGAATGTGAATCTTTTTCCACCTAGTAATTCGAGAATCCCGCACCCCAAACGAGCAAATTTACCTTGCGGTGTGGCAGTGCAGTCTGCACAATCTCACCATTCGGATAGCTATCCGGATCCACGGTTAGAAATATTTATAATCGTGGTCCGTTGCATATTTTAAACCGTGGAATCGAGTAGGAGTAGGGTGAACCTGTGACTTCCTGTCGAAGACGTAGCCGCCTCTAGGCTCTAAGAGCGGGGGGAGCTCGCTCCAGTATACGAGATGAGACAAGATGGCAGGCTGCGAGATGGCAAGAAGAGGAGGAGGAGGATTGCCTGCGCGGTCCCAAATTGAAACAAAAGGGGAACGATGCCAATTTTACAGAACGGAGATCATCGGACTAATGGGTAAACGCGTACGTGAGAGTCAGAGCTTTATCTATTAGCCGGCCCCGGCAAGATCGCGCAACTTGTGAGCAACCACCAAGCAACCACTTGGCATACCGAAAGAGTCACCTCAAAAGGGCCCTGGAACAGCTCATTCTCAACCTTTGTCTCCCCGCAATGTCTTCTACTACTACTGAGACTGCTGGCACCAAGAAGATGGAATACGGTCCGTTTCCGCTTCGCTCAGTCAAGTTGCTCTCGTTCAACTTCTTGAATCGAATCTAGTACGATTGGGCAAGTCCGGCCTCAAGATCTCGAAGATCGTGCTGGGCTGCATGTCTTATGGCGATCCAGAATGGAATGGGAACTGGGTCCTTCCAGAGGCGGAGGCATCCAAGCATATCAAGGCTGCGTAAGCCTCTCTCGTCTTCGGTGTCCTAGTACTTACTCAAGAGCATCCCTAGCTATGACGCGGGCATCAATGCCTTCGACACTGCTAACGTCTGTCTTATTGCGGGAGATCAGAACCTGAGCTCATGCCATGTCTAGGTCTATTCCAATGGGCTTTCTGAGGAAATCCTCGGCCGGGCAATCAAAGAACACAAGGTGTGGCACCTTGTTTCGCACCCAAATGAAACTCCCAAAGTTACTAATCCGCGGACCGCGTTCTCAGCTCCCTCGAGACGAAATCGTGGTCCTGACCAAAGTGTTCTTCGCTCTTGCGTCCGACACAAAAGTAAGAATGTTTGGAGTCGCGGACCTGGACGGCGCTGGATATGTTAACCGCTACGGATTGAGCCGCAAGGTTTATTCCCGCAGATTCTGCAGACATTGGTTTATGACGATCTTCAATAGCACATTTTTGACTCCGTGAAAGCCAGCTTGCGCCGCCTGCAGCTCGACTACATCGATGTTCTACAGTGTAAGTACGTTCAATCCCGTCAATGTCATCTTATCCATTCAATGTAATCACAGGCCACCGCTTCGATCCCAACACGCCCATCGAGGAAACCGTACGGCTTTATTTTCTTCACGTGCCTTTATTCATTCTGAAACCCAGATGCAAGCTCTGCACGATGTGGTAAAGGCTGGCTATGTTCGTTATATCGGCATGTCATCTTGCTACGCCTGGCAATGTGAGCACCTATAGCGCTAGGATCATAATGCAGTAGAAAATTAACGACCATCTCCGGATCCAGTCCATGCCATGCAAAGTTTGTATTATCTCGAATTTTCCACCGTCATGCTCAACTAGCAACTTAGATTACACCATCGCCAACAACCTGACGCCATTCATCTCGATGCAGAACCATTACAACATGCTGTACCGCGAGGAGGAGCGCGAGATGATGCCGACTCTGAAGGTAATCGTCACTCAGGTATCGGCCAACACGGTCATATCTACACCCCCGTCTTCTAGCACTTTGGCGTCGGTTCGATTCCGTGGTCCCCGCTCGCCCGAGGGGCGCTGGGGCGCCCCCTGGCTGCCCAAAACAAGACCAACCGCGCAACATCTGACGCGTGCGTATAAAAACATGTGTAATAGGACAACACTGATGTGCCAATGTCGACAGTATGTCGCCTAACCGCTACATCGAATCCCCGGCGAACCAGAAGATTGTGGACAGGTGGGTGATGGGAAGGAAGCTTTCATCACAGCTCAGGTTTTCGCGCATCCAGGGTTGAGGAAATCGCCAAGAAGCGCGGGATCAGCATGGCACAGGTGTCCGTCGCATGGGTGTTAAGCAAAGATGCAGTCTCGGCGCCTATCGTCGGGACGACTTCCATGGCCAACTTGTATGACGCCGTCGGTAAGCCGCGCGTGCTCTACTGCTTCTGTGTGGTGGCTAACGCCGCATATTACTATAGCCGCCGTCCGCGTCAAGCTCACCGAGGAGGAGCTCAAGTACCTGGATGAGCCCTACCAGCCGATGGGCGTCATGGGGCATTAGAATGTTGCACTTCGGAGAAGATCCAGGCTTTCAATCAACTGAATGAAGTTACATATGTATATCGTATCTCCCCTGAACACGAGTCGTTGAAATCGTTGACTCCTGATCGACAAAAGTCCTCGGTGCTTTGTCGGCGAGCTATCTATCTTGCGTCGTTATCATTTTTTTCCGGCTGAAATGGGCGGGGTAGAAGTCTTGCAACCCATCCAAAACACTTTTGCTATAACTCGTCGGAATCGATTTAACTCGTCACAGTGCTCAAATTGAACCATAGATCACGTGGTCTGTGTTCAACTATGATATTATCTTGTTGAATTCTCTATATGAGAGTTGTACAGTATCTTCGCTCGGGGGACCTCGGCAGTAATTAGCCTCTCCAATGGCTCACCTCCTAAGCTTCCCCTTATATTAATCCACTTTTATTCAGTTATTGCGATCCAAATACCAAGCAACCATTCTGGCCCTGAATGTATGGGCTGTCACGTTCATTCAGTCCTCCGCTATTCCATTCTCAGTCGTCGTATAGTCTCCGCGTCGTCAGTATATAGATGGAGTTGGATCACAATCCACTGTAGTACATTCATTTTCGATACAAACGTATGATCAGTACACTGTTCCGAGTCACATCTTAACGGAAGCGGCAATGACATCGAACTTCACGACACTGGGCGGCTTGGCGAACCACTCATCCGCCTTGCCGAACAGCGCCGCCGCGACCTTGCCATTCAGGTGGGCATTCCTCCCGTTCTCGTCCGCGAAAAAGTCGACGATGCCGAACTTGGTTGTCCCAGGCAGCTCAAAGGCGTACCAGACGGGCGTCTCCGTCTCGGCCTCGACCAATTCTAGGCCGCCCTATGCCCAGAGCCTGAGTTAGCATCGTCAAGACGTTCCAAAGAGCTCGAACGCACGATGAGGAACTCCTTAACAGCCTGCACAAACTCGGGTTTCGCATCGAGTAACACGCGCAGACCAACAGTCAGCCCCGCCGTCTTGGTTGTGCCTCCGAGGACCGTGACTTTGTTCGCGAGAATCGTGGGCTGCGTAATCTGGGGCCCCGTGCTCAACAGCGTCGGAGCATTCGCCATGAGGGCCTCCGCGACCTTGCCGTTCAGGTGCGCCGCGCGGCCGCTCTCTGCGCGGAAGGTGTCGAGGATGGCGAACGTCGGCGGGATCGTGTCGGCGTACTTGACGCCATACCACTGGATCGTCTCGGGCTCATTCGCCAGGACGAGGTCTAACCCGGCGGCGAGGAACTGGCTGACATCATTGACCTTGTCGTCCTTCGCTTTGAGTGGTACGAAGAGGGCAAGGGAAACTACGTGTATGCGTCAGCAGAGATGTGGTCGAAGGCGCGGGGAGAGCACCTTCGCTGGAGGGCATAGTGGTAGGAAGTGGAAGACCTGTTAATCTCGGCTCCCTTTATCAAAACGTGGGCTCGGCTATCTTGAACGTCCTGAGCCCGAATGAGGCAATTAGTAATTACTGTAACGCCGACACGACCGTGACCGACCTATCTTCGAACAGAATGTCATCGCTGTGCAGTGCTTGACCGTGTGCATAACGCACGACCCCCTGGAATGTGGTTGGCATCTTGTAAGGCGCTATCGATCCTCACATCACTGTATGTTTTTTGGTAGACTTGTTGTTCCGGCATCTGGGAATCACACAAGTACCGCGAGTACCCCCATAATGCATGGCCGTGTCCAGATCCGACCACATTAGAGCAGCCATTACCAAGGCGAAGTCGCCGCTCGTGACTTGCTGACTGTCCCCGGTATAGCCGTTGCTAGTAGATTGCCACCATGATACCACGGCTGAATTGATGATTCCCACACCCGTCCACCACTAGCTAAGCGTAAATTGGCTGTACAGAGCACGGTTCGTAAGTAACATTGTTCTTCACACGGACGGATCAGACAAAAACGGCTGCTGTTTTTGTACTAGAATATTTCTACAATAAGTGTATATAAACGTGTCTACAATACATGTGAAATAAAAAGCTGCCTGATTCTCAACCTTATATGGTAGAAATCCCAACAGAGATTGGCTGGCCTGATATGTAAAATAAATCAGATGGTCATTTTTGCCCTGGAATATCAAAACAATAAGGGATTTTTATACCGGCGGCAGTATCCGGGAGCCTCATTTGACCATCGATTCTGGCAAAAACAGTTGGGTATCCGGCCCAAACAAGGCCCGATACGTGCCGAATCAGGGGCAGCCTGATAGTGGGCCTGATATCTCAAGTATCGGGCCTTCTTTGGGCCTGATCCCTAACTGTTTTTGCCATAATCTAGTGTCAAATCAGGCTCCCGGATACTGCCGCCGGTATAAAAATCCTGTTTTCTGTTGATATTCCAGTGCAAAAATGACTATCTGATTTACCTGACGTATCAGGCCAGCTGATCTCTGTTGGGATTTCTCCCATATAAGGTTGGGAATCAGGCGGTTTTTTATTTCACATGTATTGGCGACCCATTTAGATACACTTATTGTAGAACTATCTTAATACAAAAACAGCAGCCGTTTTTGTCTGATCCGTCCGTGTGCTTCTTTCTGAATGACCGGAACCAACATTAATCTCACGCGTCGTGGTCATTGGTGAGCGACCGGTTTATGATTCACAAACTCGGTTTGAAAGGAAATCTCCAGGCGTTAGTGAGATGTTGCCAAGACTCCCAGGGTGCAAATATCGAATATTTCTGGAAGCTTTAAAAAGAGCCAATGAAGAGAAGGGTCGAAGGCTCGAAGCTGAAGGAGCCTTGTAAGTAAGTTGAAGGGGCCTTCAGACCCAAAATCGCTTGATTCGCTTGTGATTCGCGTCCAGTTGCTCAGGAGCAGTGAGAAGGAGTCCAATCAAGCCTCAGACGTAGGATGAGTTTGATAGACGTATCGGATAGCTTCAAGATGGGTTGGGTCAAATTTGGCACTTCGAGTTGGTGGTTGGTTATCAAGGTTGAACGGTCACGTGCCACATGTCATCAACTGGTGATGTCAAAGTTCGGCCGAATAAATTTCTGCTTCTAAGTAACCTCTTTCACATTTTCTTGCTATTCCCTTGCTATTCCCTACTACGAGCAGTCCTTGGTCAGGCTCCTTTCGAACTCTGTATACCAGGGCTTTTTGAACTGCTTATCTTGAACTGCTTATCTGCCCCGCAAACACTCCCCTTGAAAAACGAGAGTGGCTCAGCGGTTACTCAGCAGTCCTGAGCAAAGTACTTGATATAGGTGCCGTCGTCGCGGACGTATTCCTGGTGAAGACTCCCTTGAGCATCCCCATTCCCATTCTGATGGTATAACATGTGCTATAAAATACAATGCATGCGTCTAACAATTACAGTACGAATTTATGGTTCGCATCCGAGTCTGGTCAACGCTCAGCCCAGGACCTTCCTCAGCCCCTCCTTTTGTGCTGGTGTTATTCTGTCCGGGAACACCACCTCCCACTTGACAATGAGATCGCCCTTCCGCTTCACGCTTCCGTCCTTCCGGATGGGCATGCCCTCCCCAGACACGGTCGTCGTCTGCCCTGGCTTCACGACCCCGGGCGGCACGGTGATCTGGAGCTTGCGCCCGTCCAGCGCCTCGACGATCTTCTTCCCACCAGTGCCCGTCAGCGCGTCCAGAAGCGGTAGAGATACCTTGCACAGCAGGTCGTTCCCGTCACGCTCGAACGTCTGATGCGGCTTCTCCTCAACCACGAACACCAAGTCCTGCGCCTCGCCGTCGGGCTGCTCGTTCCCCGCGTGCGGGAAGCGCACCTTCGTGCCGCTCTTCCACCCCGGCTGGACCTGGATTTCCAGCACCTTGTCCTCCGAAGACCCGTCCAGCAACCGTCGGCCAACCTTCAACCGCTTCGTGGTCCCGGCGAACAGCTCCGCCAGCGATAGTTTGAGTGGACGGGTTATTTCTGTCGGGGCAGAGGGCTGGGTATTATTCTTGGGTGATGTCCGCCGCCTGTGCCCGCCACCCATGCCGCCCATGCCACCGGGCATGCCCCCGAATCCGGCGAACGGTGATTCGTCCATATCGACGTCGTGGTCGAACATGCTCCGTCCGCGCCGCGCACCGCCACCGCCACCGCCCATGCCCCCCATACCCGGGAAGCTGCTGAACCCGCCGCCGAACATCGATCTGTGCACATGTCTCGCGTCAGCGCCCCGCCCTCGCGCGAACATAGCGATGTCACTCACTCAAATATCTTGTTCGGGTCGCCTGGCGAGAAGCTGCCCCCGGGCCCACCGCTGGAGGTAAAGGTGAAGCTGCCTCCGGGAAAAGTCCCGCTGCTGCCCCCTCCGGGGAAACCGTTGAAGCCAGAGAAGCCCGCTCCCCCGCCCTGTCCAGGCGCAGGCCCCCCTCCCTTGAGGCCCTCCTCGCCGAACTGGTCGTATACCGCGCGTTTGTTGCTATCGCTGAGCACCTCGAACGCCTCTGAAATCTACGCAAGTGCGTTAGTGACGGTATGCTATATATGGCGGTCGCCACCCACCTCTTTAAACTTTTTCGAGGACTCTTCAGACCCGTTATTCCGGTCTGGATGCCATTTTAATGCCTAGACGTTGGGTATAAGCTTCTAGCTGGTAGTCGCTGTACAGATGTGTAAACACACCATCTTCTTGTACGCGGACTTGATCTCCGCTTCGCCAGCGGACTTGTCGACGCCGAGAAGTTTGTAGTAGTCAGTGCCCATGATGTTAAAGTATCGGGGACGGAAGCAAGTGCGCTGTCGTGTGAGATTTGTGGAGAATATATGCCGTATCACGGCCCTCCAGAACCTGCTGCGAATGGCCGCGAAAGTACTAGAATATTGTATGACGTATTCGCGGTATGTTCCGGCCCGCCTTCCGACCTTTTCCGGACTCCTCAGGCCCTCGCGCTCTCTCGCGCTCGTGTGCAGTGTGGGGGTTATTGGCAGCTGTTTCCCGCAAGCTGCCTGAGCAACAAAATCAGCCACGAATCTATCAAACTCGAAGTCGACAAATCGGACAATGCTCACGCAAAATGTTTTGCAAAATGTGCTCCATGTCGATTTGGTCAAGCTGTAGCGAGCTGTAGGATTCTAGATGGACGCATTTGGCTACTTGCGCCGAGCCCACACACACAGCGACGGGGGTCATGTTTTTTTTTAAAAAACACAGTTTACAACTCTATTGGAAACATGTGTAGCTGGCTAGCTTGTACATACACGGAGTGATGATGATACAAGTTACGCGATTTCAATCTATAGTGAAGTTAAGTATGGGCGGTAGCACGGTGGCAACAGGGCGGACGTACCAATGTAGACTGGAGTCATAGGACGGTGATAGTTGATGGAGGGTTGTTTTTCGTAGCGGGGGTGCGCGCCGTGGTTGCGGCGCATGGATTGTGGAGCGGGCTCTGCGACCTCCTGAACAGGAGGCTGCGTCGGGGCACGGACGGCGGAGGGGGCAGTGGGGCGGCGCTGGCGCCGCATGGACGTCGCGGTCGGGTGCAGCGGGTTGGGGACGAAGGGGACGGGGAACGGCGTGGTGTTGATGCTGGAGAAGCTGCCCGAGCGGGGGCGGGCGCGCGCCTCCCTGGCTGACCACGCGCTGCCGCGGATGAGTACGCCGTCGACGGTGGGGGCCACGTCGCGAATCTTCTTGTGGCACCGCAGGCGCTTCTTGCGGAGGGCAACCGCGGCGGCCATCTCCGGGGTGACTGTGTAGAGGCCGGTGCACTCGAGGAAGCCGCAGTGGAAGTTGCCGGGTTTGGTACGCGGCTCGTTCGCGAAGCCGCACCACTCGATGTCACATTTGTGGTGGAATTGGGAGGGCCAGGTATCGGGGTGGTACATGGGCCAGGGTTTGATCTCCTCTGGGTTGTCCGCTAACCACTTCAGCCAGTCGAAGGGCTCGAACTTCTCCATGGGTACGTCCTTCTTCGACGCGGTCTTCTTGCGGATTGCTTTCTTCAGAGATGCTGAAAAATGGTGAGCCGGGAAGTGAAGGAAGAGCATGCGTCGTCGTACCAAACATTGTGAGAATAAAAATGAAATATGTCAAGGAAGGGTGATTTTAAATACAGCGGATGAGAGAGGTGAAGGAAGGTAGGGGCGTTCAATGCGTCGGTGCTGTGTGCAGCGAAAGAGTGGGCGGTTATATACGCTTGCAGCTTGCCACTGATGGTGGCATCGGTTGCGAGTGAGTTCCCATAATGGGAAGAACAATGAAGCCACCACGAGTGGCGAGCCACAATCGCACGAATGCCGGCGCACCAAAGCGTCCTCAAAGCGCAGTGCCCTGCAGCGCTTGAAAGATGTGTGTAGTTCAAGTGCTTTGATACCCAGTCCACGCCGTGCTTCAGAAGGTAAGCATGGGATCGAATTGTCGATGGTCTCCACGTCCAGATCCATGATGAAAATTCAAGCACACCAACAACCATCTGGACATTTGCTGTTTGTTGAGAGTGCCAAAGAAGGAGTCAAGGGCGTTAATATCGTTGTAGGAACCTATTTCAACTTTCTCTGGCAAGGATTTGCGCCGATGAAGCTTGAAGCTTGAAGGCTTGCCGCGACGGAAAAGGACGAGTAGTTCTTGAATTCGACACCTCAGTCTGGGAAGCCAAGGTTTGAAGACAGGGGACCGTTCGAAGCGTAGTTGCACAGGTTAGGCTGATACTTTGTTCCAAGCTGCTCAAGTCCTTTCAAGCTGTTGCGACTGAATTGCTCGCGAGTTGCGGCTTGAGTTGGGCAAACTTGGTCATGGGAGACACTAACATGGCCAGGATTTGAATACATTGAATCGTAGCTCCAAGTTTCCTCCGGTCTGTAAAGCATGTAGTAAAGCGGGAGTGGGACCTTGGTGGGACCGTTGACAAGATAGAGAAACTGACGTAACCCTAACCCTAGTAGATAGAGGTAGATAGATCCGCCGCGGCAAATGGCTGGGTGGCGGTGCACCTTTTCTTTCTTTTACTACTCTGACGCTGAGCTCAGGCTGGTCATCTGCCCCTGTGCAACACACAAAAGGCCTAAACTGTGTTCTAGCGCTCTCTAAACTGTCAGGAAATTCCGGATACCTTCAGGACGATCCCCTCGATCTTTTGAGTGCAAGGGTGACAACTCAGCCACTCAGTGATTCAAATTGAAATAGAGTCGGACTTGGTTGACTCGAGTTGAAGCTCAAGAGACTTGAATTCACTTTCAAATCCTCGGACTGGTACCAACATGCTCTGCGCGCGGGCCGCTCTCAAACGCAGTCTCAGTCGAGCCTACGCAGCGCCCTTCTCTACTCATCATATGACAACACCAGCACCTGAGAAGGGGGACCGCGGTGTGCATGCAACATCTGTGATGCAAGCGAGGTATCCTCATACTGAATTTAGTCGTCCTCGGGATGTCGGGCGGTATCGATTCCAGCGTTTCTGCCATGAAGCTCGCCGCACAGGTCAGCCCCCGTCACCCCGTACCCCACTGTGCCGACACCGCACTCAAAGGACTTGGACCTGTCCGCCGTATTCATGCGCAACTGGGACACGCGCGATGAGTATGCTGACGACAAGGGCTGCGAGTGGGAACGCGACTGGGAGGACGTGCAGCTCGTGTGTCGTGCATTTGGTATTCCGTGTAAGATGGTGTGTCTTTCCCCAGCCATTATCAACGGAATGCTCATGCGAGGCGCCCAGATCGATCTCTCGAAGGAGTACTGGAATCGCGTGTTTGAGCCGGCGCTGCGGGACTGGGAGCACGGCGTTACACCGAACCCCGACGTATGGTGCAACAGGTACGAGGGAGATGCATCAGTTTAGTGTCGGACTGATATGGCTTGCTCAGAGAAATAAAATTTGGCGCGCTCCTCGAGCGACTGCCACTTGGTGACGGCGGAAAGCCCCCATGGATAGCGACTGGTGGGCTATCTTTTCTGGCTCCGGCTTGTCCGTCACTGAAGCTATACAGGTCACTACGCGCGCAAGGATTGGGCTGCGGGACGCCCGCGGCTCCTGCGCGGCGCCGACAGTGTAAAGGACCAGTCGTACTACCTCTCGTCAATAACGGAGGCGGGCCTTGCGCGCGCGCTGTTTCCGATTGGTGGCCTCACCAAGCCGGCGGTGCGTGAGCTCGCTCAGGGTGGCGGCGTCCCGCCGAGTGTGCTCGAGCGGCCGGAAAGCATGGGTCTATGCTTTGTTGGCGAGAAGAAGCGCACGGACTTCAAGTCGTTCATCGGTATGTTCCCTTATGCCGCCTTCGCAAACCGTCGCTGAACACCGCTAGCGGGTTACATTCCCCCGGCGCCGGGGCCCGTCAAGCTACTCGCGAGCGGGGCGACAGTGATGGAGCACGGCGGGCTGTGGAGTTTCACCGTCGGGGAGAAGCTCCGACTGCGTGGGATGCCTGAGAAGATGTACGTCGTGCGCAAGGACATACCTAGCAACACGATATTCGTCGCGCCGGGCAGGTGTGTCGATCGTCCCCCAGAGTTTTGCTATGCTCATCGAAGAACGTAGCGATCCCGGGTTGTACTCCACGCGCATCCGCGCGTCCGAATTTGCATGGGTTTGGTCGGACGCCCCTCCTGCGGGTCTGGGGCTGGAGACAGGTGTAGACCTGTTTGTGCAGGTCCGGCATCGGATGCGCGCCGTGCAATGTACCGTCCGGAGGTCTGTTTTCTTCTTCTTGGGTTTATTTATGTACCCGCTCATCTCAATGCAGCGCGGACGCCGGCGGCTTGGATATCACGTTCGCGGAGCCCCTTAAGGGTGTTGCCGCGGGACAGGTGGTGGCGCTGTGGGACGGCGAGTGGTGCCTTGGCTGCGGCGTTATCAGCGCGGCGGAGTAGCGCGGTCTTCGCGATGCCTTGCTTGGTTGCGTTGCACGACTGCCTCTATTAGTATGCTAACATCCACTCAAAAAACAATCCTAGGAATAATCTTCAACAGTTCAGGGAATATCTAGCCCCCTCATTTGTTAAGAGTGCCATTGGCCTCTGGCTCGGGCAACTCGGTACCCATATTTTCGTCGGCGGAACGAATCCTTGGATCACTGCGCAGCCTCCGGGGCATGCTCAGCTTCCCCCGCTTAGTTAACGCAAGTGCTTTCGGTTCCGGACTTCAGGAACCGCGGCCGGTCGCATTTTTCCATCGGCTTTGACTTCGCCGTGAAATATAGCTGCGAATGGGCCGAATGGTAACCGTCCGCGCTGTAATGAAGTCACAACAATGGCTTGAAGAAGAAACCAGATCTCATTGTGGTTAAGTCACTTACAGACATTCGACACCTCGCCGGCCGCAGTTGTTAGCAGCGGCTCCTAGCGGCGCCCTCAAATCGTGGAGGCAACTTGAAATGGGGCTAATTCACGAGAGGCTGATCCTTTCTGTACTAACTTTCAAGCATTGAAACTGGGCTGCGCCTGGTTTATGGGCATCGTCGGCAAGCTCCAAACTCACCATCTGCTTAGAGTTAACCCTCTCCTGGGCCGAGGTCGATGGACGCAGTTCCTTTAGACTTGCCCCTGGGATTAACGTCTATTCTGCCGAGCCTTCCCGTGTGTCCCCGGTTTCGTTTAATTGCACCACAACCGCAGCAGACTAGTAGGCACAACATAAACTTGAGAACTGAGGCTCCAGGAAAGGTACAGAGTGGATACAAGACGATACCAGATGTTGGGACAGTCTCCGTTCGTATGTTCCATTCGTGCACTTTTTTTTCCAGCCATATTAACCTCAAACAGTAGGCAGGTTGCGTTACAATTCCGGATACTCCATTAGATGCACCCTACATATCCTGTCTCAGACCCTCGGCATTTGATCTAAATTAGTAGGAGACAAACAGGTGTGCTAGGCTTTACAGGTGAAGGGGCAGTTAGGGTACTGGATTGTTGCACTCAGTTGTATGCAGGAACTAGAATTGGCAAGTTTTACCTTCCTGAAGGAATACAGAGGAAACGTTGGTTGAGCTCCAAAAACATTTGAGCAAGATATGACGGCGGTTGTACTTACCAAGACGCCCTGAGCACTTGACCGTCGATTTAAATCACACCATTGCTTGATTGGGACGGCGGCGTAGTGCTTGTGAGCCGCGAACTCTCAAGCCATCTTCGATAGCTTCCCACACGTCGTTCCGCATGCCGAGGATCCGGCGCATAGAAATTTTATGAGACATACGACGTCGCGTGAGTTATAATATTAGGTAGAAGACAACATAACATGGACATGTTGTGACTTGAGAAATCGAGGTGTGCCAATTGACGCGCTTTGACCGGATGCTACCAGGAAAACATCAGAATATTCATGTAACCAACGGAATGATCACTTCCGGCCGTCGTGATATTCGCAATCTCGCATCGAGTCAACGTCGATGGAATGTTCGGATTCGCATGGCCGGGGAGCTGGCCGAGGTTGCCTGGCGTTGTACAGGCCCGAGCATCAAGCTTATGTCTGCTGTGAGATCCGCCTTCCCGCGACCGTATTTCCACTGTGTTTCCACGGAAATCAACAAACCAACATCGTGTAATTTGAACGCGGTCAGCGGGTTTGTAATTTAGGGGGGGATTATGCAATGTTCCCTTTTGGGGCGCAGAGCGCAGGAAGGCGCAGGACACATGTGGATGTGCGAACACGGGTTCGGGAAGAAGATCGGCCGGCGGGGGATCGGGTTCGGAGTGAGATAGGTGACTGCCAGCAAGGTACTAGGTGGTCGAGCAGGACACTGATGGCGACGTCCAGGCTCTTTTAGGGCGCTTCGGCGGAAGTGGTGGATTGAGGACGGCGGCGTGTGGCGGGGCCGGGCATGAATGACTGATCATCTGATGTGGTGAAACGGTTGATGAACGAACGGACGCAGCGTGCGGCAGAGCTAAGCTGGACGTTGTCGCGAACGGTGAGCTCGAGTATGCAGACTAGAGAAGAAGAACAATAACTAGCGTCTGAGAGGACAATGGACGTAGAGAGAGAACATGCGGTGTCCGCTGGTGCGGTCCGCAGTGTGCCTAACCCTAACCCTAGCATCCGCCCGGTGCAGGCGCGTCGCGTCGTGACTCTCTCCTCTACCATCACCTCCTCGTCGCTCTCGCTGTCCTCGTCGTTGTTGTTGTCGACGGACAAGATCCCAATCCCTGCATCTCTGGACTCAAAGCGCGTCCAGGATGGCAACACCCTCCTCCTCGGCCACGTCGCCGTCGCCGACCACCGCCTTCGCGTCACCCCTCCAGCACTCTGCTGCGGGCCCAGACGTCCCAGACCAAGACAGTCGCAAGCGCTCCATCGAGAAATTCAAGGCCAGGGCCGAGATATCGAACGTGAGTACCGGACGCGTCGTCGAGACACCCGCGCTTTCGCCCCTCTTTTTCCGCGCCCCCCGTGTCTCTCCCGCCCTCTAGCCTTCCCCCAGGCGATTTGGCGTTCCTCTCGTGCCCCTCCACGCCATTTTTGCAGTTGAGACTAACGACCCCTCTTATCCGTCTCCTTCGCAGGTTACCCGTAGTCTTCGCGCGCGGCTCTCGTATGCGTCGTACAAGGCGACTCACAACCTCTCCCATGTCCCTCTGCGCGACCTGGAGGCCCAGAGTCAGAACCAGGCGCAGGTGTTCTCCCGCACCATGGCCGCCAAACGTAAAGCGAGCACCCTCACCACCGCCACATATGCGTCCTCCATCGGGAGCAACAACTACTACAACAACCCCGCCACGCAAGGCGGTACCTCGAGCTCACCCGGAAGTGCGCTCCGGAGGCCAGGCTCGATGGCCCCGCCGCCCCAGCGGACCTACTATCCCGCCGTTCTTGCCGGCACATCAAACGCGGCCGGGGGCTCCGACGCGCCGCGCCCGGTGCTCGCCCATAGCCTCTTTACCTCCATTCTCGCGCCCCCGCCGTCTCAGCCCGCGCGAACGATCCTCAACGTGGCAGATCCCCCAGTGCCTCCCCCCTCGCGGCCCCCTGCCTCCCCGCGGCCACGCACGAGCAAGCCGTCGGCGCGCAGCATCGCCGAGGGCACGCGCGCCATGGCAAAGACCCGGCGCGATGACAAGCCCAAAAAGCACAAAAGTAGACACTCAACCGACAAGGGCAAGCAGCGGCAGCGCCGTCACGCCGCTGTCGATGCGGACGGCGATGTCGACATGAAGGCAGCCGAGACGCTTACCTCGCTGCTACTTCACCACCGCCCATCAATGGGGAGCGCGTCGTCTCCGCGCTCGAGTCTTGATGACTCCGAGTCGGGGTCGACACAGTCGTATTCGCACTTCGCGCAGAGCTCCGCCCGGAACGTCGGCAGCGTGACGCCTGTCCCACCACCAGGGGGTGCCTCGACGTCCGCAATCCCCGAGTTCCGCCGCGCTAGCGCGACCCCGCCGCCGGCGCAGCACGCACAGACACATCTGCCGCATCAGACGACGCCGCAACCCGCGCCGACGGACAACGAGGCGGCGGACCTCATGCTCTTCCTAGCGACGTCCCCGTCGCCCGTACGCAAGGACGCGCGCGACCTTGCGGCGTACCGCGCGCTCAACGGCGTGCGGCCCAAGGGGCGCGTGCTGTTCCCCACCGCGGGCTCGATGGGCGACGGCGAAGGAGGCAGGGCCCCCGCGAAGCTCGCGCGCGGCGGGGACAGCTTCGGGTCGAGCGTGTCGAGCATCGGGGGCGACATGGCGCCTGCCCCTGGATCGCGGACGGCGACGCCTGTACCGGCGGCACCGTCCCCTGTCCCCGGCGCGCAGCTGCTGCCTCCACCGCCGCTGCCGTCGTCTGCATCTGCTCTCCCATCCGCCGCACCGAGCCCTGCGCCTGCGCCGCGGAAAGACTCGCGCCCCGCAAGCCCCAAGCCTGTGTACGGCCAGGCTGCACCACCGCAGCCACAACCGCTGGCGCCGCCGCCGACACAACCGGCCCAAGTAGACTTCAACTTCAACGAGTTTCTCAACGCATCGCCGTCGCCGCGGGGCAGTGTCGGCGCGCCGCAGAAGGCGAACCTCGGGCTGCGCGCGGACGTTGGAAGAAAGCTGTTCGAGGAGGAGCAGATGCGTCACCATCAACATCAGCAAGGCCCAGGCGCGGGCAAGGCGCGCGCGGCGGATGAGCAGCGAGAGCGGGAGCGCGGACTCGGCGCGGGGATCGACCTCGTGCAGAGCTGAGTTCGAGTGGGCGGTGCGCGCGCGGCGGCCGACATGTAGAGTCGGCCTCCGGGCGTGCACCCAGCTAAATCGTTTCGCCTCGTCACTTTCCTCGGTCTCGGTCTCGATCTGCTGCTTTGTTGTACCAATCCTTCTCCGGAACCCCCGCTGCACGTTGTATCACCAGCCTATCCCATCCATCCCCCACAATCCAATCCATCATATGTACCATATGACGAACGAGCGAATGAATGACGACGACGACGCACTGCCGGATACACGCGGCGTGTGAGCGGCGGTGCGTCGTTCTCGTCTGCGCCGGACGGTTGTTAGTTTATTCCTCTCTCTCTGTCTCTGTCCTGTGTCATTCTTTTCCCACCTTTTCTCGCCCTTCTTCGTCTCCCTTTGCCTACATCTGTCCAGTACTTCCCTTCCTGTCCATTTACTTACGACATCTGCTCGCCTAATCTTTTTATGTGCATGCTCACTTCGCTTGTAAGTTTCTGAGTTCCCCTCCTATCGTTTTGACATACTCTGTACATACTTACCTATCCGTACGCCCTTCCTGACTTTGAACGAATGAGTTCTAGGATCTTGTTTGGCTGTCAAGGGAATGTCTCGAGCGTCCCCAAGTATTGTTTAGTCGATATTGGGGTCGACGGACATATAAGAAAACTTCGCACACGGGCAAGGGATTCGAGGATCAATAACATGTCCCGATTGGGAAATTGCTCACCCTCTTCTTTCTTTCCGAACTTACCTGCACCTTCCTATCTCCAGCGGTCCCGTCCGGGAGGGAGAATAGGCTGCAGCTAAATGCGACATGGCTGTCGATGACCTGTGGCATCGGTCCGACCTCGTGCGACGAAATCTATGCAGAACGTCAATATCGGTGTGAAGTCAGCGTCCTGGAGCGCCGGCGTGCAACGCGGGTGCCACCTAGTCTCCGAGTCTATCGAGTCCCAAAGGAACGTGCGGAGACGCGAAGGCAATCGGGCAACGCTGCCGTCGGCTAGTGGGGCAATGTGTCGTTTTCCTTCATCTCATTCATACAGGTCCTGGAACATCTTGCCAGCTGCCGAACGCCGATATGTAGTCTCGAAGCGCCCGAAAACATCCTTCTGCTTTACTTGGCTACTGCACGACATATCCCCACAAAGCCCGATGGTCGATAAACCCGGGAATTTTCTCCCCTGGTGGACACCTTGAACGCCGGTCGCCCGCTGCTTGATCGTCGTTCCTTCTGTGCAGGGACTAAGGTCTCCGGACTCGCTTGTTGCACTTCCACTGTGTTGTTTGACGAGCACCAGAGAGAGTCAGGACTACATATGGTAGACGGATTGGACGGAAGTCTGGCTATCAAGCGCTCATCGATCATCTTCTCCGGAATCTGGTTCGATCGTTGTGGCTCGTTATGAAGGGTAGAATATCTAGGACGCAGGATGGTAGCAGTCGTGGTAGTTTGAGGCAGGTTTTGACGCGCAGCCGCCTGCCACGACTGCTGCCAACGGTTCAAGCGTGCCGTGTTCTAAAAGGTTTCCAAGTAAGTAATGCGCATTGTTTTATTATTACATCACGAGCTCCTTCATTCGACTTAGCACTGGGAATCGATGATCCTCCGCCCCTCTGAGTCTCCTACGCCATCTCGCTGAAAATGTCTCTGCGTGCAAATGCCGATCACAATGCCCAGGCCGCTGTACGTCTCTATGAACCTCCTGGTTCCTAGCATCAGTTGACCCTCCAGCTAGTTCGGACCCTACGCAAGTTGTCTTGACACGCCTACCGATTTGGTGACAACTTTCTTTCCGGTTCTTATCTCGTGGCGCTTAGCAAGTCCGGCCCGGCCCTCTCATGAAATGGTCAAGCAATAAAAGACCTTCTTGGCTACAGGGCAAGTCACTCGAGGATAAGGAGGTGCTGGATAAGGGCCGGGGTGTGCCATCAAAAAGTCAGTTTGAGCTGTTCCGAGCTGCGGACTTGTGTTCTCAACTACCTTGCTCCTCAAAGATACGGATACCGTTCCGCAAAGGTAACAGTAGCAGACGCGGATGCGGACAGACCCGGGGAGGAGGCCATGTCAACGTGATTCGGTTCAAGTATGCTGGCTCCTGCGCTTTCCTGTACGCGACCCCGACAGATTGTACTAGATTGTTGAACGTAGAATGCCCTTGGAAATCTGCTGCCGCCCTCTCCGCCACCCGTCAGCGAGTCAGCCTCTGCAGGATTTGACCGCCAGGCGGCTGGACCAGAACAGCAAACTTCTCCCTCATGCGATTTCCAAGATTCAACTCGTTTGAAGAGCATGCAGCCGTACTGCAGAAACGAGTGTTTGTGCGCCCGGACTGCTTGGCAATACATGCCCCGGGACAAAATCATTGCCGGTCCGGGTGGGCGGTGGACGCGGCGAAGGCGCATCGGAGACGGGTCCGGGCGGACCGGTATGGCCCCAGTCAGCTGCCTCCGCGTACCAGCGCTTCGCGCGCCCTAGCGCCGGCCAAGGGACGCTAGTCTGTTTCCTGAACATTCCGCCATCTCGTCGACTATTTATCGACCGAGAAGGACGACGGACAACTCGAACGCGCCGAAGACACGACTTGGAGGAACTCTTGTGCTTCCAGATTTGACGACTGAACCGACTCGAAATGACTGTGGCAGAACAGCTGGAGGAGATCCGGCGCTACCGCAATGCGTACTTCCTGGCAGTTTCGGCGGCCATGGGCAGCATTTTCTTTGGTTACGACATGTGCGTCCAAAAACAGGGATGCGCAGGAAAAGAAAAAGAAAATTGACGACGGTGACGCAGCGGGATTATCGGCGGCGTCATTGCGCTTCCCGCCTTCAGGACATACTTTGGAATTAACGAGATGAACGCCTCGGCCAAGGCCGCGCTGAGCGGGAACATAGTTGCGATCCTGCAGGGTGGCTGTTTGTGAGTTTTTTGCCTTCTTGTTGATGTTTGGTGGATCGTGACGGGCGGGGTACGGATAGCTTTGGCGCGCTTGGCGTGGGGTATTTCTCCAACCGCTGGGGACGCAAGCCGTGCATGATCGCCGCAGGACTCATCTACATAATCGGGAGCATGATCCAGGCCGTCGTTGGGCTCGGGACCAAGGAGAGCGCCCTGAGTGTGCTGTACTTTGCGAGGTACATTTCTTGCTAGCCATCATAACTTGGTTTGTAACCGATGCCGCAGATTCTTCGCGGGCATTGGAGTGGGGATGGTGAGCGCGCTCGTGCCATCCTATGTCTCTGAATCCACGCCGCGCGCCATCCGCGGGCGCTGCACCGGCATGATCCAACTCGCGAACAATATCGGGATCATGCTTTCCTGTAAGGCCGTGCCTTTTCCTCCTTGCACCTTCGATGTTCATGTGCCGCAGTCTGGGTCAACTATAGCGCCTCAAAGAACATCGACGCAACCAGCGATATCCAATGGCGCATGCCCTTCGCGATCCAGTACGTCTACTTCGCTCATTATGGCTGTATGTAAAATCTCAATGCAACCAGGGTCATCCCGGGCGTGCTGTTTGTGTTGCTTGTGCCCTTCCAGCCGGAATCACCGCGTTTCCTAGTCGAGAAAGGACAGCTAGAGCGCGCGGCGCGCAGTCTCGCGTTCGTCGCGCGGACGAGCGCAGACGACCCCGCCGTCCTTGCCACGATCGAGGAAATCAAGGCCGACTTTGCAGGGCGCGCGCAGCTCTCCGTCTGGCAGCAGGTCCGGGAGATGACCAACTCGCGGGCGCTTGCGCTTCGCTGCGCAATCCCGTCGATCGTGATGTTCTGCCAGCAGTGGACGGGCACGAACGCGATCAACTACTTCAGCCCGCAGATCTTCGCGTCTTTGGGTATCAGTGGGACGACCTCGGGGCTGCTTGCGACTGGTGCGCTCCCCCGCCCGTCAGGTGATCGTGATTGCTGATTGCCTATGTATTTTTACAGGCGTCTATGGTGTCGTTAAGGTAGGCGCGCGCTTCAGCGGTAAAATCTGAGCGCTGAGTATCTCTACATAGGTGGTCTCGGTAGCGGTGGTACTTGCTTTCGCAGTCGAGGGCATCGGACGCAAGAAATGTCTCATCATCGGTGGGCTCGGACAAGGCGCTATGATGTTGTGGCTTGGGGGATACACAGGCATCCATCCGGGGAGCGGAATCGTTCCTGCGAGCTACGTCTCCATTCTCGCGGTCTACCTCTATGCCGTGTTCTACTGCATCGGGTGGGGCCCCTTACCGTGGGTCGTCGCGGGCGAAGTCGCCCCGAACCACCTGCGCACGGGCGCTATGTCGCTCGCCGTCGGTGTCCAGTGGTGCGCTCTTGCCTCCTCATCGACCTTGTGCGCGTTGATTTACTTTTTCATGTCTACAGGCTGTTCTCTTTCACGATCAGCAAACTCACACCGATTATGCTCAACAATATCAAGTACGGGACGTTCCTCCTGTTCGGCTTCTGCTGCCTCTTGATGTCGTTCTGGGCATGGCTCTGTCTGCCCGAGACGACGGGTTACGCGCTCGAGGATATTGGACTCCTCTTCGAGAAGGACATTATCCTGCGCTCGGTGCAGGATGCCCCCGGAGGACGGTTCTTCCTTGGGACCAGACGGGCCGCGCCGATTGAGAAGCTCCGCGGTGACGCTGACTCTGATCCTGACGCTAAGGTTGCACTGGAGCACAGGGACCGCAAGGAATCCGAATCCGATATTCCGCTGCCCATCTGAATGGATTTAACAACATTACACGCCCTTACATATGCTATGTATACATCATTCGCTATAATCTGAGTCCACTATGGAGGACTGTCCCAGTATCTTTCCGTCACAAGCTCCAAATCGCATTCGTTGAAGCCCCACCAAGCCATATCTTCAGACCGCGTGCGTGTTCTTATCGTTTCGACTTGCTCGCCTGTCATACCATCTATCCCAGTCCCTCCGTATTTCTCCCGCTTCACAGTCGTCCCATATTGCGCCCAGCTCGGCGTCGCCGTCCAAAAATCGACTCCTTTCTCTGCACGCACTTTTTCCACGACCGCGACAGCACTCATGCCGTGCAGCTCCTTCGCGCTAAAAAAAACCCGCGCCCAAACGCAGCGATGCTGTTCCGGCGGCAGTCGCCCTTGGCGCGCCAGATGAGGGAGGTTGTTCGATGCCTCCGCTGCGTTGGGCACCGCGCGTCGAAGTGCGCGAGGCCCTCGAGCTGACCTGCGGGGGCGCCCGCCTCGGCGAGGTGGTAGTTGAAGCGCACGTATGCGTAGCCCGCGGCGAGGCTCGTGAGCTTGCATATGCGGCCGCTAAATGCGCCGCGGCGTCCGCGGGGAACACGAGCGTGAGCTCGTCGGACTGCGTGTACGCAAGGCTCGCGCCGGGGAAGTAGGTGAGTAGGCCCGCGGCAGTCTGCACCATCGCTGCGTGGATTCGCGCGTCGAACGGCTTGTTGAATCCCCGCGTAAACTTGGAGAAGCCATGACCACCAATGCGGATGAGTGCGGGCTGGTCGTCGGGGAGACGCTGGTCTGACGCTGCCTCGTAGCTTTCCATGCGCACTTCGAGGCTCGTCGACATGGTAGTGGATTGGCGTATTACTTGGATTCCTGGCCATCTATACGAACGAAGAGTCATACCAACTTGAAGTCATCCGAGTCGAGCTATATGTATTTTGACGAGTTATATGGAAATTTCCATGAACGTAGCTCTCCCTGGAGTTTCTTTTCTCTCTGCGACAGCAGACCAACATGCACGAAAAATTACGAATCGGAAGAGAGTCCACTGGAACCAAACTGGAACCGTCCAAATTGAGAAGTTCAAGATGACTTATGAGAGAGAACGAGCACGTGGTGACACTCAAACCATGACTAGTAGTACTCTGACTACAGTCACTCCACCGTCAGTATCTGTGGTCGTTCATTCTACTGAGTCTACCGAGGACTTTTCTACCTGGCCGCCTGAGGCTCGTGGGATCTTTCGTGCTTTGGAACGACCTCTGCCTTCTTGGTGTGCTGTCGGAGCCCACATCGAAGTTTTACCCTTGCCAGTCGCCTGCGGTGTCGATCAACAGCCTCTCGCGCATGTTTTCAACTTGGTACTCTCCACAGTCTTGGATATACGATCTCTTATTGCGCAATATGGACCTTCACGCTCGGTTCTACCCTTTCTGTCCAATTTAGTGCGAATCCTCGCGCAGATGTGTGCAGAGGAGGCCATCACCATGTCCGTTTCACTGCACGCCGCTCTGAATAACAGCTCTAACATCTGGTAATAGGTTTGACGCGTCATTCGTGCGGCCGCGGACGAAAACACCCGATCTTCGTGGATTTGACGGTCTTGCCACCATGCTTACATGCCATATCGTGGACGGGTTTGGAGAATCCAGCATCCCTCCTCTCGCTACTGAAGCTATTCAGTCGCCCGAATCGCCGCTACCCAGCCATTCAACCAGTATCGACAGCGAGACCGTCACCTCTAGCTCCACTACCCTATCCACCGAAATGGAGGCCATCGACATTCCTCTCGATGCTCATATTCTTCCCGGCTCAGGGATACACGTCTCTGCTGCTCTTCCTCTCCTCTGTATTGCGGATGAGGATAACATGCTGGACCTCATGACCAGTGTCGCCTGCCAACGGCACGTCTGGGGTATACCACGCCCCGTCGTTGGGTTTCTGCACTCGAAAACAGCTTCCCTCGCGAAGCTCGTCCTATCGTGGTTTGATCCTGCCACGGTCAGCTTGCAGAACATTGGTTGGACGCCTTTATCTGATCTTTGTCCTAGTAGTCCACTGTGCATATCGCTTACGACACAAAATCTACGACCGGAGCGTTCGATTTCACGGATGCTGCATCCGCCCTTGCCTTTGCGCACCTCATATTGAGCTTCTCCACTGATTTTTCCTCCATTCTCAAACGAGCAAGGGCCGGATGCGACAACAATGGATTTGATTGGCGCTCAGATAACAGGGTGTCCCAAGACGTCGAATGTGGACGCAACCGCGTTGCGTGGTGGGTGGACCATGTCACACGGTGGGCAATTCCTCCATCTACATTAGTTGCCACTCAGTCTGACCCTTGACCAGATCTTCTCCAAAATCACTGTCCCTTCTGCTCAAACCCCCTTCGAGTCAACTGGGTCCTTGCTCGCTTGCGATCTCTGAAGGTGCGATGTCCAAATCCAACCATCAAACGTACGCCGTGCACTTCATCCTTCATTGAATCTCGATAATGAACTCGTTGACAGAGAAGCACTCAGCAGCTCCTCGTAAGTCAGCTCTGGACATTTGTGCTGTATAAAACAGCTTACACGTACTTCAGCTTCGCGGCACGGTCCATTTCAGATACAGAAAATTCCGATACTATCTGGTGGCTCATAGACCGATGCGTGCAGACAATTGGCCGGATCCGCTTTGTCAACAACCCAACGAATGAGCAACAAGAAATCAACAGGCAGATTGGCTTATACGACGAAATGTGTGGTTTGCGCACGGTGGAAGATATGGTGCGTGGCGGCCATGTCACACGTACCGGCGCTGAGACGCCTACCGCAGGATACACTTCCTTCCGTCGATGAAGTATTGGCACCTATCAGGAAGACGCTCATCGCACAGCTGCCTTCTGCCTCCGAGTCCTCTGTCCTTACCGATGCGCATCGAAACATCTTGTTCGGGCGGCTTTCAGCACTGCTTTCCGTAACAGTCGGTTCCTACACGCTGGAAGCCAAACGAAGAAACATCACTGTCTACGAGGCTGAGAGCCGCCATGACTGGGACGCACTGTTATACCACTTCTACGCTCAAGGCACCGAGATAATATCTCCATATGTCATGTAAGCTCTGTATGCGCTCACTCCAATAAAGGAATGACCACTCTCTTTTCAGGTTGGAGCATACGATACATTACCCACGGAACGATCTCTTCGACGAAATCGAGAAGGAGTCGTTCATCAGCGGAATGGAGAACCAATTACATCTATCCAGTGTACTTTGCGTCGCAGCATTGCAAGCGGCAGTGGCACCCGGTGATCAACCCCCCGATGGCCGTGCAAAGGCGTTGTCTGCGGTCAATCAAGCCATCGAGTTCCATTCAATCTTCACGGCCTTGGACCCCAGTAAAGTGAAGGCAATGCTCCGGACTCGATCCGATAAAGCACCTGTCTCCGGCAAGACAGACGCCATTCTCGTCCTTGCTATCCCCAAACCCAACTTGCGCAATAAGAGTGCTGGGATAATCTTTGATACCGGCTTATCTGCGCTTCAGAAAGAAGCCAAGGAGGCCAGTAATCTGAAAGGCAAGCATACAGAATTCAAGTATGCCGCGAGGGACTCGAGCGAGAGAGGTGCCAGTGCTCCTCGAGACACCAGCATTGCGTCTGAGTCAGCTGCACGACCCGTCAGTGTTACAGCCACAAAGATGACTGACAATGATTGGGCTACCTTGCAGAATCCCTTTGACTCTCCCAGTGTAGAACCTGACCAGCTGGCCGTCGCTGTCCCATCCTTTCATGGTCACATCATACTTCCACATGCAGTTGCAGAATACAAGAAAGGCAGCGACAATCCGGGCAAAGCACTGAACCAGGGGCGGATGTATCTCACATCCGTGATTTCATATTACGCTGCTCTCGGCATCGAGAACTATCCATTCTACGGTCTTGTCACATCCGGCACGCGTGGTGCGATCCTTATGGGCTGGAAATCTCAGGAGCAAAAAGTAAGTCACGACACCTGGTCTGGCTTGGGTTGTTCTAACAGAACAATAGAAAATCTATCTCATGGAGCGAAGTATCTACCAGTACGACATTTCGTCTCCGGCCCAAGCGTTCCAATTCGCGACCTTTCTTCTCCGCCTTCGAGAGGACCAAAACAAGCTGAAGGATCTTGTCGAGGCAAAATTGAAGGATAATGTGGATGTATTGAACAGCCGCCTTGAACGCTGGCGGAAACAAGCTCAGACGGCTGAGTCGAATTTGGCTCGGACTCAATCCGGCCTGGTACCGTTGGAACCCGTGGCCGAGTAGTTATATGCTGATAAATTGTATGTCTGTTGTCCCTAGCTTTCAAGTTTGTCGTTCTGCGGTGCGAAATGCCAACTTGAAGTGCGTCCCTGACGTCGCCCCCGCACACGATGATCTTCACCATACATTGAACTTTGCCCCCGGACCGTGTGTATCGCGGAGGGTAATACATAGAGTACGTGCCGAGCCCATATGCATGACTCGTATGGTGCGCCTTCCAACACATAATCCCTCCGAACAGTCGCTCGTCTCGAGGATTTCCGATCAACTCAAAGATGCGACCGCCCTGGACCGCCCAAGGGACGCACGCAGTTGAGAGAATAGCATGGCACCGATGTGTTTATCTCTGAGTTCATTCCATGGTGTAGGAATCGCGTCCATATATAACAAGCTCCGGAGGCACACCATCCCCTGAAAAACAAGCTTAAGTGTCGGGACAAAAGCGGAATGCCCGGCCCGGGGCCGTCACCACTTTGCCCTCTTGCATGTTGCTCCTTTCATCGTCGTTGCTCAAGGTGGCACGCCCAGTCCTAGCCAGTCCTGCGGCAGCGCGCTCTCACTCATCTTCGATCACCTTCCCTTCCTTGGGAAAAGAAAGCACAAGAGGTCATCGCCAAAGCCTAGAGGAGTGAACTCTGGGAGTCCGCTGCGAAGAAGCCTGCCGAACAAGTCGTCTGTGCGTACCCTCTTCGAGTCTTTCGAAAACTGCGGATACGCTCAAGCTGAAGTGTCTGGGAACCACCACGCATGATCTCCTGCCGGGTTGGGACGAACGTCGAAAAACTCAAGAAAATTACTGCTGATCTCTACTTGTGATAGCTCCGAGATCGTCGACCTTATCCACATCCATTTTGAATCATGTATGTCCTAGCTGACCGCTCCCAGCCATTGGTGGCAGGTCGAACCCCCCGCCACGAGGCTTGGGAGACTTTGTCGACCGTTTCGACCGGTCGCTTGATATCCCCTGCCGCCTGCAAGACCTTCTACACGTCCTGCTGACACCCACACCCCCACACGCTGAAGAGTCCCCTGCCGCTCCGATCTCTGCACATGTCATCGAGTCCCTACACATCTATAAGACTTACCTTGAAGAGCCGTCGAATGTCTGCTGCGATAGCCTCTGGGTCTTCTAGCACCCTCATAGTATCTAAAGAATTCTCTTCAAGACGTACGAGAGCCCATCCAGAAGCCGTGCGCGCCGTGGCATGACCGGTTGTGTCAAATCGAGCAAATCGAGAGACGCAACGAGTCGTAACGAGACCATCATGGTCTCATTATTATACCGCGTACGCAAGAAATGATCGAAGGCCGAACTCGTTCGATAAAAAAATGGCAACATATAACCATCCGTAGCAGGCTGTTTGCTTCCCACCACCATGTCCTATACCGCCCCGAACGCCTCGAATCCTCTAGCGGATGTCTGGTCAGGTTATCTCGCCCAGGCGCATACAGTGCCGTCCTCGCGCTGGCTGATCCTCGCTCTCGTCAATACGCCGATCCTCGCCGTGATCTTCAACGTTCTCTGGCAAAAACTCGCGCCGAGAAAGGCCTCTGACCCGCCTGTCGTCTTCCACTGGCTCCCCATTGTTGGCTCCGCCATTTGGTACGGCAACGACCCTATCAACTTCTTCCAATCGTGCCAGGAAAAGGTGGGTGTGGTTGGCGACTCTCGTGTGCGCGCTAACACGCCCACAGTACGGCAATGTCTTTACATTCATTCTCCTCGGCCGCAGGGTCACGGTCGCATTGAGCGCAAAGGGCAGTAACTTTGTTTTGGGTGGAAAATCTACAGCATTCAATGCGGAGGGCGCCTACAAGGTGTGTGTCGATTCTTCGCGTCGGAATCCAAACTGACATTGAGGCTAGCATCTGACGACACCTGTTTTTGGCAAAGATGTTGTTTACGACGTCCCGAATGAGGTCTTCATGCAGCAGAAAAAGTTTGTCAAATTCGGTCTCTCGACGGAGAACTTCCGCGCGTACGTGGGCATGGTCGAGGACGAGGTCGAGGAGTTCCTTAACAAGGACCCGGGCTTCCGCGTGTACCAGCAGAACGACATCAACGAGTGGGGCAGCTTCGACGCGATCGCCACCATGGCGGAAATCACGATCCTGACCGCGTCGCGCACGCTCCAAGGCAAGGAGGTCCGCGACAACCTCGACAAGTCCTTCTCCCAGATCTACACCGACCTCGACGGCGGCTTCACGCCGCTCAACTTCCTCTTCGCGAACCTCCCGCTCGCGAGTTATCGCAAACGTGACCGCGCGCAGAAGAAGATGAGCGACTTTTTTGTTGACATCATCACGAAGCGCAAGCAGAACCCGGACGGCGACCATCAGCACGACATAATCGCGTCGCTCCAGGACCAGACGTACCGCAGCGGAGAGAGCCTCCGCGACCACGAGATCGCGCACATCATGATTGCGCTGCTCATGGCCGGCCAGCACACCAGCTCCGCCACCCTCGCGTGGACCATGCTTCACCTCGCCTCGCGCCCCGACATCGCGTGAGTCCGGCGCTTGTTATGTAGAGCACTCATCTAACCTTTGGCAGCGACGCACTGTACAACGAGCAGGTCGCGCACTTCGGCAACCCCGACGGCTCGCTTCGCCCCATGAGCTACGAGGACCTCCGTCACCTGCCCATCCTCGACTCCTGCGTGCGGGAGACGCTGCGCGTGCACCCCCCGATCCACAGCATCATGCGTCAGGTGCGCGAGGACGTCGTCGTTCCCACTACGCTCGCCGCGCCCTCCAAGGATGGCGTGTACATCGTCCCCAAGGACACGTACGTCCTCGCCTCGCCGCTCATCTCGCAGATCGACCCGCGCATCTGGAAGGACGGCGACAAGTGGGAGCCCCTGCGGTGGAACGACGTGGACGGCATCGCCGCGCAGGCGCTCAAGTCGTACACGGACGAGAACGGCGAGAAGGTCGATTATGGGTTTGGCGCGGTCAGCAAGGGCACGGACAGCCCGTACCAGCCGTTTGGCGCGGGTAAGCACCGGTGTATTGGCGAGCAGGTGTGTACTTGGCCCCTTCTTAGATCTCTCTCTCACCTGCACCCAGTTCGCGTATCTGCAAATTGGGACCATCGTAGCAACCCTCATCCACCGCGTCGAGCTGAAACTGACCACCCCCGTACCCCCGCACAATTACCACGTTCGTTTTGCTTCCTCGTATCCTAACACTCTCCCTCTCCCTGAGACACTTTTTTGCAGACACTCATCCTGATGCCGAAGGATCCTAAAACTGTCCATTATCGTCGCAGGAAGTTCGATTAGTGCGAGATATCTTTATACGTAGTCTTTCACCGGTGTGCTCCTTACGAGGCATCGTTTATAGTGAGCAAATTTAATGAATGTACTTAGATGCCGGGTACGCTTTTGCAAGGGTGGATGGCCCGCAGTATTGTCTGTTGTTTATCAGAAGATTGTGGCATCAATCTATGAACTTTCGGAGTCCTGCACCGCTGCTGTCAGTCGAGATACACCGTGCTGGCTCTATCGAGGATTGCTCTGCATGGCCGCACGAGATCCGCCAGATTTTTCTTGCTCTAGACAAGCCTCTGCCTTCCTGGTGTACTTCCGATTGTCTTTTGTCCGAGCTGCACTGGACGCCGCCCTCTGCGGACTCCTGCGATCCAGCAAGGCAACAGCACTTATCCGGCATTCTTAATTTGGTGCTCTCTACTGTCCGAGATATACGTTCTCTTGTGGCTCAGTATGGCCCTTCTCGTTCGGCACTACCATTTGTGTACAATCTATTACGGATCCTGGCGCACATGTGTGCGGACAAATCTGTCATAATGTATGTACCTCAACTCATATTCTGGGCGCCACTTCCTTACATTTTTTGGATAGTACGGATACATCCTTTGTGCGTCCGCGGACGAAGACCCCCGATATCTACGAGCTTGATGGTGTTGCCGCCCTGCTTGCATGCCATGTCGTGAAAATATCTAGCCACTCAGAGTCTTCCGGCTCTTCCTCTGGCATTGCTAGTGAGCGTTCGGATCCGTCCGACGATCTAGCGGATCGCGAAAGTGAAAGTGAAAGCAACAACGAAAGCGACAACGAAAGCGACAGGGAAAGCTACAGCAAGAGCGCCAGCGAAATCAAAATCAAAAGCAAAAACAAACGCGAAAACGACGATCCTGTAGAAAACAATCCATTCCCGTCTATCTATGTGCCTCTCGATGGTCATATTCTACTGGCTCAGGGGCGACAAGAATGTGCGGCCCTTCCATTCTTGTGTGTTGCCGACGGCGACAATATCGTCGACCTCATGTCCAGTGCTGCTTGCCAGCGGCATATATGGGGAATCCCGGGGCCAGTGGTCGGCTTTGCGCTCTCAAAATCCGGTGTCGCCGCGAAACTTGTACTCTCATGGATCGATCCTGCCACGGTCAGTCTCGAGATCTAAGAGCGTCACTTTGCGGTCGTCTGATTGTACTAGTAGTCCGTTGTTCATATCGCTTACAGCACAAATATGACAGACACTGCTCTTGGAATGTTCGACTTCACGAACTCATTCTCGGCCCTTTCCTTTGCGCAGCTCATTCTCAGCTTCTCAGCTGATTTTATGTCCATCAATGAGCGTGCAGAAAATGGATGCGAGAGCAATAGCCTCAATTGGCGCTCGGATAATGTAACATTCGAAGATAACGAGTGCTCGCAAGATCGTGTTACCTGGTGGGTACATCAGTCTCAGATGTGAGCCGTCCCTTTTTTCAGAGGACAAGTGCTTATCGCCACATATCTTATTAGGTTGTCTGACCAAAAATCCTCACCTTTTACACCTAACTCCCCGGCTTTCTTTGAAGACACCGCATCTGAAGAAGAGTAAGCTTATATTCTCTCTTCTGCAAAATGACTGAGCATTGGTATAACCCATTTGTAGCCAATACAGCTACTTCAAGGTGAATCCCAGTTCCACTGCTCCCGGAATTTCCTCAGGATCTGACAAAGCTTCCTGCTCAGAATCTGGAATGGATGCTTGATCGCAAAGTGCAGACCATTGGCCGGATCCGCTTCCTCACAAACCTGACAGAGGAGCATATGGAAATCAATACCAGGATCGATTCGTACAACGAGATGTGTGGTTTGCGCGCGGTGAAAGATAAGGTAGGTGACGGCTGTCACTGACATGTACCGGCGCTGAGACGTTTACCGGAGAACGCGCTTCCTCCCGTTGATACAGTATTGGCACCTATCAGGGAGACGCTCATCGCACAGCTGCCTTCTGCTTCCGAGTCCTCTGTCCTTGACGATGCACATCGGAACATCTTGTTTCGGCGGCTCTCGGCACTTCTCCCAGCGACAGTCGGTTCCTACACGCTGGAAGCCAAACGAGGAAACATCGCTGTCTACGAGGCTGAGAGCCGCCATGACTGGGACGCACTGTTATACCACTTCTACACTCAAGGCACCGAGATATTATCTCCATATGTCATGTAAGCTCTGTATCCGCTCACTCCAATAAAGGAATGACCACTCTCTTTCCAGGTTGGAGCATACGATACATTACCCGCGGAACGATCTCTTCGACGAAATCGAGAAGGAGTCGTTCATCAGCGGAATGGAGAACCAATTAGATCTATCTAGTCAACTTTGTGCCCAAGCATTCCCAGCGGCATTTAAATTGGCAGCCGGTGATCAATCCCCCGATGGCCGTGCAAAGGCTTTGTCTGCGGCCAAACAAGCTTTCGAGTTCCATTCAATCTTCACGGCCCTGGACCCCAGTAAAGTGAAGGCAATGCTCCGGACTCGATCCGATAAAGAACCTGCATCCGGCAAGATAGACGCCATTCTCTTCCTTACCGTTCCGGATCCATCGAACCTCAAGGCTGAGATCATGGATTCCGTCGATGCTAAATTCAGCATGATATGCAGGAGCAAGTCAAGTCTCGCAGGAAACAAAACCGACGGTTGTGATCCAATAGACGCGGAGCGGGTCCCGAAAGTCGTTGAAAAGTGCCGTACGACAGTCGAGAGTGCCGACCCCGCCCGTAACAACACATCTGCTGATACAGTAAGGGTCGCTGACTCCTCTGTGGTTGACTGCGCCTCCTTGGAAATCTCTGTCTCCGCCTACGAGACCGAACTACCAAAAGCCATACAGCCGAGTAAATCGAACACTGTTTCATCTGAGAGCTTCATTCTCCCGCATGCGACCGCCCAGTACCAAACGCGCGGGAACCCAGCAGACAAAGCAGCGTGCAGTGCGCGAATGGACCTGATATCCACGGTGTCGTTCTACGCTGCTCTCGGGATCGAGAATTATCCCTTCTATTGCCTCAGAACATCGGGCAGCCAGTGCTCCGTCATCATGGCCTGGAAATCGACGAAAAAAGATGTACGGCGCCCCCAGTTTTTTCGATGGTTTACGCTGAAAGCCCGCAGCGAATCTATCTGATGGAGCGGAACATCTGCAGCTTCGATATCTCGTCCCCTGGGCAAGCATTTCAATTCGCAGGCTTCCTTCTCCGACTGCGAGATGACCGAGAGAAGCTGAAGGCCCTTGTCCAGGAAAGATTGGATGAAGGTGTTGATCTTCAGAAGATGATCTGGTGGCGGAAAGGCACTCAGGCCCAGGAGTGTGAATCGAAGGAGTCTAGTCCTGTGTTCAACATGGACACGCTGGGATCCGCGATCGAGGAGTGACACATAGTTGATTCTCAAATTCCTACGCTGTTCTCATCGCATGCGCCCCGATATATTTTGGCCCTTTCATGTTAAGGTCGGACCGGAATGCTGTCAGTCTCGAACACATCTAGAGCCAAAGTTTTAGATCCAGGTTTTCTCCACGCTGGGATATTTGCAGGTACAGAGCACGAACTAGAGTTATAATCGGGTGGTTCAACTGGGCGCGATTATCGCAGCTTCCCGCTGTCCGAAACTTTGCCAGTGGTAAAGCAGCGGTAGAAAACTATGGTATAATCAATACAGACAGACCCATGTACCTATATTTTATCGTTCTACTGCTTTCCAGTTACCAGCCGACCAACGGAAACCTGGTTCCAGCTTTTGCTCTGAGCGCCAGATTTTCCTTGTCGCTCCTGAGCCCACGCTTCGAAAGTCTTCATCTCGGGGTACGCTTTTCTTGCCATCGCCGTTTGCTCCGTAACTTCTGGACATTTCCCACTCGTTCTGGCTTCGTGCACCCGCTCAATGTCCGCGATTCTGGAACCGTACCGTCGAGGTGAGCGAGATCAGACCAAGGAATGATAAGCAGGTCACGTACAGCGCTTTTGTGTGAGAATTGAATGCGATGAGGGGACGGGCAAGCCAGCCGGGGATGCCGGGGAGCTGCTTGCCAGTGGCTCGTTTGTATGCTTCCTCCTGTTGAGCTATTGTCGAGACTGCAAGTGATTATAAGTCATCCTGTTGGCTTACGGGACGACTTCGGACAACATGCCTTCTCCAGCCACTACTAATATTTGAGAAGCGTAATCTTGCGGGGACTAATTTGGCGGCTTCTCAATGCTTCACAGACCGGCACCAAATCATAAATCAAGGAGTTACCTTGAAAACGGCAGCCGCAACGTGCCCGATATCTTCCACTGCCTGGAAGCGTCACGGTCAGATTGAATGTCCGGTCTAATGGGAGTTGAGGTATACTCACGACCATCTGGTTAGTTGTCGTTGGCTTGAGCCCCCTCTTCAGTACTCCAACAGCAACTGTGCCAATCGTGCCGTCGTAATTTTCCATGAAAAATCCGGGGCGCAGAATTCTAGGTAGTTGAGTTGCATGTGAGGCAGATGCTAAGTATCCCGCTCACGCACGTCCAGTTTAGTCCCTTTGACTCCCCTAACCCGCGAACATGTCTCTCTATCATGACCTTGGCATGCCGGTCGAGTTTTGCATTATCGTCGTTATATTCTCCCCCTCGTTCTACCGAAGAGAAAACGAATGATGAAGCTCCGTATTCGACGGCGAGGTCACAGAGAATCTGCAATGCGCCGCCGATCAGCATCGTCCCACAAAGGATGCTCCGTTGTACCTTCCCCTGCCTCTCTTCCGCATCGCCGCTTGCCCCAAGTCCAGGAAATGCGAGGGCACAGAAAACCCCCCACACCCCACCATGCTCTTGTTTGGCATCTTCGAATATCTTTCGGATCGTATCAGGTGAGTCCAAGTTTCCCTCAACGACAGTAATATGGTCGCTGTGGTGTGTGGCGAGTTCGCTTGCAGCCGAGGACGACACAGTGCGGGTCAGGGCGAGGACGTGGAACTCTGGCGCCGATTCTGGGGTGCCCAGATTGAGCGCTTGGATGAGCGCACGTCCTTGTTTGCCCGTGGCCCCAGTGACGAGGATGGCTTTCTTGACCATGGTATGATTCGAGAGCGGGTATCAACTGCCACACTGGATACGGACCCACTGGCCAATGTAGATAACACCCAGCCTTGACGAGGATGCGCAGTCACTGGGTCAGGATGAGTAATTATGCCAAATGATCGCAACCACTTCTGACGGAGATTGGACTAGATTGGGCGGAGGACATACTTCTTCTCCCCATCAGTTTCCCAGCGTCTTTCTACATCCTTCCGCAACCTCCGTCTCATTCAAGTCGATCCATTCTGGCAGCTCTCTGCTTTCAAGGTCTCCGGCCGGAAAAGTTGCTTGTCTGATGATGTCTGTAGATAGTATGGTCGGCACGTGGTCGACCTTTGCAAATTGGAGAGGCGGCCCGGCCCGGGCAAACAGTGTGCCAGCGCCGCTGTCTGTTCTATGAATCTATCACTGTAACAAGTACTGGGAGCAGCAAGGGAGCAGGCTCACAGTCCCCGGATGCGCTGAATCGCCGCTGGCTTTCTCCGATCTAACCGCCAGCGACTCTGTGGTGCGGATGTTAAACTGCCCCGCGAAATTTGACTCACCGCGACTATCAACTTCTTGAAGTAGTACTATCAAAGGACTCGGATAGCCCTGGCAGCAGCTGCTCTCATTCCCTTCCCTCCACCACACTACTTATCGGAGGTGCGGCCTTCATGGCCTCCCCACTAGGAGACGTCTCTGCGGCGGTGACGGCCTTGAACGACTATGCAGCGGTTAGGTACACGAATAGTGGGTCTTCCACTTGTCCGGCGGCTCAGATTCTGATAGTACCGATACCAAGTCGCGTTTCTGGTATTTCTTTACGCGCAGTGTATAAAATTACCCTGAACCGTGCCGCTCAATAGGCGCTCATGATATACGACCACGCAATCACTTTTGACGCAGAGGTAGATTGAGATCGTTCTGCTACATGATGCTGCTTCTAACCTACTGCGTAGGTCTCGAGAATCTGGACGTCAGTTGGTGCTTTCTAGCATGAGACTCGAGCTGAGCGCTGAATTCTTCTAAGCCTACCATGGCGGCTGCCCAAAGTGCTGTTCCTAATAAATCGCTACGTAGTTCCGCCGATGCTCATGTGTGTGTTTATAAATGTGCTGTATGGTTTTCCTCATCTCAGTACTCTTCAAGTTTTGATGGCGTAGGTAGGGAGCCTCTCCGAGCGCACATCGAATCACTCACGATGCCGCATGACAGTTCCCGCGGTCTACGGTCTTCCTGAAATTTTGTACGGCCATTCTGGCTCAAATCGGACGCACTGAAACTCCCCACCGCAGTTGCACATTCACTGCAAAGTGGACAGCCTGGTTCGTGGACAAGCGTTGCCTTGAGCGTGAACTCATTCCTTCAAGGCCAACCATTATCGCACTGGGCACAATAGAGATCATTCTCATTTTAAGGGTGCTTGCTATATGTGAGCGGCCTCGCATTTCCGGGCGCAAACTCTCAACTTCGCGTGCCATCCCTCAGGTAGACATCGAAAGGTCAGACATCCCCGCGCTTTCCGTGACTAGATCTGGAGCTGAGAGAGCGAAGATTATACGACAATTTCTCGTTGGACTGTTTTTATGTGAGTCTTTCATGTCCTCCTTCGCCAGACGTCTCATTTGCAACGTCTAGGTGAAATGATCGTCTGGATCTCACTTTCATCAGTCATTCTGGCAAAGACAACAGGTACCCATAATCCATGTACTTGGCTGTCCGAATGTACCAAATCCGACATCATCTAGGGAATTCTGGAGGCTTCATCTTCCCAGGGTGCTTGTTTTATGCCCCCACATATTTTTTCGTGGCATGGTATGCACGCAGGCAGCACTTGTAACGAATCGATGTTGACGTTCCCAGGATTCCGGTCGTAGTCTTCGAGAGTGAGGACGCCGATGCTCAATCCTTGTCTCATCCTGAAGGCTGAACGGACAGGCGCAATCATACTCATAACACTGTACTATCTCAGCGCTTATCACTGGACGGAGGACAACAACACAATGTAAGGTGCCGAGCTGAATTATCGCACGCTTCGTCTAATTCGGTTCCCCAGACTGCGAGTCCTCGCGCGGGACTCGATGTGCTATTTTCTGGTCATCTTCTGTATGTTGGTAATGCGATGAACGCATAACTGATCTACAACGCGAATGTCCAGCGGTCCTCATCAGCAATCTGCTCATCGCGCGATTCGGCCACGACTTCATTGGCTCCTTGCTCATCGCGTATGTTGCATCCATCGCAGAACATGCCTCTCAATCTGACTTATAGTTCAGACCCTCTAGTGTCATTGCATGCGTCGGGGCTAGTAAAACTTCCATTCAGACGCGCCGTTGCTCACTGTCGAATCATCTAGGCAGCGCGGATGATGATGAATATCCGCGAGATTTCCGCTGGCGAGGACGATCCTCGGGCCTCACTGGAAGCTGGGATTGAGTTTGGGCCTCTGCCGGCGACGACCGTCGGCGAAGTTGAACCAGCCACGTCAAATCGTGGCGCGTACGAACCCTAATGATGCGCCTATGTACTAATCCGAATGAAAGCTCAAAGCCCATCGACATGGCCGACATAGCGGTAGATAATGGCGACATGAGTCAAGACTGCTGTTACAAGCAGACAAAATAGAGCGCTGCGGATCGGTCCTGAACATAAGCAGGAGAGAGATGTTTCGTGTATCGATGTATCGATGTCCCAGCTTGTCCAAGAATGTTAGAAACAAGGAAACGGAGTTGTCGTCGAGGAGGTCGCAAAGCTCCTCGGGATTCCCCGGCGGAGTCTGAAACAGATGCCCATTTCGAGCTCTCGCCCCGAAGCCCTCCACCATCTGCGCGATCTGTGTGCCCAGGGCTTGCTGCAAGAACCTACTCTGCTACCCACTCTTGAGCTCCTCTATCGCGTCTGATCCAGCCATTCCCACGAAATAAACGGCTTTCTGCAGCCGTTTCCAGCCCACTCGCTCTCAGTTCACGAATTTATCTTGCGTCTTCAAGTTCTAGCGATGGAGAAAGACGCCGATGGCTTCTACACGCCGGGTTCGGCTCGTTACACGTCTCGTCGCGTGAAAATTCATCGTTCTTGCAGTTGTGGCGGGCGCTTCGAAGGCGGAGGAGAAGCCGCAGCCGGGTATGTCCTGTGCGTTTCCGTCTCAGAGCGACGCACTGACGGTCTTACAAAGGCCCCAATAGCGACCTGATCAAGTCCACCTTCGAAGTCACCGTATGTGGTGGCGACATTGGCACTAGGGGGCCTCATTAATATATATATCTGGGACAGGTAACACTCGCCGACCAGCAGCTGGACCCAAATTCTCCCTTATACAGCGCAAAAACATTCGAAGAACTCGGCCTGTGCGTTTGCCGCTTCCTGGATGGCCACCAAGCTTACCGCCACACTGCTTAGCCACCAGGACTTGCTTAAAGGCATATATGACATGGGGTTCTCCAAACCGTCCAAGATCCAAGAACGCGCCCTTCCGCTGCTACTTTCCAACCCGTGAGCCCGCTCTTTCTTCCTCTCCTCTTCACCGAATTAACGCGCGAAATGATAGACCTACGAACATGATCGGGCAGTCGCAATCCGGGACGGGCAAGACGGCGGCGTTCGTGCTGACCATGCTCAGCCGTATCGATTTTACGAAGAAGACGACCCAGGTGCGTCCCCTGCGCCCTCCCCTGACTCTGACTTATCTCTAACGCGGGGCAGGCGCTCTGTCTCGCCCCCTCGCGGGAACTTGCGCGGCAAATCATGTCCGTCGTGGTCGCCATGGGCAAGTTCACCGCCGTGCAGACCGAATACGCCATCAAGGACAACCTTGCGCGGGATTCGGGCCAGGTCACGGCGCATGTTGTGGTGGGGACGCCCGGGACGATGTCGGACCTGATGCGGAAAAAGATCATCGACGTCACCAACATCAAGGTTTTCGTGCTCGACGAGGCGGACAACATGCTCGACCAAGATGGGCTGGGCGATCAGACGCTCCGCGTCAAGAAGTGCGGGATTCCTCTTTTGTTAACGTTTTTTGCTAAACAAACTGTTCATTGCAGCATGCTCCCCCGCGACCACCCCGTGCAAATCCTCCTGTTCTCCGCCACCTTCCCCGACCACGTCCGCACCTTCGCGTCCAAATTCGCGCCCAACTCCAACAAGATCGAGCTGCAGAAGGAGGAGCTGAGCGTCTCCGGCATCCGGCAGTTCTACATGGACTGCAAGAACGAGGACGACAAATACGACGTGCTCGTGCGCCTCTACGCGCTGCTGACCATCGGGCAGAGCATCATCTTCTGCCAGGTGCGCCCCGCCCCAGCCCCGCCCCGCGCCCCGTTGTCCGCTGACCCGCACGCAGCACAAACACACCGCGGACCGCATCTCAGAGCGCATGAGCGCGGAGGGCCACAAGGTCGCGTCCCTGCACGGCGCGAAGGACCCCGCCGAGCGCGACACGATCATCGACAACTTCCGCGACGGGCGCGAAAAGGCGTGTTCTCCCTCCGTCGCTGCTCGACGACGTGAACTTACGCCTCGCACGTAGGTCCTGATCACGACGAACGTGATTGCCCGCGGGATCGACATCCTGCAGGTGAACATGGTCGTCAACTACGACCTGCCCCTCATGTACGAGCGCAACACCGGCGGGGGCGGCGCGGGTGGCCACCTCGACAACCCGGACATTGAGACGTACATCCACCGTATCGGTACGCTCGTCGTTTTCTGTCTCTTCATTAGGTTTAAAGCGAAGCTGCGCAGGGCGGACGGGTCGGTTCGGACGTCGTGGTATCTCGATCAATTTCGTGCACAACAAGAAGACGTGGCAGCAGATGGAACAGATCGAGAAGGCTACCTCGCAGAAGATCATGCGAATCGAAACTCACGATGTTGACGAGATGGAGGAGGTGCGCTGTTCCAGTATCTTTTTTTTCCGTCCTTCTGATGGCCAAGCACAGAAAATGAAAGAGGCTTTGAAATAATTGGTTGCTTTACTGTGTGCAATTGGCTGTAATATGTTGTGTTTTATATTTGAGAAGCCCTCGACATGGGGGCGAGCGACGAAGTCTGAAAATGATCTATTGCTCTATTATAATAGTGTACAGGACAGCGTGTGGTGGGAATTTCAGAATGCGATGATTGTAAGTAGAGAAAACGAGGTTCAAGAAGAAGTCGCCTGGGCGAAAGCGATCGCAACCGTCTGGGGACAACGTCAGCGGATGCCTCGAGGACGGGGAGGGTAAGGAACATACCTCGGAATGGCTCAAAGAGATCAAGATTTTGGAGACGCCCTTCTCGTCAGCAGCCGCCTTGGCGCTCCCGTGCAGCGTCACTGCAGGCGCCCCGGTCTTCTCGTCGTTGAGGATCTCGATGTCGAGCATAGCAGCTGCGGCCCCCTTGGACTTCACGCCCAGCGACTTGAACACGGCCTCTTTCCCAGCCCAACGTGCAGCGAAGGACGAAGGCGGGGATGGCTGCGCGCGGCAGTACGCAATCTCATTTGTCGTGAAGTTGCGGGTCACAAAGGTTGGGTTTGAGGAGGGCACAGCGGAGATGAGCTCTGTCGCGGACAAGTTAGCTTCCTGAGGACAGAAGATCCAGGAGGATCGTACCTTGGTCGACACCAACTCCAATGACGCCCGCCGGAGCCGCAAAGCTCTCGGAGATGGCTGCGACGTTGGCGGTGTCCATGGAGATCTCCGACGCGAGATTCGCCTTGTAGGTGTACGAGCCGGTCTTGAGATCAAGGCTAGCGCGGGCGAGCGAGTTTAGGAGAACAGGAGCCTCCAGGTCCGGGCTGTACGGAGGAGCTTCCTTGATCTTGACGAGGGAGTTTTTGATCATCATCTCGCTCATCGACTTGTACGACTGCAGGGCGCGAGTGGCATGACGTTGCTGGTACGCCTCATAGTAAGAGGGCTCGAGTGTCGCAAAGAGATAACGCGGGTTGACAACGAGCGCCGTCCCGCCGACTTGTCCGAACCCAAACGACGACTGGAAACGATGGTGAGGCAGGATCGAGGTTTGGAGCTGAGGAACGAACCATGACACCAGCCCGGATACCATCGGTATGGATCGACTTCGAGGGGAACATGAGGAATCGCCGGTCTTTGAAGTGCGAGTCGATGTTGCTGCAAAGCACATGAGAATCAATGGAAAATTGAGGAACCGATCGACGTACTCGCTGTTCCGGTTGCCTGGTACGATTCCAGTGGAAACCGTTTGAAGAAGGCCCGCCATCTGCCACGCGCCGGAACCTCCCTTGGAGTGCCCGAGGAGACTTTTCTGTGCCATGATGGGCACAGCGTTTCCTGGCGAGCGAGCGATCGACGTGAAGATGTCGTTCCAGATGCGGGTCTCGTTCTCCTCCTATGACATGGGTCAGTATATGCGATAATGTCAAGAATCACACTAACGTTGGCTTTCGTGCTGGTCCCATGAATGGATAAGACACCGATGTCGTCGGCGGTCAAGCCCCAAACTGCAAGGGCGCGCCGGAGGGGCGAAACCCTGGGGTCAGTGCCCTCGAGCATTCCGTACATCGACAGTGCATCCTTGTCCTGTTGCGCGGCCTCTTTCTCGATATCCGCAACTCGGGCCGAGAAGTAGTCCCCGTCTGCAGACTCCCCTTGCGCCTTGCGCAATTGGATCTCTTCTTGAAGCTGAGCGTGTTCGTGAGTGAGCCACTGCGAGATTTGTGTGCGGCGGAAGGAGAGTTGCCGCGACCGATAAGCCAGGTCAAGGATGGGAAGAGGGTGTTTGGACGAGACTTCTCTGGCGATCGTGAGAGGACCAAGGCCGGGAGCCGGAATAGAACGTCCAGCTTTATCGCTGGCATAGCATTATCAGCAACTTGCATTTGAAAAAAATCAAATGATTGACGCACGTCGAAGTGGAGGTGAAGGCGAGAATGCCACGAATAGGAGCTCCAAGTTCCAGAGCGGTTTTCGCGCTCATCACGATGTGCACGCCAGTACCTTGAGCTTCCATGAACTGTAGGCGGGTAGATTATCGTTAGCGTGATAGGAGGGATTTGAGAAGGATACACACCCCGGCACGCGTCGTGGTAGCAGGGCGGGACATCTCCGTCGGTTCACGGCCCATGGCGAATTCCGATTCCGCGTTGCTGGTGGCCTTCATGTTGGCGAATTCATAAGAACCTTCTTCGCTAAGGTCGTCGAAACCGCCCGCAATCATAACCTTGGCTTTCCCGGACAGAATGGTGTCGCAAGCGATTTCGAGCGATTGCAGGGCCGTAGCACTGGAGCAAATGTAAACCGAAGATATTGAGACGAGAAATGCCAACTCACCAAGCTCCGACAGGGATCTTGACGGGACCGCTCGACGACATGAGGAGCAAGTTCACCCAACCGGCTGTGGTATTGATGAATCTGAGTGCAACGCGTGAGTACTTCCCAAGATGTAAAATGATATCACGCACGTCTCTTGAAGAATGTCGTTCTGGACCTCGCGCTCGTCCCGACGGTCCTTGAACATCTTCGCCATACTGACTGTGCCACCCATTCCGCTACCGAGCGACGTGCCAACCTCCGAAGGGTGAATGTGCTTGTACAGCTCATAGGGATCGGTGATTCCGGACATGTTGAGCGCTTCGGCAGTGCAAACAAGAGCCCATAGTGTCGCGCGATCCGCCTGAGCGATGATGTCGTCGGGAATACCATATCGTCCGGCGTGCCATCCGGTGGGGATTTGACCGGCGACAGTACGGTTGAAAGAGAAGCTTTTTGGCACGAAAACGAGGGCGCCTTTCTTGAGCTTGAAGAACCATTGGCCACCCTCCCCAGCCCAGATGTCACACTTGTCGCCATGCTGCAGCTTGAACTTGTGAGCCTCCGACTCGGCGACTTCGATTGGCTCAAGGTCGTGGATGAGCTCGATCTCCTGGTTGAAGACCTTCTTCTTCGGGTCGTAACCACGGAAGAGCTCAGGTTCTGCGTGACGCGTAAACAACGTGACCGCAACACGATGAAAAAGAGAAAGGCACCTATCAAACGAACACCGGCGTGCTCCAAGATATCCTTTTGGTAGCGACCATGGACATCTTTATCGTCGACAGGCTCTCCAGTCTTACTATCGACCCATCCAACGTACAAGGAGCCATCCTTGAGACGACCATCGAAGTGCTTGATGTAGCCCATGATCCACGCCATTTCGATGCACCCTTCGATGGTGAACTCGCCTCTGGCCTCCATCTCCCATCGAGTACGCGAGCTCCCCCAAGGTCCAACCTCGCCGAAGCCGGTGATTACGATGACCTTCTCCAGGTCGACCATTCCCTGGAGGCTAGCCAAGTCCGAGAGACTCTCGTGCGACTCGAGCTTGGGGAAGTCGAAGCGGAAGTTGGCGCGGGGAGTCACATTGACGGTCTGGAGAAGTCGTTCGGCTTCTACGCCGTTGACGATCTTGAAGTCGGCGGAGTTGTCGAGAGCGATGGCGCGGCGCAATTCACTTTTCTTCATCAAGTCGGACCGGATGCGACCAGTGATATCCGCCAGGTCAGGGAGTTTGTCCATGCCACCGTTCAGATCAGCCCAGATGGGCTCGACCTGAGTGATGCTGAAGAGAAGGGGATGCATGAGACCGAGAATGTTGAACGCCATCTCTTTGGCCGAGAAGGTGCGAACACCATAGCTCTCAAGTTCATGAGCGACGATGTTTGTGGGACCCATGAGGCCTGTCCCACGGGTCCAGCTAGAGATACGTCAGAGAAAGACTAGAAAGAGATAACATAGACATACCCGATGACAGCGCCAGCCAAGCAGAGATATTCACCCCAGCTCTCGGAGCTCCAACGCTGGAAAAGGGTCTCGAGAGAAATCTTCGACTCGGAATACAACCCATCGTTTCCGAAGAGTCCATGGTTGGGCGACAACGGCAGGATGACCTGGGTGGGACGAGTCACGAAATGACGACTCGCCTTCTTCGTCTTGACGGCACCGAGAATGCGGAGGAGGTTGACAAGCATGATGCGATGAGCGAGCTCCGACTTGTCGTCCAAACCATCGATCTCGCGACCGTTTTCGGGAACACCGGCGAAAGGAATTATGTAATCCAAATCCATCCCAAGGTTAGCATAGATGTAGTCGACGAGAGCTTCGACGTCCTGCTTCGAGCCCTGATTGAAGGGAACCACTGTAAGGGCAGAACCACCACTTCCAAAAGTCTGGAAAATGGATTGGTAGTACTCGACGGTGGAACGGCTGTAGCGGGATGTGGTGATGACAACATGAGCGCCGCCAGAAAGGAGGCCCTTAACGATCTCGACACCGATGGAGCCCTTTCCAACACCTGTAAGCAGCGCGTTCTTGTCCTTGAAAGTCGTGCCTGAAGTTGCAATCTCGTGCAAGATGTCGAGGTAAACGCCGGTGAGATTGCTGCTGTACTCCCATGTGGCGCCAACTTTACGCTTCAGGTGAAGAAGGGGGACTTTGTCCGCGGAGACGGAATTGGCGCTGAGCTGGGGACGCAGGAATTGTGAGGAAGACCGGCGGGTTCGCGGGGCGTTGCGAGGGCGAGTCTCCGGAGCCTTTCGAAGGGACCGCACGACACCTTCGTACAACGCCTTGATGCGATTCTTCTGCTCCTGGCTGATGCCCGGCTGCGACTTGACGACGTTCCACAACTTGACCACATCATCTTGGACTTTGTTGATGTTGACGGCACCGGAGACCGTATCGCCGCTGGCCATCTCTTCGACGTACGCTTCCAGCTTGCGAACGTTCTCGCGGACGACCTCGGAGTAAACGATCTCGCCCTTCGAGGTCACTTCGGTGTGAGGTGCAGTAGGAAACGTCACTGACATGAGTAATCAGTACAGAACTTGGACGAGGAAGACGAATCACATACCATCTTTGTAGAGCGGCGGTTGGCCGATAGCCTCGCGCGTATTGTCAATCAACTGCTGACCGAACTGCTTGGCGAGCTTGTAAGTTTCGCCCTTGTTGGGATCACAATGGTCAATGTTATACTGCATGTAAGCAAGAACCTCAGGGTCGGCGCGGTTCATCAGCGCAATGCAACGAGCGGTGATGTCGCGATCGACGGTGGTGAGACGACCGAAGATGATATCGTAATACATGACAAGAGCATCCTGGCGCACCCAGTTCCAAGAGGAGTCGAAATGACGAGCTTTCAAGGGGTTGAACATCGGCTGGATTCCTTCAATGTAAACGTCCCCGTGCTCCTTCGCGATGTTGTCCAGCTTCGTCTGCAGCGCGAAACTATTGGCCTTCTCTTGGTCGAGCGCGGTCTCACCGGCCCGGGAATCACGGTTCAGATACCGCATGTAAAGCTCGACGTGTTGTGCGGCGAATTTCTCCTGGTCGGACTGGAATTTGAGGAACTCCTCGCTGTTGATGGTCGCGCCACCAGCTGCACCGCCGCCGCCGCCACTGGAGCTTCCAGAAGACAGGGAGATGCCAGAACGCTGCGCATAAATCGCCACGATGCCGTCGAGCCACGATTTGGCCTCGGCTTCCGACGCAAGACGCTTCGGAGGCTCCATGGTAGTGGCGAGAAGAAGAACGCCATCGGCGCGACCCGAGCCGAGTCCCCAGCTCTTTGAGAGGTACGTTTTGATGGCGGACGAATTGAAGCCTCCGGGCATCTTACCGCCGACGACACGGGAGACGAGGCCTGTGGTGTACTTCCCAAGAGAGCCGTTGAATCCAGATGCAAGCGCCGCGCCGAGCTCCTCGAGAGGAAGCTCCTCGCCCTTCTCAGGAGCGGAGGAGAACTCGAGCTGAAGATCGCCTAGGATCTCGTTCTGCAGCGTTGACTTGCCACCGACGAGATCCTTGATAGATTTGGAAAGAGGCACCTCATCCACCCGCTTCTTCAGTTTCTGGGCAACGATGGCACTCAAGATGTCGACCGCCTTGATGGGGACGTCTTCGATGTTGGCGGCAGGCCCGGAAGGAGCCACTGCGACGGGAGCAGCGACTGCTGGGGCTGATGTTGCTGGGGAGGAAGCTGAAGCGTCCTCGGTACTGGACTCGGCCGCCACTTCAGGTTCGTCCTCGAACTGGTAGTAGATCTCCTTCACGTTCTTGGCGTGGCAGAGAATCGTGCGAGTGCGGCTGATAGAGTCGTCGACCGTCTCGTACTTCGCCTTCAGAGTTCGAGAAGCCATTCCGGTGAGAGTGGGAGATGGGCCTAGTTCGATGAGGCGTTCGAACGCGTAGTCGGTGAAGAGTCGGTCTTGGGTCTGGATCCATCGGACCGGGGACGCGAACTGGTAGGAGAGGAGCTCGACGAGGATGATATAGGCGAGCTTCTGACGTTGCTCGTCGCTAGCCCATTGTTCCTGATCCCACTTCTTGAGGACCTTGTCGAGTCGCGGGGAAGAGGTTTGATCATAGATGATCTGCGCGTATTCCTTGGTGACGGCGAACGGAATGGCGATCAGATTGGGGATGTATTTCCCAATGAGCATGTCGGGATTCAGATGGGCGACGTTGATCTTCTTCGAGAGGTCTGAAAGAAGTTTCAGCGCTGCATTTACACGATAAAGATGAGATGAGATACGCACAAGCACGGAAAGGCATGACTCCCGCCCACAAGTAGCGCGAGTGGAAAGGAACATCAATACCGGGCAGGGGAATGGTGGCAAATCCGCGTTCGAGTTTGATGTACCCCTCGGCCTTTTGCTGGTCTTTCGCCCTGGTGTGACATTCTGTGACAATGTCCGCCAGCATTTCCTTGACTTTCTCTACCGTGAACGACTCGGTCAACTGTCCAATCATTAGCTGGCACTGAGAATAAGAGTAAGGATGCATTCAGTACCTTCGCAATGTCGATCTTCTGAACCTTGAGATAATTCAAGACATTTGTCATGGTCTGAAGTGCGACGAGCTCGCCAGCGCAAACGTATTGTTGTCCCTGCAGCAGCGCGTCAAAAAAAAAGTAAGAAGGTATTCGAGAAGATCATCTGACCTCGACGTTGTAGTTCACGATTTCCAGAAGGGCGCCGGTGGACGTCGCAATGGAATCCACGACCTCGCGTAAAGCCGCGTCCGTGAAAGTCTTGGAGATTCGGCTGGGGTTGACGGCGCACATAGCGTAGTTCGATCTGTTCTCCGAATCGCGTTCCACAGCACGCTGCATGGTGATACCACGATAGAATACTACATCCACGAGCGCCGAGATAGCGAGGACATCGGCGATGGACGCAAGCGCAGAGTACTCGCCGAGGCTGTGGCCGGCGAAGGCGCAATCCTTCTGGACATAACCCTTCATCCGCATGTCCTCGAACGCGGCCTTCTCGGTGACAACGAGCGCGATTTGTGCGAACTGTGTCGCAAACAGAAGACCAGTCGGGTGGCTGAACGTGTACTTGGGCGTCCGGACGTCGATGTCAGCGAAAAGAGGGAGCGTCTTGACGTTGCCGTCCTTGTCCATAGTGTCGTAACTCATATCCATGTAGCGGCGGCGGATCGCCTGACCCTTGATTCCACCGAAATGGATGGTCTTCTCCTTCGGATTGTCCTTGACGATTTCGACGATGGAGAAGCCGTATACGGCCAGGAGATGGGCATCGGCACTGTCCCACACAGCGCGAGCGGCAGGGGAGGAGTTGTAGAGGTCCATGCCCATACCCGCTTCCTGCGAGCCCTGTCCCGTGAAGACGTAGACGGTAGCAGGCTGGCAGACCTCCGCTGAACCCTCAAGAACCTTCTCCCCGCGGGTGTTAGATGTGACAATGCTGACTACCATGTTGCCGTCGCGCATTCCAACGTGCCGAATCTTGACGCTGAGCTCGTCACCGGGAAGAACCATGCCGACAAACGAAACATTGTATCTATATGTTGCCGAAACTGAGTAAAACAAAACTGGCCAGCACAGTGAAAACGTACGCAAGGACGCGGTCTGGATGACCCTTGGCAACAACGTTCTCCACATAGCGACGGGTCGCAGCGCTGGACCACAAGCCGTGCGTGATGGTGGTCGGAAGGGACGCGTAGTCAGAGAAGTACGGGTTGATGTGGATAGGATTGAAGTCGCCCGAGATCTTGGAGTACGGCTCGTTGGTGAGAGGCGCGTTGAAAACGGTTGCGCCTGACGTGTTGGTCAGCGTGTACCCCTCGTTTGCGAGGGGAGTTGAGAGCCCTTGAGGTAGACCATGACGGTGGATGTATGCGACGACAGGATTACCGCGCGCGTCATCTTGCTGGAAATCGATGGTCCCGACTAAAACGAGCGCCTTGAGTTGGTTGCGGACAAAAATTTCGCCAGTGACGGAGACATCGCGGTAGGACGTCTTGTCCTTGAAGGACACCTGCGACTTGACACGGAAAATCAGACGGGTCCCGGCCAACAAGGGCTTCGACTCGTCAATCCACTCGAACCATTCCTTCGACTGGAGAACGCCGACGGCGGCATCGGATTCGAGGGCGACAATATAGTCAGGCTCCTCCGTCGTCTCGAAGGTGTTCTCGTAGTCGGTGAAGCGCCCTCGGTACAAGAAGGAAGAGACGACTTCGATGACCGGCTTCCCTGCCCGGAAAACATGGCCTTTGACCTTGACAACTTTTCCCGCGTCGGTGTTGGTAACAGAGACGATGGTCGCCTCCGCCTTGCAGACATCGCCGACTTGAAGGGGTTTCGCGCCGTCCACCATACGGAATCCGTTGGAAAGATGAACGAGCTTGAGCAAATCGCCATCGATCGAGGCCGGGAAAATTGATTTCATAATCGCCTGCAATGATTATTCAGACTCGGAGGACGAGGAGGAAATGATAATACGAACCTGCCACCCGGTGACGATGGCGAAATCCATGGGCGCGCTGACCTGCTCGTTCCGGACCGTTTGGAAAGACTCCGCCTGGTTTCCAACAACTGCACAAAACCGTTCGACCGCGCCAGCTTCGATGGTGACCTCGGGTCCGTGGAACGTCTCCCGAATGTCGATCTCCGGCAGCACAGCGTCGTCACCATACCATAGCTTCCAATAGAACTCCTTGATGCGCGTGTTGCGTCCGGTTGCGATTTCATGGATGGGGGCAAAGCCGAGAGACGGCTTGTATTCGAATTGCAGCGTAAGGGGCACGGACACGTCACGCCTATCCTCAAAGATGGTGACGTCGATGAGCTGGGACGCCGGCATGAACCTGATCTCTATCGCCTTGAAGGCGGACTTATGCTCGCCGTAGGAGCGAGCGGCGCCATAAACGATGACCGATGCCGGCGAGGCGCCCTGATACTGGACGACAACTTTTTGCCCAGCACGCGGAGCAAGAAGCCGGGAAATGGGGTTGTTGATGTAGGAGGTGCCTTGAACAATAGTCGTGGAGGTCACCAAAGCCCGCAGCCAGTTCAAAGCGGGTCCGGCGAGAGTGTCAAGCCAAGCAGACGTTTCGGGAAGAACGGACCCGAATTCGTAAACGACCTCGCTATTGGCCTCAGAGCGTTGGACATTGACGACGGGAGGGAGAGCCGCAGGGGCTGCGCTGAGGTAGTCGACGGTGGGGACCTTGCTCTCGTCACCACCGTACGATACGTCAAGGAGGCGCTGCACGAGCGCCGAGTTGATGTTTCCGAGCAAGTCTTTGATGGGCTCGTCCTTGACCTTGGAGTGCTTGACAGCCATCGGCCCCTGGAGGATGCAGACGCGCTGAGGGTCCTGATCGAAGACCGCCTCGATATCTTCTGCGGCCCAAAGTGAATCCTACAATTAAGAATAAGCAGAGAATGAATGGTTTACGCGATGGCTCGACGCACCTTCTTGAACCAAACTTCGAACGACGCGTCGAGCACGGGGATGAAAGGCACGGGCTTCTGGCCAGGGCGCTGCGAGATGGCGAGGAAGAATGCCGAGTCCTCGGCGGCCAGGAGCTGCTCCCTAGCAGTTGGGTATTCCTTGAAGAATGACTCGATGAAGGGGAGAGGATCGTCGAGCGAGTTGTAGGATTGCAGGATAGACGGCTTGCCCCCGCCGCCATTGACGCCCGCGAACCGCTCTTCGACACGTCGCAGCCAGTCGCCCGTCAAGTTGCGCAGAGAAACATCCACCCAGCGCGTCTCGTGGGCGACAAACATCAGGCGGACCATCCGCAAGACAGTCTCCTCGTATGTCATCCCACCGAGTTCCGTCGCCACGCTGCCATCCTTCTTCCAACCGAACCAGGGCTTGCTAAAGTCCCTGTTGAGCTTCCCGATCACCTCGTCCCGCCTCTCAACCAACCACGTTACGCGCTTCTCCTTCGGCAGCTTGAATACCGTGTCGTCAAACTCTTTCCACAGCTTGACCCCGCGCGTCGCAACCTTGTGGATCGGCTCGCCAAGCTCGGACCGTACCGTCAAGATGCCTCCTGTCGGCTTCACGTATGTTCCCTCCCAGTTGGCGTCGTCGACGCCCGCAGCGGCGACGATGAGGTCCTTGACGGAGGGGCTGGTGTGCGCTTCCTTCGCCACCATCACCCGACTCGCGAAAAGGAAACCGTCGAACGGCATCGGCTGCATCTCGTACGTGAGTGCCCACTCGCCGCTGAGATAGGGCCACACATCGTCCGCGGCGCCGAACCCGCTCCCGCCGACGAGGCAGATGTTGCTGTGCTGGCGGATGGCGCGGTACGTCTGCAGCACGGGCTGGTGGAAGTCCTCGTAGGAGTGGTGGCCGCCTGCGCGTCCGCCAGTCCACTGCAGCACAACGGGGAAGTCGGGGTTCGCCGCTGCAATGGCGACAACCTGGCGGATGCCTTCGACCGAGCCCGGCTTGAACGCGACGTGGCGGATCCCTGCGTCTCGCAGACCCGCGATGATATCCGCCGCTTTCTCAGTGCTCGGAATGCCCGCCGCAACGCAGAAGCCCTCGATCGGTAGGCCCTCCCTACGCATCTCTTGCCACAGCGGTAGCTGGAACCCGAACTGGCGCGGGTTGATGTAGAGCGCGTTCAATGTGATGCCGACGCCAGGCGGAACTTGCGCCTGGATCTCGGCGACTTTGGCGCGCAACGCGCTGGCGTTATAGTGCCCGCCGCCGGCGAGCTCGACATGGTACCCGGCGTTGAGGACGGCGCTGACAAAGCCGCCCTTGACGGTGGACGGCGTCATACCCGCGACCATGATCGGGGGCTTGCCCAAGAGGCGCGAGAACGGCGTGTCGATGTACATAGTCCCATCGCTGATAGAACGATGAGCAAATATGATTACAAAGAACGCGAAAAAGATACACACCTTGTTTTAACCAGTCCGGGAGCGAACCGTTTGCTCCACCATTCCTCGTACTTGATGGTCTGCGAATTATAGAGCTCTGCGTCGCCCTTTGCTCTGTCACCGACGACAATAACGCGAACTCCTCTGCCGTCAAGGTTCCTCGCAGTAAGAGGCCCGATTCCGCTGAGCCCGCCGGGACCAAAATCGACAGCGTGTGTCGCGCTCTCAGGGAAGTTGGTCGCGGCCGACCAGTGGATGGGCTGGGTGAAAATCTGATCGCAAAGGGAGCGTGTGATTGAGGTCGACAGCTTCCGCAAATCGCAGCCTGATAAGGAAAATCGATGAGCTGTCAAAGATCTTTCACGTGAAAGAAAAAACATACCGTCTTCCGTGTTGTAGACAGGTATCTGGAGGTCCTCTGCCTTCCACAAGTCCTCTCCACCAAGATCTTCCTCCATGACCTTGTCCGTCGCGCCAGCAAGGTAGGCGCTGTGGTACGGGACGCCCACGACCAAGAAACGCACGGAGAACACAGGCTTGCGCTGGGAAAAAGGTGTCTTGCTTTGGTCGAGGCCACTAGGTGCACGGACTTTGCGCAAGCTGGTGACGAGGCCGTAGAGGGAACGCGCGGGCCCTGTGACGACGAAGGCGCGGGGACCGTTGTGGAGCGACACATGAAGCTGCGAGTTCTCAGGGAGGTGCGTGTTTGTCTTCTTGATGTGGGCCTCGAGCTCAACAAGCTTCAGCCCGGTGACAGACAGCATGGGGCTCGGTGCGCCCTCGCCGCCCTCGATGGAGTCCTCGACCATGCCGGGCTCCAAGGCAAGCACGGGGAACGCCTGCTGACCCCTGAGGCCCGAGAAGAAGAGCCATTTGATGGCTTTGAGCGCGTTCGCAGTGAACGACTCGAAGGTGGCTGAGGCGGAGATGGCGACAGCAGAAACAATGCCTTGTGAGTGGCCGGTCGCGCCAGAAATCGCGTCGCGGAATTGACCCGGGGTCAAGCCAGAAACGTTGCACGCGACGAGGTATTGAACGAGCTGCGTGAGTCCGATGAGAGGGAACGAAACCGGCACAGAAGCGAGATAGGTCGTAGACGGACGAGGAGTGGCCCCGGAGAGCCAGGACACAACATCGAGGCCGAAATGGTAGTGAGCGGTGGAGCTCTGCGCTGCTGCAAGCGGGATGAGCGCGTCGGTCGTGACGGTCGCGAGGAACGACGAGACGAATGGCTTGTAGGTGTCATAGAGCGACTGCAGCTCATCAAAGTACACCTCGTTGGTTCCTTGACCACCGAAGAGGGCAAAGACAGACGCTTTTTTGGCGGCAACGGCGGTGAGGAGGGCGGGATGGGGAAGACTGGGGAGATCCGCGACGACCTTGCTCTCTCGCAAAGCGGCGAGCGCGAGGAAATACGAGGCGAGAACTGCCTTGCGGACTTCGACGTCGTACGAGGCCGCGAGGGAATGGATATCCTTTGTATGGAGGTACGCGGTCGTGAAGTGCTTGAACACGTTGAGCAGTAGCGACGTGCGCGCTGCCGCACTCTCTGGGATTTGGTGAAGCTTCTGGGCGACGTAGCCCAGGAAGCGTGCTGCAAGCTCGACAGTTGCCTCCGCCTCGTTTTCGAGCTGCGCGGTTGTGTCTATGGCATCTAGGAGCGACTGTTCATGCGTAAATTCGTCTCTGAGGACCTCCGCGGAGATCCACTCGTCTGGGGTGGTAGAAACAGGGACAGAAACCTTGGTAAAGTTAACACGAGGTGGAGAACGACGCGCGTTGAAAGTGAACGCACTCTAATTTGGCCAAGGGCGATAATGAGAGGCCTCATGGTGATTTTGGGCTGCCCAGCAGGGGAGCCAGGAAGGTCTGCCATTCTACGTGGAAGTAGAGGAAGAGAGACGTCTATGAGACCGATCCCCAGCGCAGTCAAAGACTTGTTCCCCAAAATTTGACTAGCCACGTGATCAATTACGGCCTCTCCAAATCAAGCGTAACGTAAAGCGGGGAATCCCGAAATGGTTCGACTCAGCCTCCAGTACTTACGGGCGTCCAAAACAAAAACAAGAAGATGCTAAATCACATCCATACAAGTTGAATGATTGGTGGACAAGACAGCCTTACGCGACGGTCCAAGTGATAAAATCGGAAAGCTCTGTGTTCGGTCACTGGCTGCCGCGGGCTTTCCTCGACCTCGTGTCTCAACTGGGAACGAATGGAGCCAGAAAGTGGATTCAAGTCCTTCACATAGCGTTCAGGCTACCCATTGGAACCCACAGGAACGGATGTAGCAACGTTGGTACGACGTCCCCTACGAGAATGAACCTAGTAGTGCTAGGAATCAACTTATTTAATAACAAATCGGTGCGCCTCCGAGGGCTCGAGCCTGAGGTGAAATATATCAACAAGCGGCGTATCTTTTTCGAGGCGGAACAAGGGTTGTTCTCGATTTACCCATGGTAAACATAGAATGTGAATTCCCCCCATCCAACGACTCGGAGCACAAAGTGGTGTGTCGACTATCGCCGGGACCAAAAGGCTGAGACGTACCGTATGTTGAGTCCGCGCCTTTGATTAGAGTGGATGTGGAGAATTGCACCCCCAGTTTCGCAGGCAAACCACAAATCCCAGCGGGATGAGAGAAAGGAGAATCGGACGGCTGCTCCCAATGGGCATCGATGCCAGGACCGCGTTAACTTACATCCTCGACACTGGGTATGTAGCGGCTAGCCATAAGTGGAAAACCTGGGAAATTGGATGACTTCCGAATATTTATTCCTGGTACCTGCTCCCACGGAGTTGAGTCTTGACACCCAACCTCAGGTGCAGAAAGACGGGATCTAGATCACCGAGCTGAAACGTCATTCGATTGAGGAGAAACGGTTCATAAATGTCTCCGCTGCGCAGATGATCCAATGCGGGCTAGGATGCGTAGCCTTGTCCCATCCGATGAGTCAACAATGACTACCGACCTCCGAGATTTCAACATGGAAAGTGCTCCGAATCGAGGAGTCGAGGGCGCTGTACAGTGTAAGCTGGAAGTGTCAGTGCAAGTGTAGAGCCAGGGTTCCGTCGGATCAAAGTTCTGATTCCGACGGCGACTCCGCAAAAAAAGACTCGAACGGTAGCGGACGGTCTACATGTACAGAGTCATCATCCGATTCGTGGCAAGATATACATTATGTACCAACCCGCGTCTCCACATCCTTCGGTTCGGCTTATTGAATCGGAGCGTATGCCGCTCTCCGATGTACAACAAGCGCATCACCAGCAGAGGACTCACAGCGAATATAGTTTGCTGAACGCCTTGTGCCGATAATAAAATAATCAGGTCGCCGATCGTCGGAACCGCCGTCCAGTCCCATCGGCTAGCAGGTGCGCCGTGGGGTGCACCACGTCGTACCACGTTGCCAAGGATAATTACGGTGCCAAAATATCCCGGGCGATCACGTCCGCCAAACCGAGCTGAGCCCGTCCGCGTAGAAGTAATTGTCCCGGCCCTCCTCGGCCGCGACGTTATACTGCGGAGGCGCATACGTGCGGGGGCGGGGGCTGTTGCTCGGGAACATCGTCACGATCTCGACCTCCTGCCTGAGCAGCGGGCTGCTGTCCGCCGGCGTGAAGGCGATGGCTTTGAAGGGCAGGACTTCCACCGTGTACTGCGACCTCGGTTAAAAGAGCGCGCGGAGGGAGGTCGAGAGGCCAACGGACCTCGACCGCGAAGTGGGCTATCTCAGCGCTGGGCTTGAGGGACGTCGGGAGTTGGATCTCGCCGTCCAGACGGTGCTGCCTGACTCCTCGCGATGTACTGGCCGCATACTCTGGAGCGCCGTCTGAAGACGGCCACCAGGCAGCAGCCGCTATGTTTTCCGCGGGGTCGGCGGAGAGGTCTGCGTTCGCGTCGAATATGCCATTCCGTTTCGACGCGGGCATAACTGGCTTTAGACGCCGTCGCAGATGAACCGAAATTGCACGAGGCGCCGAGAGGAGGTCGAGGGCTTGTACGTCTGCCGAGGAAAGCGTGATCCTCAGTGGTATGGGTGACCCTCGAGTGTAACACAGCTGAGGGAGAGAAAAGTTGGTGATGTGTATCAGCTATGGGAGATGGACACACGGGTTTAGCGATAGATAACTGGTCCAAATATGGTCATTTTGCATTCACTGCATAGAGGGAACTGGATACTATACCTGACACATGATTTCCGTTTGACGCGTGCTGAACACGGTGCCGCGGACTGTGAAAGGGGGGAGCGTTTCCCAGCCTGTCGGGTCCGCAGCTGGGCCGGGAAGGGGGCTGTTATCTCTGTACGCGAGTTGTCTCAATGGAGAAGGCGGAGAGGGCCGCGTGGCAGGCACATAGATGAAAATTGTCTGCAATCTGACGAAAATTGAGGTGAGCTTCATGATAGAATTGGGGGATAGAGGTGAAGAGCTTACCTCGAATTGACGCGAAATCTGCTCCTGATGACATGAACTATTAGACTGTATTGTATGCTGGTCGAGAAGCGTCTTTCCAGAAATGATTGAGGGAGACGAAAAGTGCCAGATTGAAAGTGGCTGGTCGCGGTAAGCGTTACAGAGGATGGCATTTCCAGAGTGAATGACCATTCATGATGACCGGAGAGCTTGCTGCTACATCTTGAGCTCGAACCGCTGGAAGTCTGAGGATCACAATTCTCTTTGGACCACAACGTGGTGGTGAGCTCGACGAACGTGAGGGCCTCCTTGTCAGCAGGTCCGGGACTGATTTGACCCCTAGCCTGATAAGAGAGTGAGCGAGCGGTCTAAAGAAGGCGACCATGCGATACACGATCAGGAGGATGGCAAGATTGACCGGGTATCACCCACGGTGAAGATGCAGTCGCAGACTGAAGACAAGAACGGTCGGTAGGACAAAGCTTGAAGCCAAAGAATTCATGCCAAAGTGGAACGATACAGATGAACGTTCATTCCAAGACGACAATGCGAGCAAGAACACGACAATCGAACTCACCACAGCAGAAACGCAAGTGATATGATCCGACCCTCCAAGGTCGACAGTAAAGGATCCGGTAATCTTGTCGCCTTCCAGGAATATTGGGACATCACTAGGCGTTGAAGCGCGGCTGATAACTTTAAGTGTTGCCCATGGCGGTTTGGATCCTGCGGAGGTGAGATGGTACTGGTGCTCGGTCATTATTCGTCGCGGAACGAGAGAGGAGCGCTGGCTGTAGCCCGGAAGGCCGCCATGGTACGACGGAGGGGTTGTCGGGTCCATCGAGTCCAGCGTGCGGACGATACGCTGGACATAGTCGGCCATGTCCTGGGTGGTCTACAGAGCTGAACGGGCTCCAACCGGGGAGCATAAAGGGAAAGCAGGTGCCAAGCCGGTGTTCCATACGATGCTGCGTGTATTCTTAGGTCGAATCATGAACGAAGGCCCGACGCATATGGCCAGTCCGGTGCGGTGCCCAGGTGGCGGTGCACGGTGGCGGTGCAGGATAGACGCGATGGCTTTTGCGACCAAGTAGTGTTTCTGTTTCACCAGGCGACTTGAACGCTCATTACCTCCCAGCTCCTCAGTTTTTGGTCTCAAGCCCCCCGCGAACAACTCTCCCTTTGCCCAGCCCGCAGCGGGTGGTCTCTTTGGTTCGCAACAGCAACCGCAAGCGCAAGGTGGCGCGTTTGGACAACAGCAGAACGCGTTTGGCCAGAAACCCGCCGGAAACGTGTTTGGGCAGAGCCAGCCAGCAACAGGTGGACTATTCGGCCAACCACAACAGCCGGCAGCCGGGGGAAATGCCTTTGGCCAGCCTCAACAACAACCTGCTGCAGGAGGGCTTTTCGGTCAGAGCACTCAGCAGCCCGCAACCGGAGGATTGTTCGGTCAGCCTCAGAATCAGCAGCCTGCTACTGGAGGAGGATTATTTGGCCAGTCTCAAACCCAGCAACCCGCAACCGGCGGCGGACTATTTGGCCAGTCTCAGAATCAACAATCTGCTACTGGGGGCGGGCTGTTCGGCCAACCTCAGAATCAGCAACCTGCCGCGGGAGGCGGACTATTTGGCCAATCCCAGGCCCAACCCGCAGCCGGGGGTTTATTCGGGCAGTCACAAAACCAACAAGCAGCCCCGACAAGCGGGCTCTTCGGCCAGAACAATCAACAAGCGGGTGGGGGGCTATTCGGTGCATCTCAACAGAATCAACAGCCGGCGGCGTCAGGAGGCGGTCTTTTTGGAGCTTTTAGTGCCTCCAAACCCGCAGGCGGATTGTTCGGCACAAATAACAACGCACAGCAAACGTCGAATCTCTTTGGTAACAATTCGACGAACACGAATCCATTATTTGGGTCCACTAATAACGCCGGAAGCTCTCTGTTTGGGGCGAAACCTCAACAACAGCAGCCGTAAGGCATTCCTTTCGCTGCGTCTACTTTGAGCTGATATCCGGTTCGTAGTATTGGGTTCGTTGGATCTAATCTCAGGGCGTCTTGGGCTAACTCCGAGGCAGACTTCAGAGCACGCAGGGCCCTCCTCCATTTACAAAATCCACCAAGTTCAATGATCTGCCGGATGCCCTGAAGAAGACGCTAGAAGAGATTGAGTGCGCCACGGCTCACTGTACCTGACCGCCATTGAAACGCGTTGCAGCGGGCATATACAGGGCCGAATCCAAATCAGCAAAGAGCTGCATCAACGAAAGCTCGGTGAAGAGGCGACAAAAGGCCAGGAGATGATCCGGAGCGTGCACAAGGTTTGCGTACTGTGATCCATCGAGGAAACATCCACTGAGTTTCCGCGCAGGACCTCGTCAACACGACCACGGCGATCCGCAACGACCTCCACTTCACGCGCGACCTGAAGGCGAAGACGGACCAGGCCGTCCAGGACACGATAGTCGCCACGCGGCTCGTCGACGGGTTCAGGAACCCGCATGCCAACGCCGCCTACCTGAAAGACCACGCCGGCTTCCCCCTCGAGTGCGTTTTCCCCCGGTGCACCGCCTCTTGATCGTAATGGCCCCACGCAGGTTCTTTACGCGCGTCACGGAGCAGATGCGCGAGCGGCTGGCGTGGTACAAGTCCACCATCGAGGTGCGCGCATCGCGTTATCCGGGCGCTTCGCGCTGATTAGGCAACTAACCAACCACAGCAAATCGAGCGCAAGCTGTCGTCGTCCGCGGGCCAGGCGCAGTATACGCCCCAGGGTGCGGGCGCTTCCTTCTGCCCCCACAGCTGCTGATACAGAGATAAGGCATCCACGCGACGCTGCAGGCGCAGCATGCAACGTTCCTCGCGCTCGCATCGAAGACGGCTGCCGTTGATGCGCAGCTGCAGAAGATCAAGCAGATCTACACGCAGTTGTGGAAAGCAAAGACCGGGAGCCATCGGGACCCGTTCGAGGGAGACACAACGGATCGTCCCGATCTAGGCTTTGCGTCGTTGAATTTGTAGCTCTTGCTTGTTCGTTTCTCTAATTTTGCTATCCTACTACCGAGGTGGCATTACACGTCCTCCTCTGTAGTCGCCGTGTGCCGGAAGACAACAGAGTATACATATGCCAGAATGCACCCATCACTTCATCTATCTAGGGTCCAATCTATTGAAAGATAGTTAAACATCTCAGACGTGTTTACGACGATTTGCCGCTCGCTCTTCGTGCAACGTGGCAAGCTCTTTGATATCAACGACCTTGAATGGCCATGTGAGCCAGTTCCCCCCGTTGCGCATGCTCGGGAGACACATGTCCTCCAGAAGCTCGTCCGAATATTGCGGCCACCTGCAACGGTGTTCTGTCAACACATCGGGTGACTAGACATTTTTGGACGGCGTACGTGAAGAACACCGCGAAGCTGGTGCATGCCTCATTCAGTGTGAGGTTGACCTCGGGGAAACGCTTGCGGAGCCACATTGCCTCGCGTTCGGCGTGCATCGAAGCCTCTTCAACAGTGTTGGGGACTTTCATCTTGTCGCCGAGAAAATAGGATGAGATCCACTGCGTGGTCGCTAAATTTAGAATGACTGTGGGCGGAGTGGAACTCGAAGCACGTACATGGGCCGTGACTTCAAACATGTAGCCGTTGCTCGCGCTGAACTGTAGGGAGATAAGTTAGCGAATGCTTTGCAGAATGGAGGGGGCATTACCACTGCGCCGTTGATTGCGAAATCCTTTCGTAATATATTTTTGCTTGGAACGATGCCTTTGTAGACAGAGGACGACCAAACCTCGGTATCTGGGGTCGACGCAGGCGGGTTGGCGAGGGTAGTGTAGTTCTTCCATTCGCCGTTCATTTCCGGACGAATCGGATGGCAACGGTGCAGACCGAGGTCGGCGGCTGTCTCCCCTGATCCAGACATAAGTTGAGGTCAGCCGCCGATTAGGACATGGAAAGTACCATCAAAGATATCGGGCCACGAAGAGGCGTAGCCAGTGGCGAGGATGACCAGGTCGGCACTGAGCGTCTCGCCATTGCTCAACAGTACGGAGCGGCCGTCGTCGCCATATCCAGTCACCCGTGCGGGCGCGACGACTTGGATCTTGCCCTGGGTGGCGAGCACGTGGAAGCTATTCGCGCGCGGAACCCCTTCGTCGTTGGTGCGCATTTGCCAGAAGGGCGAATAGGTAAGGTGGAGAAGCGAGTCCTTCGGGATCCCCATTGCTTTTACCTATTGTAAGACTCCTTTCAGCGTCCGATATTGTGAATGAGGATGAGTGTACCGAGTCCGCGATTATCACATTCCACATGCCATGCACTAACTTGTTGCCAATCCAAGTGGTGTGCAAGAAACGCCTGGTAAAAAGATGAGCTTACTGCGAGTACCGCTACAGATCCTGCGTACTCTAATCGCGTGCGAAGGTTGATGTACGGAGATATAAGTGAGAACAACCTGCGAATGGGGATATATAGATGGTGTTCAGGCGGTCGCGACGGGACTTACCTGCTTTTCCGAAGAAAGTCGGGGAGAGGTCTGGAACCTGCGGCGAACGGGTCTGTCCTTTCATACACGATGGTCACTTTGCGTCCTTCGCTTGCCAGATATGCGCAAATGCTGTTGTATGTTGGTCAACATAGAAAAAACAGATGTGGATGCTGCTCACTCCTGCGCGGACTTTCCCCCTCCGACGACAACGATGGATTTTGGTTCGTGGTCGCCTTGAGCAGGAATGTCATACAGTATGTTCTGCAACTGGGCACCAAAGTGAGCGGAATGGATTACGAGGCCCATGAAGTGCGCTTCTGAGGCAGCCTTGGGGGAGAGGGAGTCGGGCATCTTCGGCTTGCTAGTTCCCTGTTGACGGCTTGCATTCAGAAGGGAGCCCGTGTTCAGAAAGGATACCCACCCCAGTACACAAAACAACTTTGTCGAACTTGAGCGTCTCCGACTCACCCGTTCTTTTATTTCGGATGGAGATCGACCAAGAAGCGTCTTTCTTGTCGCGGCGAACATTCAATATTTCGGCGTCGAGCATAATCCTCCCCGGTAAAAGCGTGTCCGCGAATTCTTGCATGTATTTGCTAAGGTCCTGTGCTGTGAGACGGCCCCCAGTGATGGACGTATTGGAGGGAGGAGCCATTGCATGGGATGAAAAGGAGAATTCGCCATGCACGCTGTTGAGCTTCAGGCCGGGGTAAATTCTTTCTTGAGCCCACTGGCCACCGGGACTATGGTCCCGCGTGAAGACCTGAACTTCGAATCCATCCCTCGATAGGGTGTGGGCAGTGATGAGGCCAGCAGCCCCTGCCCCAAGGACAGCGACTTTTTGAGCAGACATGCTGGGGGAAATTCGGAAGCGAGGGCCAGGGGCTGTTGTATGTTCAGGTTCAGTGGATTTATGTACCATCTACTTGAGACATAGGGCCCGCGCGTCTCAGGGCCCTCCGAGCATGAGCTCCTGTCCTGAGGCTGAGACATAGATGATAATAATGCGTGCTGAACCAATGTGTTTTTGCACGACTGAGATTTCTTTGAACGAGTGTCCAAAGATGTTGTGGACAAGAATGGCCAGATTCGTGAGCTACCAAGAAGGGCTGTTAGCACAGGATCGGCCGTATGCAGGCCGTATGGGACAAGAGCCAAGATTGGCCTGCATGACATAAGCATATAGCGCCAGCTTCCCGCTCTTCTTGAGCCGCGAGCCTCGACTACTGGATTGCTGTATCGTTGTGCCTTGTATCCGCGTCAAGCACTCATTCCCTCTATCACCGCGCAGTTGGGCTGGCAGAATCTCCGGAGTTGCGAAACAACATTTCGTAGCCTTGATCCGAACCAACGTTCTGTCCTCCGAACCTGCGTCGAGTCGCTCAACAGCTCGTTGCGCAGTCACAGACTGGCAGATTGAACTCGGCGCTTCGACTTGCGGTCAATAACGCGCTTTCATCAACTCAGACCAGACACAAAACAAAAATTCCGCCAATGGACCCATTTTCCGCATACGGCGGGCACATGTACACCAATGAATACAACTATCAGTACTACCAGTCCAACAACGCTTTCACCTACCCAGGCCATGTAGACTATGGATATTCAGGATGGCCCGTTCATCAATCTTACCTGCCTGCACCACCACGCGAGCGCACGCCGACACCGCCCCCGCCACCTGCTGAACCCTCGCCCGAGTATCTCGCAGATTCCCTCGCCCCGCAGCTTCCCGCACCCTCCGGGCAACGCAAGCTCCTTATCTTCGATCTGAACGGCACGCTCCTCCTGCGCTCCCCGCGCACGTACGGTGCGCAGCGCAAGATCTACCTGCGCCCGTACGCAGGTGCGCTCGTTGCCTACATATCTCACCCCGACGTGCAAGCATGGCTCGACTGCATGGTGTGGAGTAGCGCGCAGGCGCACAACGTGCGCGAGATGGTCGAACGTGCTTTCGGAGCCGCGGAGGGAGAGGGGAAGGGGTGCATTCTGCGCGCCGTGTGGGCGCGCGACACCCTGGGACTTGGTCGCGAGGCGTTTCGTGCGTCCGACATCTCTTTGAATCCTCCTTGTATATTGATTCCTGCTACGCAGACCAGAAAACACAGACCACGAAAGACCTCGCGAAGCCGTGGGCTTTCTTTGCGGGCATTGGCGCTCCGCGTTCAACCTCCCCTGCTTACACCCCCACGGCGGACAACGACGAAGACCGACATGAGCGTGTCCCTACTCCTTCCCGTTCCCCTCCCCCATCATCTGCGCTGCTCGAATCCGAGGACCCCTTGCCCATCTCAGCACCTTCCCCCGACGTACTACCCATTGATCTTTCTGACCCTCCGCACGGCCCGCATACAACCTTCCTCGTTGACGACTCGCCCCTCAAGGCACGCCTCCAGCCTTGGAACCACCTCTGTGTCGCGGAGTACACTGCCCCCGCGCGGAAGCACGATCGTGCTGCTGCGGGGCTCCCGCCGGACAACGAGAAGCCGCCCGCAAGCGTTAACGGAGTAAATGTTGACAAGTTGGAAGCGGAAGCGCCTGCGGGGCCGCTCGCGGATGAGCTTGCCGGGCTTGCGGCGGAGGCAGCTGCTGCCGGGGTACCAGAGGGAACCACGGACCTAGGGAAGGACCGGTGGCGAAAGCGCCGGCGCGGTGCGGTGGAGGAAGTCGACCAGGCGGAGGAAAAAGGAGGACCTGATGTCAAGGTGGAGAACGGGGCTAGCGGGGGCAGCGGTGTACAGGGTGTCAGCAAGCGAGCAAAGAGGCGAGAGCGGAAACGATTGCGAGCGGAGGCCTCGTTGGCGGGGAATGGCACTGGGGCCGAGACAGAGGCGGGAGACGAATCGGCTGGGAGCGCGAGCGGGAGCTCTTCGTCCCTGCCATCTTCATGCCCCTCTGTGCTCTTGCCTGATGGTATCGAGGCTGTTGGTTCGGAGCACGCACCCGTCGAGGAAACTGCAGAACAAATACGACATCACGACGGAGACCAGTCTGTCTCCTTCCCTGCGGAAAAACAGGAACTACTAAACGAGCCGGAAGGAAGTGGGACTGAGCCGTCTCTGGGGAAGCGGAAGAGGGATGCGAATGAGGAGGCCACCCGGACCTCTAGTCCAGCCGGTGCATCCATACGTGCAGGCACAGACAAAGATTCCGACGGCGAGCCATTTGACGCGACCTTACTTGCCGTCATCGGCGTGCTTGCACACGCGCGTGGGGTCGGCAATGTTGCGGCATGGGTGCGCGGCGGGGGCCTCACGGCGGACGCGGATCTGGGGACGGATGCAGCTGCCAACGCCGAGTCAGGGACCGATGTGCCTCCGGCGGACCCCGTGCAGTGGTTCGCCGCACCGCGCCTGTTGCATGCATGGGCGGCGCGGGGGCGCGCTGCTCTCGCTGAGCTTGGGCTTGAGGCAGCCTCCGGCGTTGAGTGAGCCTCCGGGTGGGCTTCTCATACGGTGGACTCCCTGCTTGCATTGGAGCCGCGTGCTTCATCGTTTCTTATCGGATCAGGTGGAACTGACGACAGTCTACAGCGTACTATTCCGGGATCTTGACGAGGCTGCTTCGATGCTTGTTCTGACACTACGAGTGGACCCTAGAATTATTCCTTCGCTTAGCGGTTGCCGACGACCGCTGCTGGCCCCGCCGTCCGCTCGACGGCGACGTTCGGTGCACGTGTACCTACCGACTGGCTTACTTAGACGCTCGGAAGTCGAACAGACTCGCTTTTCTTCGTTTCGTGCCTCACGACGAGCTTGTGGGTTACAGGAGCTAAATTTGTCTAATGTACTATACGGCCGCTTGCTCTGGTGTCAATGGCTAGCAGCTGTTTGTCTTCCTGATCTGAATGGGACCCATCCCAGCTTCTATACGTGGTATTATATGAGTAGACCTGTCTCAGATATCACAATTGAATACACGTTCCAGCCAACAGGTACATCTATAAGTACAGCGCAATCGCAGCGATGGGGATACAGAGTGATTAGAGGGATGCTATCCTTGTCCGCCAAGGAAAATAATAGAAAATAGTCTAGATGTAGGCCCTCGCGGGCGGAATCAACATGCTATCGCCCACATCGGATTCATAGCAAGGAGGGGTGTACATCCGCGGCTTGGGCCCCTGTCCACGTGTGAGTTTGCGATACACAGGCCAACACGGCGCATACCTTGGGAAACATGGTGGCGATTTGGACCTCCTGCTTCAATGCGGGCTTGGCGGCTTGCATCGCGAAGCCCGTCACTTCGAAGGGGAGCAGCGTGACGTGGTACTACCGGGGATTGGACACGGACGGGAGGGCACGGGAGGGGTGCACTCACACTGATCCGGAAATGCGAGATGGTAGAGGACGGCTTGAGGCTTTTAGGGAGGTGGATCTCGCCGTCGAGCCGGCAGCTGCCAAGGCCGCGTCCGTCGTGCACCGGCCACCAGACCGCGCGGCTTATTTCGAGGAGCGAGTGCGACGTGGAGTCGCGCAGGGCATACTCGGCTGCGGCGGGCGCGGGGCTGAAGTCGACCTGGCGCTGCAGACACACGTTTGTCGTGGCGGGGGTGCACACGAGCTCGAGGGCTTGCGGGTCGTCGCATGCATATGTCAAGGAGCAGGGGATAACACTTCCCCGGGTGTAAGATAACTGAATTACTGAGTTGAGTGGTTTTCGAAGGAAAAAATAGAGGTGCAATCACCGGTTTCGCAAGTGAGAGTTGACATTTTATGTTCACCCGCCGGGTGTTGAAAACGGTACCCGTGATCGAGACCATTGGGAGGGAGAGCCAGCCCTCCGGATCTGCGTCCGGCCCTAGAATGGGCCCATTTTGGCGGTATGCAAGCTGCCGGGACTGCGACGGCGGATCTGGCCGGATGGCAGGGACGTACACGAACATCGTCTGGAGCCTGCACTTGTCGTTAACGACATTTCAAATGATTGGGAGGCGACAGACTTGTTGTCCACACGGAACACACTTCGCTCAATGTGTACGAAGAGTTCGTAGCACACGCTAGCCCGCGTGCTCCGTTCCAGGAACGTTTGTGGGAGATGGTAGGTTTTGTATGCACCATGCTTCCCCTCTGGATCTGGTAGGGCGACTTCTTTTGGCAGGGCAACGGAAAATTGCCAGTGGTAGTCCCCAGATAATCTCCCGTCAGGTAGGATTGAATCCTCGGGGTTCGGCATCCCCTTTAGCCACAACGGCGTTGTTTTGTCGAGGAAGCACAGTCGGTCGTGAGGATTTGGCCCCGCAATCATGGACCCACGGATCTGTGCACCTTTACACGAGGATTCAAGCTTTAAGTACACACTCACCAAGATGCTAACGCCCAGAATTTTCTCGCTGTTTGTGAGGTTGAGTGTGACCGACCCAGTGATTTTGTCGCCCTCCAAGAACGTTGGCAAACTGGTGGTCGAGCGGGCATGACTAGTGAGCTTCAATGTCGCCCATGCCTTCTTCTTCTTGTCCTTTATCTCGAAGAGGTGCTCTGTCAGCTGTCTGACGGCGCCTGCTGTCCTAGGACGCTCGTGCGCCGTGTACGCAGGTAACGAGGCCACGGACGGGGACACAGAAAAAGGACCACCGTACACTGGGGGGAAAGACATGGGGCCCCGTCGAAGAAGGAAAGGGCTTTCGCGGTCTTGTTACATGAGGAATTGCCTTCAAATTTCCGCAGTGACAGGCAGTGACCCGCTATGGCTGATGCATGATGCATCAGTCATCTTGAGAGGGTTCATTTATAGACTTGCTTCCGCTTCTTTCCTACCGTGACCTCCTTCCTTCCTCGCGGAAACAACAGGTATAGATGAATATAGGTGTCAAGATAATTCCCAGGTTCACAAATGTCCTTTTGGCTTCCCGGTGGTTTCCTCTCGTCAACTGGCTATCTACACTTGATCTACACCGCTGGGATTTGGGTGGGAGCAAGATCCTCTTAGAGCCTATTGGATAGCCGTGGGTCTCGATTGATGGCCCTCAATCCTGTCAAGTCTAGATCAACGGCGTCGAATCCGTGAATCCGAATCCGAAAGAGCCCGCAACTTACATCATAGGACCAGGAGCATTCCAACCTGGGCCTTCCCTTGTTCTTACCTCCCGGGCTCCATGGTCCATCCAAAAAAAGCACAAGGTGCAGGGGCAGAGAATCTTCGACTGCGCATCTCCTGGACTCGGATCTCGAAGCTGTAGCTGATTTATCCCAATGATTTCTCGAAAATTTGGATCCTGTCGATTTTCTGGTTGACATTCAAATCGGAATTGGCTAAGCTTCAACCAGGCATGTCAAGTCACGCTGAGACCTTCATTCGAAAGCGGAACTTATGTTAACATTCAATCTTGAAATGCAACACTGGGGAACAGGTGTGTTGGCAGAATAAATATGCGGGAAGTGTGGCCGCCGAGCAGGTGTTGCCCGGCTAATGCGGAAGATGTTCTTTTTGCCCCCACAACCTGTCAGTTTGAAGATCACCGTGGTTGGCCCCTGCACGGGTACTCAGCCTGGTGGTGGTGCGGTGGTGTTACAGTCAGACTGAAAGCGGAACAATGAACAGAGTTTTGGGTGAGACCGGAGATACATACGGTGGAGATCCTGACCCGAGTCCCCAGCTTTCAAGTGGTGACCCTCGATGTTCCGTGCTTACCTCTTGCTTACCTCCTATAAATCCGACTCGGAAGTTGGCCACTTGCGTCAAATAAGCCGACCTCTTTCATTTCTTCTGAGAATGTGTATTTGCCACATTTCCGAAACAGAGTTCATACAGCAGCCCGAAGCGGATGCTTCCTCTTAAGCGCTTGTCCTGAATATAGCTTCTACTTCACAGCGGAGGTCTCTACCGTGTCATCTGTGCCATGTGGCTACCCGGCTTATGCCAATAATGGCTACCTTCCCCGGAGTTATGGATCTGGAGTTGAGATCTGCCATGTAATCGTCGCTTGACTGCATATCAAGAGCGGAAGAGTTCCCAGCCCCCCCTATTTATCTCTGAGGTGCAGACAATTTTTCTTGGCCGGAATCCATATATTTCCTTTCCGCGCAAATGGACGTAGTCAGATTTGTACATATTGTTGTCCCGCACGCTGGCACTGCCACACACCGCCGCTGTGGGCACTTTCCTTACATTTCTTCTTCCATGTCTGCACAACTACTCCGTACTTTTGACAGCATCAAAGACCAGGCTAAGGATGCTCTGTGGGCACTTTCTTCGTGCCTTTGCCAGCAATCCGCGAAAGTGAAGATCAACGGGCGAACGTGTATGTTTCTGGACCACGATATCATGCTTTCACCGCCTGAGATGTGTCGCAGTCAAAATCAATAAGGTCCTCGGAGAGGGCGGCTTCTCATTTGTCTATCTGGCGCAGGACGAACACAGTGGGGTGCGTCTGGACTGTGTAATACATCTACGCCATTCCAACCATCTCCAGCGACAATTTGCGCTGAAGAAGATTCGATGTCCCACGGGTGCGGACGGGGTCAAGGAGGCGATGCGGGAGGTGGAGGCGTACCGGAGGTTCAAGTGCGTGCCAATTTCTGTTGACCTACACGTACTGAGTGCACACGCTGTACTAGACACCCTAATATTATCCGTATTCTGGTGCACTTCTTGGCTCGTGCCTGCGCTTCTGTTTCTGACGTGCGCTAGGACTCCGCCGTTGTGCAGGACCCCGATGGTGACGGCAAAATTGTGTACCTCTTCCTACCACTGTACAAGGTTTGTTCGTTCGGGTGGCAAGAGCGGGCACTTACACGCGGATGCAGCGCGGCAACATTCAGGACGCCATCAACGCCAATGTCGTGAATGGCACCCACTTCCCGGAGCAGGAGATGGTCCGCCTTTTCAAGGGCACATGCGAAGCTATCCGTGCGATGCACACCTATCGCGCGCCCGTTGGTGCGACGCTGCCAAAAGGGAATGCTGGCTCGTCTTCCGCCCCGGCTGCGGCCCGCAAAAATCAGCAGCAGCAACACCAACAAGATGGCGACGACGAGGACGATGACGAGCGGTTCCCTCAGCCCGAGGGGGACGGTGAGGACGGGTACTCGTATGAGAGCGCGTCGGTGCCGCTCGTAACACGTCGACGCCTAGAGGAACAGGGGGATACAGTGTTTGATGGGGACGAGGAGCTCGGGCGGATACCAGAGCAGGCGCAGACAAATGGCCCGACCGAGCTTGTCCCGTATGCACACCGGGATCTAAAACCAGGGTGTGTGCAGCTCCTCCTTTTGTGGAGCTTTTGCTGAGTTGCAGGAACATCATGATTGCGGACGACGGCGCGCCCATCGTAATGGATTTCGGGAGCACCATCAAGGCGCGCGTGGAGATCTCGAACCGGTCACAGGCTTTAGTACAGCAGGTGTGTTGTATCCTGCCTATCTGTCTCTTGTATAATTCCAAGCATGGTAGGACATCGCGGCAGAGCAAAGCACGATGGCGTACCGTGCTCCGGAGCTCTACGACGTGAAGACGGACACCACTCTCGACGAGAAAGTCGATATCTGGGTATGACCTTTCGTCCTCCGAGTCTATGACCCCTTCTGAAGCCCCACTAGTCCCTTGGCTGCACATTATTTGCCATGGCTTACTCCCACTCACCTTTCGAGAACACTCAAATCACGGAGCAGGGTGGCAGTATCGCGATGGCGGTCCTGAACGCACAATACAAGCATCCTGCTGGGTCAGCGTATTCGCAGGGATTCAAGGAGCTGGTGGACAGTATGCTGAAGGTCGATCCGAAAGAGCGCCCGGATATACATAAGGTGCCTATCGTTCTCTCCTCCCACTGCTTTCAATATTAAGTTCGCGGCAGGTTATAGAAATGACGAACCGGGTGCTCCAGTCCCTTGCCTGATGTTTCGGGGTGGTAATTGCTATCTTATGCTCGCATTCGCGTTATTTATCGGACAGTGGATTAATATGAACTGCTACTAGTCGAAAATCTGGAGGGGCTTGGATTTGTTGACATCCTTCTTCAATCGTTTTCCTCTGTCGTCCTTCCATTTCTCCACCTTCCCATCTGGGCCCTTCTTCTTTTTCCCATTTCCCTTCCCACGCCCACCTGGTGGCTCGTGAGCGGCAAGTTTTGCATGGAGTTTGCCTTGTCTCTCCAAGCGATCGGTACGCGGAGAGCGCGCTTTGGGTTTTGGAGGTTGCGGCGGCAGCTCTGCTGAGTCTGCATGCGCCTCCTCGACCTTTCGTTTTTTTGGCGCCGGTTCTGAAGACGAATCGGCGGCGGCTTTCGCCTTGGTCTTCGTCTTTATCTTCTTTTCGCGTTTCTTCTCCCGCCGAGCTGCCATCTTCTCCTTTTGCTGTCCAAAGCTCATTAATATGCTCGATATGGATTGTAAGAGCACGCACCTTCTCGCGTTTCTCAGTTCGTTTCGAGACTTTAGACGGCTGTAGAGAGAGTTTTGGCTGCTGCTCCGCCCGGAGCTTCAGCACGTCCCATGCATTGGAGTCGGGAGCGGCATTAGATGATTTCGCGAATGTACTGAATTGGCGCCATCGCCTTTCGTGTGCCTATGCGTGTGGTATGAGATAAGAAACAGAATGCAAATTGAACCGCCGGACGAACCTTCGACGCGCGGTGCAAAGCGAGGATCTCTGAACTTTTGAGCAGCTTTCCGGGGCAAGCGATGCATGCTTTGACGTCCGGTTGGAGCGAGACAACATAGACAGGATCCCGAAGAGCCTCCGCGACAGATATTGGTGGTTCCTCTGCGCCATCTTCGTCTACCGAGCTGTCTTCATCGCCATCATCGTCATTCTCATCCCCTGCGACCTCCGCATTCCCTTCGTCGTCCGAGTCAGCGTCTTTGCCTTCAGAATCATCCGAGTCTGAATCAGACTCCTCCGAGTCTGTGTCGTTGATGCCGAGAACCTCCTTCATGTCCTCGTCAAGCCCGAGCTCCTCCTCCTCCTCTTGTTTCCTGCGCCGCTTTTCTACGCGTTTGAACATTTTTTTCCAGAGTGAGAGCCGATGATGTGGCTGTGCACAACCGATCGCGTTTTTGCATGCAGCAATCTCGCGTTTTTCTTGCGCGCACAGGGAGGCTAGCATGGACTCGTCCCTTTTCAATATCTGCGCGCTGTAACCGTTCCATTCCGCCTGCGGATTATGATGCAGCGGTCAAACTCGCAGACCAGATCGTCGACGCGGCCGCGCTGAGGATTCCTCCAGACGGCTGGACCCATACCCCTAAGCTGCGAGGGGAAGTGAAGCGTCTCGAAGATATGGTCCAGGCGCAATCCAATGTCCGTGCGCCATCGGTGGAGCTAACCGCGTTCAACGCGATGGGAAGCGGCGCGCACTTGGAAGGAGACGATGACGATGGTTTTGGAGAGCTATTCATGCCAGGCACTTTCGTTGAAGTTCGAAGGTCTGTTTTCCTTATGTTTTCATCGTCTCCACTAACAAGTATTCGGTAGAAACGACCTTACCTCTCACGCTGTGGTCCTTGGGCAAGAACTCAAAGAGACTCGGTGGCACGTTATCGTCATAAATGCCAGTGGGGAGCTCTGGGACCCTCTTCGCGACGATATCATGTTCTCTATTCCGGGTCTCGTAACTCCCGACCTTGCCCGCCGATGCACTACGGTGCCTGTTGCGGGCGCGGAGGACGAGATTGCCCTTCGGGCCCGAATTAAAGTACTACAACATATTCGCCAGGTCGAAACTGCCGTAGAGGCTGCCACCACCGAGATCATCCGCAAAAACATGAAGATATATTCATGGGTCAAATCAAAAAATGCTGATGAATGGGCGACTACAACTGTTGCCCAAGTCGCACGCCTCTTCAGCGACAAACCATCGCTCGTGGACACATTCGCTGTCCACAAATATCTCATGAATAACTCCCTCTTCTATGTGGCGAATCACTCATACAGGGTCTCGGATTCGTTCGACGTCCGTCCGGAGTCCCACCTAGCAATCATTAAAAAGGTCACAAACTGGTCTCGCGATCCAGCGGGTCCGATCTCAGCTTTCGTCCAACGTGCGCTTCCGATCATCGAGGCAAACCGCCAGATACATTCCGAGACCCAAAACGATGTACCGTCACAGCGACCCGCGCAGCACAAGTGGTCTCCAAACGATATCGTCATCCTCACCTTCCTGCGACATGCACTCCGACCAGTCCGGTCTACGCAGAAGGACCCCTATTCACTGGGCACGAGTGCAATTATGCGCCAGCTGGAGCCGGACAGGATGGTTGCAGACCATCGAGTGCACATGGCCCTCATCGATCTAGGTGTCTTTGCCCCGTGGCAAGATATATTTTCGCTCAGACGCAACCTCAATCTCGACCAGGAGGACCCTAAGACGTCTCCGAAGGCTCAGGCCCTTGACGCCCTGGTCCAGCGCTCCCTCTCCGCGCCAGCACCAAGCGGTCCCTTGGGTCCCGAGGATCTCTACCCGTCAGACCCCGTGGACCACCTCCGTCACGATTTTGGCGACATGCCGATCTACGTGGTTGACGACGCACATGCGCAAGAACTAGATGATGGATTCTCCGTGGAACCCGTCGCTGGGGAGCCAGGCAGCCACTGGGTACACGTCCACATCGCCGATCCAACGTCCACGATCCCGCCCACACATATTCTTGCACAGCGGGCAGAGAAACAAAGCCAATCGTCATATTTCATACACCGCTCATGGCCGTTGTTCCCCCAAAGCTTGATGTTCTCGGGCCGGCCCGGATTCTCGCTTTCGCAGAATGAGAACCGGGTGCTAACCTTCAGCTCCAAGGTCAACGCCGCCGGGGAGGTGGTCGACCATCTTGTACGCCCGGGTATCGCACGCAACTTCGTGACCATGTCGTACGATCAAGTGGACCTGGCTATCTCAGGTGCATTGATGCCTCGTTCGTACCCTTTCAGCCCACCACCTGCACTCCCATCAATGGTCAAACTATCGGACTCGCAGCTCGCGGATTTGCGTATGATGGATGCGGTCCGTGCCAGACTGATAAACTACCGCTTCCGGCTGGGCGTAATCGACGCGTGCAACGACCGCGCCGAAATCAGACGCTTCGTGACACCGCAGAACATCGAGAGCCCCACGATGCGCCCGACTGAGTTCCGTGGGTTTCCCGAATTCACGTACTTCACCAGCAACGCAGCTTCCTTTGCTGTTGGGGCACGGGGCATGGTTGCAGAAGCCATGAAGGTCGCGTGTCGCACCGCCTCTCGGTGGTGCGCCGAGCGTGGCGTCGAGGTCCCTCGCCGCACGGCGTCGCCACTCCAGGCCCCGTCCGAGGCAATGCAGAAACTACTCGCGCTGCGAGACGAAGGCTGTTACGTCGACGTCGGGGCCGTCACGGCTCTGGCGACAACGATGCCCATTGCAAACTACAGTCTCCATCCCGGCGCGCACTGGTCGATGGCAGCGCCCGAGGGCGAGGGCTATACGCGCGCGACGTCTCCCCTGCGGCGCTTCTCCGACCTCATTGTGCATTACCAGATCCAGCGCCACCTCCTCGGCGAGAAACCGTACTTCGATGCAGCGTACCTGGAGGACTACATGCAGTGGCTTGCGGCGGACGACCGGCTGAAGCGCCGCTCAGAGACCCTCCATCTGCGCTCGTGGGTGCTCATCGCTCTGCGCCGGTGGATGGCGGCCCCACGCACAGACGTGCCCGACCCCCTGGCCGACCTGCACGCTGTGGTGTTGAAAGCGCCGCGGAACAACTCCGTCCGGAACGAGACCGAGTCTGAGGTGCACATCCCCGCGCTCGGGATCGGAGGAGCGCTCTTGGGCGACTCACGGTTTTCTGACTGGAACATTTCGGCTTCGCTGCCAGTGAAGGTACATGATATCAGCTTGGGAACGCGCCCCCGGTTAGAGTTGCGCATCCGATAAAAGTAATTATAAGCGGCGCGACTGACTATGTTAAAAGGCCATCTGAGCCCATAATTACTGTAGCTATACAACACCCCTGCTCTCAGCGTAGCTGCTCATGATTGCACTGCGACAAGGTATCGCATCCTCGTTCCAGGGGAACAATGCAGACGATCCAGATTCGCGAACAATGTCCTTTTTCTGTGCGAAGCGTATGCTGGCTGGCGACAAGGCAGAAACAACTACAAGCTATGTATCAATGCACCGCAGAGCGAGGCGTGGGTGGACGGACTGGTCATATGCTTGACAAGTTCCTATCGCAACGATCGCATCCTGCTCTGCTTCAATTGAGTGCTCTTCCTCAAAAACGACCGACCTTGCCCCATTGTGGCGCAGTTTTTTATGGCATAAGAAAAAAGACCGACCGTAGTACACGATTTGTATCATACGAAGAGGCGGCAAGACGAAGGGGAGAAAGAAGAAGGAAAGACAAGCACTCATCGGCTTTCGACATTTTTGGACGCAATATAAAGAAAGACCAGATGAGTATTCACGTCTCGCACGGGGGCAGGAGGTGATGGGGACGGACTGGTAAGAGTCTCGGCAGGTTCCTCCTTATGCCTGCCGACAAAGAGACTCAGAATGTGGATATAAAAGATAACGAAGATAGGCCTACATGGGTCTAGAGGAAGTCTTCCGCCCGCGCGCGTTTCTTGCCTCTGGGCTCTGCGTTTTCGGCCGGGGGTAGCGGCCGGGGTACGAAGTACTTCGGATGGAAGGCACGCTTCTCTTCCTGCCAAAAGACGACTGTCAGGTCTGCATCGAGATGATGAGGACGGCACGTACGACCGAGAAATTAGGGTCGCCTCCCACACCATGCTCATCCTCATTCCCAACGAGAATCGAGCCCTGTTTCATCTCAGGGTTTGTCTGCATCTTCGACGGATGGGGCAAGACAGGCTTCATCGGCTGCGAAGACTGCGGTGGCTCAGGGTGCGGAGTCGACTGGGAGGATCCTTGCCCAGGCGTCGGCGTTGTATGCGACGACGGCTCAGCTGGTTGTGCGCCGCCTTGGGCGGTAACCGCGGGCACAAAGCTCGGAACGGGCCGCGGCGGCTGAGGAGGACGGGCGCCTGGAGGCGGGGGTAGACCGGCACCAGGCGGGGGCGGCATCAGTCCAGGAGGTGGAGCGAATCCAGGTGGAGGCATCATCCCTGGAGGGGGCATCATACCGCCCGGGGGCGGCATAGGCATGCCCGGAGGGAGCATCCCAGGCGGAGGCATGCCTGGTGGCGGGAAAGGGAACATGCCGGGTGGAGGGCTAGGAGAGTCAGGAATTATTAGGGAAAAAGACAACAGAAACCTAACAACTCACCCAGGGAAGCCTGGGAAAGGCGGCATTCCAGGAGGCGGCATCATCGGGAAGCCCGGAGGGGGCATCATCCCGGGAGGAGGCATGGCGGGCTGCGCGTACGTTTGGGGACCGGCACCATAAACAGCAGTTGCACCCGACGAGCTGGAGGACGACGCATCTGCGGATGCGCCCATGAGCTTTTTGTGCTGTTCAAGAAGATTCCGCAACTCGTCTTCGGGGATGGGCTTGTTCTCGATCTGTAATCAGCGATCCGTCAGTGCCGTACTGAAAACTGCAGACGGAAGGCTGGACCTTGGGTCTCTTCGCCTGCGGAGCGCTTATGCTACCTGGGTTCAATCCCAACTCGATCTCCTTACGCCGCTTGTAATCTGCCACATCAGGGGCTGGGATACCCTCCATACCGAAAATCTCAATTTCGTAGCCATCACGCATGGGCAAAGCATTTTCGATGCGCGGAAGACTGGATGATATCAGTGGGATGAGGAGCTCCATGATAGATAACGCACTTTTCTGGTTCCAGTTTATGCACCTGTTGGATATGCACCGCCAAACCACCGGCGGTGTTCAACCGCCTGGGACACATATTACATTTGAAATGCTTGGCTTTCTGGTGCTGCATGAGGACTGGAGAGGTGTCATAAGGGAGACTTGAGCAAGAAAAGATGCAGGAACACACCTTTCTCATCCTCGAATTCTCGCTCGCAGTACCAGCACCAGGGGCGAATAACCTAGAAAATTGGGTAAGGCAGATGTCATTGAACAGAAACAAGTCGACAGTACATTCTTATTCTTCTTCTTGGCCATGGCGTTGAGCTTTGGCAAGAGCGTCAGAGAGTCGGCAAACGAAGTGTGTGACTCGGGTCACGTCACGACCGCAGCTCGTCCGACGACAGCTCGTCACCAAGCTTTGACCAAGCTGCAGTGCCGGCTCTTGGCTAGCTCCTGCGACGAGATATCCAAGCCTTGTGAACGCTCCTGCTGGCCCAATTCCCGTAAAATGGTGCATAAACTTCAACTACTGCCCCCTCCAGGTTCCTTTGCTTCTACTTGTCTCCTTCAAGTTGCAACTTGCAAATCACTCTTGCCTTAATCCATGTCAAGTTCCTGCGTTCCTACTAGTCTCCCAAAGTCAGACACAGGACCGGGGAATAACTCCCGTAACTCGAGTATCCCGTCTGATGCGTGAACCATCGCGACTTTTCCCTGGCAATAATCGCGTACCCCGGTCCCCGAAATGGAAACTTTGGAAGCATGGGCTCAGCTGCCCTCGGCAGCGACAAGAGAAATCTGGCGCTCAGATCTAAAGCCGGAACCAGGAAGCCGTAGACCGATGAAAGATAGGTTCATGGGTCTGTCTGTAAAACAATATCAAAGTTTGCTATCGCTGCATTACCATTTGGTTTCGGCGGGCAGCTGCGATAATCGCGCTGAGTTGAACCAACCAATTATTATTAGTCCGTGCTCTTTACCTGCAAATGTCCAGCGCGGAGAGAAATCCGGATTTAAAACTCTGGCTCTACATGTTTTCGAGACTCACAGCTTCTTGGTCCGACGTCAAAGCTTCGTCAAAGGGCCGAGATATATTGAGGCGCGTGTGATGAAGAAAAGCATAGGAAGAGAATCTGCAATGCACATATCACTGCTCGATCGCGAATGTAGTGGACTTCTTCAGTTCAGACTCCTGGGCCTGAGTGCCTTTCCGCCACCAGATCATCTTCTGAAAATCAACACCCTCATCCATTTTGTCCTGGACAAGGGCCTTCAGCTCCTCTCGGTCATCTCGCAGTCGGAGAAGAAAGCCTGCGAATTGAAATGCTTGCCCAGGGGACGAGATATCGAAGCTGCAGATGTTCCGCTCCATCAGATAGATTCGCTGCGGGCTTTCAGCGTAAACCATCGAAAAAACCGGGGCGCCGTACATCTTTTTTCGTCGATTTCCAGGCCATGATGACGGAACACTGACTGCCATATGTTCTGAGGCAATAGAAGGGATAATTTTCGATCCCGAGAGCAGCGTAGAACGACACCGTGGATATTAGATTCATTCGCGCACTGTACGCTGCTTTGCCTTGCGGGTTCCCGCGCGTTTGGTATTGTGCGGTCGCATGCGGGAGGATGAGGTGGCTCTCGGATGAGACAGTGTTCGATTCACTCGGCTGTATGGCTTTGGGTAGTTCGGTCTCGTAGGCGGAGACAGAGATTTGCAAGGAGGCGCAGTCAACCGCAGAGGAGTCAGCGACCCTTACTGTATCAGCAGATGTGTTGTTACGGGCGGGGTTGGCACTCTCAACTCTCGTACGGCACTTTTCACCGACTTTCGGGACCCGCTCCGCGTCTATTGGATCACAACCGTCGGTTTTGTTTGCTGCGAAACTTGACTTGCTCCTGCATATCATGCTGGATTTAGCATTGACAGAATCCATGATCCCAGCCCCGAGATTCGATGAGTCCGAAATGGTAAGGAAGAGCATAGCATCTGTCTTCCCGATTGCAGGTTCTTTATTGGCGCGATATCGGAGCCTTGCCTTCACTTTACTGGCGCCCCAGGCCGTGACGGTTGTACGGAACTCGGAGGCTTGGACTAGCGCAGACAGCGCCTTTGTACCGACGACAAGTTGTTCATCGGCTGAGGCTGACACTGCTGCGATGCAGAGTTGATAGCTTTGCTTCAATCGCTTTGTCTGTTCGCTGATGAACAACTCCATCTCGATCTCATCAAAGAGATCATTCCGAGGGTATTGGATAGTATGCTCCAACCTGAAAAGAGAGAGGTCATTCCATTATTGAAATGAGCGCGGAGACAGAGCTTATAATTACATGACATAGGGAGACACTGTGGGAAGAGATGTCAATCAGGCTGATTGACAAGTCAATCAGGCCGTGATTTTATCTATCAGGCCGAGTGTGCCGGACTTGATTGCTTTTCAGCTCGCTCACCCTGATTGCATATATGTCAATCGGCGTAAAAGCAATCAGGGCAAGTGACTTCCGAAGAAATCTGCAGGCATCCCTCCCTGGCTCGTAGCGCACATACTTGGCAAGATAGAACAAGCTTGGCTATATTTGTTTCGCGTCATCGTGCCAATCAATGCCATCAGAAATTTTGCTTCCGCACCCAATCGATCTCGGCCGCTTCCTCACAGGATCTCTCTGTCTTGCTCTCTGTTTCTTCAGGCTTCGGTATCCACTTGGGACTTGGGCGACCCATCTTGTCTTGCTCTATATTAGCCAGTTACCGGCAGCCTGAGGCCTCGTGGGCCTGTGATCTGCCCTGACCTGCGTCGGACTCCCACTCTTAGTAGCTCTCTGTGATGGCTGGCTCCGAGGATACACGACGATACTGTCGGTGTAAACCTACCTGTGGGAAACTACTTGCTACGCGAACACGCCGGGAGCATTACACAAAAGTTCCTCGCTCCTCCATCAGACCATCGCTATCCCCTATCCGCCAATCCCCGGAATCTCCGGACGCGGGAGCCGCTAACGACAACCAGCAGTTTCGATCTGACTCTCCTGGTGTACGCGAGCCCCATAGCCATCTAGATCCTGCACACCCGGATATTCAGATCGATTTCGAGCCTGATGGTGACGACCCTTCGGGAGACGAAGAGATGCCCGAGAGGATGGATGTTGATTCCGAAGACGGGTCCAACAACTCTAGCTTCCGTGGCTCCCCCATCCATGAAGATGTCTTGGATGTGGCTGATGTCGATCCGTGGAACGGATTTGATGAATTCCAGGATCTGGACTTACCACTTTCTATCGAGGAAATGAAAAATAGACTCGATGAGATGGTTGGACCAGACCAAGAAGCAGAGCTCTGGGACGCTAGTGAGTAAAAATCTCTCAATCTTACCTTGTCAGTGAAACCCGCCGCACAGGAAATACAATCTTATCGGAACAAGACCGTGATAACATTCGCGCGTTCAAACTCAAACTGGTATCGCGGATGCCAAGAACAGCTTATAATCAAATGGTCTATGCCTTCAACCATAAGATGGATCTCAGCAGTGAATGGGTTATGCTCCATCGAATCGCGATCCTTTCCTGCATCGAACCAGTCTGGTATCACTGCTGCATCCAATCCTGTGCCGCCTTCACTGGCGCATTTTCCGATCTTGCAGAATGTCCGTATTGCGATGAACCACGACTTTCTCCCACCGGAAAGCCTCGCCGGATGTTCTGCTATCTTCCCCTCATTCCCCGTCTTCAAGGGCTCTTCTTGAATCCAAAAATGATCGACCGACTTCTCTATCGCCACAACTACACCCATGTCCCTGGGTCAATTTCCGATGTTTTCGATGGCGAGCACTACCGGAATCTTCGGAAGCAGAACGTGGTTGTAGATGGAAAAATGTTGCCACACAAGTACTTCTCAGGCCAGTTCGACATTTGCCTTGGAGTCTGCACAGATTCCTACCTCCTCTTCAAACGCAATCGCGGCGGGCCTTCTGCTACCCCCATCCTTGTCCAGAACTACTGTCTCAAATCTGAAGTGCGTACGCACCTCGATAACCTCATCAGTCTTGGCACGATCCCCGGCCCACGAACCCCAAAAGACATGCACAGTTTCCTCGCCCCTTACGATGACGAGTGTGCATTATTGGCGATTGGTGTCCCCACTTTTAACGCCGTCACCCGAGATTTTTTCCTCCTTCGCGGATACAACATCTTCGAAATGGGAGATATCCTGGCTATTGAGAAAGCCCTCAATATCAAGGGCCACAACGGATTTTGCCCCTGCCGAACATGCGAGATTAAAGGTGTCCGCAATGTTAGCGGTGGCGAGAAAATCTATTATGTGCCGCTCACTCAGCCAGACGGACGATCTTGGGACCCAAATAATCTACCGATGCGGTCCCCGGCACGACTTGCGAAAGTTATCGAGACACTCTCCCTCCCTACGACCACAGATTCCGAGGAGGTGCCCCGAATCACTGCCAAGTCGAAGGAGGATATCTCGAAGTACCATGGGATCAAAGGGCTCCCAGCCCTTCGCCGCGTCGGCTCTCTGCATTACGGAAAGTCTGCACCATGGGATGTGATGCATCTCATTTTCGAAAATAACGTGCAGAATCTGGTCAAACTTTGGAGCGGCAATTTCAAAGGGCTCGACACCGGCACTGAAGACTACGAAATCCCAGAGGAAATTTGGGAGCAGATCTGGCAGGAAACTGCCGATGCAGTTCAACATCTTCCAGCTGATTTTGTTCGCGTTCTAGGAAGTAACCCCGCCTACTACACAGCCGAGGCGTGGTGCTTCTGGTTCGTTTATCTCGCCCCAGTCCTTCTGAAGGGAAGATTCTCCGATCCAAAGTACCATCTACATGCGTGTCAGTTCTCGGACATCATCAAGTCCTGCTTACGCTTCACAATCACGCACACGGAGATCCACGAACTGAGGTGCAATATTATTGACTGGGTGCGCAAGTATGAAAGGTATTCAAACTCGACTCGTTGCACTTCAGCTACAAGCACTAATATCTGCCAGATATTATTACCAGCATAACGAAGAGCGCCTCTGTGTGTGTACTCTGACAGCACACGGTCTATTGCACATCCCAGATGACCTTCTATTCTGTGGGCCATCTTGGACTACGTGGACATTCTGGATGGAACGGTATTGCGGATTTCTCCAGGCCGGCTTGCGATCGAAGCGGTTTCCCTGGGCCAATCTCAACAATGTTGTCCTCCAGAAGGCCTATCTCGAGCAGCTCGGTGCTAGATATGACCTTGAAGATGAGCTTTCGAGCCCGAAAAAACCAAAGGGTGTTCTCTCGCGCTCAGAATTTGTTTACGATGGCTGTAAGTTCCATTTTAAATATTGCTTATTTTATCGTTGAATGCCTGTCTATGCTAGATCCGCAGGCCGTCTTACGACTCCCATACAGACGGGACCATATTCCCGACGAGCACATCCGGATTCAAGTGGCCAGCTACTTTGCAGCAGTTCTGGGCAAAACACGGAGAGAGGTACTCGCACTCCTTCCGCAAGTGATGCCGAGCTTTGGAAAACTCCGCATCGTAGATGGGGATTCTATCCGGAGCACGTCGGCCTGTGGAGATGGATCAGGTGCAGAGCGGAATATGTCCTTTATCCGGGTATGCTTTTTTCATTCCATTCGTCTCCACAGCTTATTCCCCTCAGTATGAAATACAAACACGGCGCATTGTGTCGGATCCATGGGTATCACAGATATCATATGGCCGGCTCGAACGAGTTCTGGTATGTATATTTCCGAAGTCGAAGGTACTTGGACCGGTCTCTACTAAGACGCGGCTGCTGGCCGTCATAACTCCATGCACGAACACGCAGGGGAAGGACGCCTCGATCGAAATTACAACATACCGCGGGATGGGAACTTCAATTGTAACAGATCTTCAGTCAATTGTTGCAGTTGTGGGAAGGGTGGAGAGCCGCGGCCTATGGACGGTGATTGATCGCACTGGTGGACTCATTCATCCGGAATTTGTATCGGATGATGAAGGACTAGAGCAGATAGATGATGAGTAGTACGTAGTGACAATAGCTTACAGACTAATATAGAAGTCTTGTTTGCATGATGGCTGGGTAGACAAAATGAATATATGTGGCTCGTTTTAAGCTCCCAGCCTACCAGGCATGCTAATTGCGCAACACGAGTGGAACAGGAGGGATCACCGCGGTACCGCATCAAAGCTGCTGACAGCCACGTGACCGTGTCACCGCTTCCTTTCCTCCGCCTCCCATGCCTTCCAAGAAAGTCCGGAACTCCACCGCCGAGGAGATGCACGCGATGAGGGACATGATCAGAAAGAAGGATGCCGAGATTGGTGTGTCACAGTGCCATATCGCTGCAGAAACAGCTCAAAGCACCGTGTAGCGGGATTGCGGCGCGCTGCGGAAGAGCGCGAGGCTGCAACAAAGAAGCCATTGCGGCTCATTCCGAAGCCAAAAGGGCAGGCAGGACGTCCCGGGAGCGTTGGGTATAACCTCCAGGATGAAATGACTCTTGCAAACGAGGGTCCCCGCTACTTCCGTTTGATTGCAAGTCCTATTCCCTCTCAGGTTAAGTGCTTCTGCTTATCGGTTGCAGCGCATTATCAAGGATCAGACCCACCAATATCTCGATGTTACTAAGACAATCTCTAGACAGGACAAAACACGACTCGACAAAGCCATAAATCTGGTGCGCAAATGCTTCATATATTTCTGATACTTTTATCATTGTGGGGACTCTGACTGGCTCCTTATAGATTGCTCGAGCGGCGCCGTTCTTCAAGAAATTTGAAGGCCTTTGGCCTATTCGCGACATACTTGCAACCTATCTTCGGAATATGCAAACCCGCCGACGCAAAGATCTCAACCTGGAAAGCGGAAAAGCCCCAGCCGAAGTTGTCGACCAAGACGATGGTGAAGAGGACAATGACTATGCCGACACAGATTTGAACTTCGACGACATGGAGACCGACATCGACAACGAGACCGCCCCAGCCCCCACTCGCCCTGGACGGAAGAGAACTGTCAACTTTCGGATTGCTGATTCAGACGTGGAGGAAGAACTTGCAGTGTCAGTAAACAAGAAAGTGTGTCCATTGCTGTGCTCGTGTTCTCGTGCTGATTTTTTCTTGCCAGAGTGCGACCACGAAGGCTTCGAAATCGAGTATTAAAGAGCCGGCAAGAAAGAAGGTGAGCAAAGCGGTTCTCAGGCCAACCTCCGAGCGCTACTTGATATATTTTAGACGAAGCTCAATCCCGTTGATACGACTGGTAGCGGACCAGCCGTGTAATCACGCTTTTTAGCGACTTCTAGCATACGGCTAGAGGACTCCCGTCCGGTGATATACAATTAGAACCAGAGCTGAGCTCCGCGCTGCTGGTTGCGTATTAATGATGCTAGAGGATTCCTATTCTGAGGATCTGTACTTTGACTCGGTTCGCTACCAAATGGGAGCCAGACAAAGACAGTCCTAGAAGAGTAGCGAGCTCCGACAGATAGAGTCAGATCCTAGTGATAGGACGTGGCTTGCCCTGCAGGCTAGATACCATACCCCGGAGATATATACCCAAAAGCTCAGACACCCTTTGTGTGGATCATGCATTACCAGGAGACATAGCAGATAGCGAGGTAGCGAAGTCATGTTCGAAGTAGCGAAGTGACCTAGTACCACAATGACGGACATTGGACCAGTTCGCTACACGAAGTACTGTGTTAGCGAACCCTCTGTACCCAGTAGACCAAGTGTCCGGCCTCACCCGGACCATCATGGGATCATGTCGATGTACCGAGAAGTGCGCAAGCACTTTCGCGGGATCTGCACAGTCCAAAAGGGGAATTGATTGTCGATCGCGATTTTCAATATCCTTTCTGGGACTGTGCCGGGCGAACATGTGGGTTCGAAACCAAGCCGGAGGGAGACGTAGAGCTCTGACAGAGCTGTGGGACGTAATCCTAGCGGATTACCGACCAAGCCGGCCTAGTGCGTAGGCCCGGCAGGAGGAAGACGTGTTCGCGAACCCGCGGCATGTCCGCGATATATCCAATATGGCTCGGCTGGTCATTCGCGCTGACTGGCAAGATGCCGAGCCTCACCAAGGACACTATACAGAGGACGCGTGGCCGTTATATTCCGTTCCGAATCCGTTTCATTACTCATTTTCCTTTGTCCTGTTTACTCATATCAGTCTGTCATGTATTTAGCGAAAACCTATAAAATAGCACGTAGAGCACGCATTGCAGTAGTTCATCCTCGCCCCAGGAAATAGCCCATCAGCTAGTTCTGTCCTAAAGGCTTTGGTGTCCTCTGTATCTGCGGAGATTTGTGTACCAAAAACATATCTTTGTCTTGATTCATTAACAATTTCGCGAACTTGAGATTTATCAGTTATAGCTAACTGCTGATTCCTGAGCTTGCAAGGCTTCTGGTGGTACACGCTATTGTCTCGTGGAGGGTCACGGCAGCAGTTCCAGATAAGCACACCTCGTCTCGTGGAGGGTCACGGCGAGAATTCGATAAAGTCCTCAGTTAAGTTGCTAGAGGCAGGCGGCCGTTACTATTGGAACCTGTGCGCGTTTAGCAGCCTGGTCATATTTCGGTTAGTTGGGCTATTGGAACCTGTACGCGTTTAGCAGTCTGGTCGTAGTCGTTGTTCCCTTGCCTGGCCTGGTCAAGCGCCCGTCAGGAAGCCGTTCACGTCCGTGTTAAAGTCGTTGAGACTTGAGCCGGGGAGACTTTCACAACAAAACATCCTTACACCCGAAACCCCTTGTCTGTGTTTTCGTGTGTTCGCGATTGTTCTTCGGTTGGTAGCTACCTGAAGCTATTGTAATCTCGAACTTAGTTCTACCAAAACTTGTCGAGTCGATACTTGTCCCACTTCAATAAAAGAGAGAATTCATCTTATCTGTATACTTCAGAAGGATCCGAACTCAATCTTAGCACTTTGTACTGGTTGTAGTGAGTTGTGTGTGTGTGTGTGGGTTTTGTGTTAGAGTCCGCTCTTCGCGAAGTCACCATTCTGCAGCCCTTACTCAGGTGCACCGTTTCATCTGGAGCCCACCGCGAGGGTCCAATTTGAATTTTCACTTGTGGAAAAGCCTCGACCTTGATAGGTTGAAATAGTTCTTCGGAACAGACCGATATCTAAAAGTAGTTTCCTTTTGGAAAACACTTCGTGGGCACTTTTATAAAAATCATAAAAACCCATATTTCCGTTATCACACTGGCTTGGAGGATTCCTTCAAGTACATCAGGAGATAGCAAGGGGAAAAAGCGTCAGCAGTCAGTCAAATCGACCGCAAGCGCCTCTTCTCAGACCACAAAGCGGACTACCAATAATTCCGCAGTTGCTGGATATAGCGACTGGGATCCTGCTGGAAATCCAGAATTAGCGACTGTTACGCAACGCGGTAGAGATAAAGCACGCTCTCAGACCGAGAACCGTATAAACGCGAATTTGGAAATCCAAACTCGTAGAGAATTGTCCGTGCCGCGATCCGCTAGTAGACCTTCAAGTCCACCTGCAGAACCGGTTCAATCTCGAACTACGAGTCCCGAAAATCCTCGCGAACCTACCAGTTCTAGAGGACCCGTGACGGCTAGCATTTCGAACTCGCAAGCCAACACAACCCCGATTATTCAAACAGCACCAGTGTTAAAGATGGTCATGGATAAATCGAAGCTGCCATATAACTATGGTAGAAATGCCCTTGAATTTGATGGTGCGGACCCAGACACGCTAGAAAAATACCTCGACACCTTAGAGGACATTTTCGATACTGTCAAAGCCACCACAGATGAAGAAAAAAAATACATCGCGATTCGCTATTGCGTTGTAGGCACTGCTCGAGAATGGAGCGCTTTCGCTACCTTTGCACCTGGCTCGACTTGGGGGGAGTTTAGAGAAGAGGTGATTCAGAACTACCCTGAGTGCAGAGAGAGTAAAGAGGGATCGTTTGCTTTATTGGAGAAATTGGTGAAGAAAACCAAGCGCTCGCGCGTTGGGTTTGAAGACCAGAAAGACTTCATGAGCTTCTCGCGAAAGTTTAGGGCTGAAGTTGATAAGCTGATTCACCCGAATGCTCGCATCTCGAACCGCGAGATCACAGCGCATTTCCTGGAATGCTGTGAACGTAGCCTAGTGACCGCTATCCGCGACAAGTTACGGAATATGTCACCTGGCAGTTTGCCTTCTAGTATTGCCCTGATTTCTGCAAAGAAAGCAGAGGCAGATGGAACGGCCACTGTCAGCCAGCAGAAACTGCTTGACACGATGAAACACTGGACTAGTAATCGTGACGATCGCTTTCTCTGGACGGATATGTTGGAAATTGCAAGTGAACTTGTGCAGGATGATGCAGTACCATTTTATGGTACGGAGACATCTCACGAGACCACTAGAAAGACGGCAGCGAAAACCGTGATGATTCAGGAGAGAGACTCGAAGAGAGATCCTGAGTTAGTCGACTTGATCGAGGCATCGCTAGCAGCTGGTCTAGATAGATTGGGTGCAGCTCATCACAAAGATATGGTCGATGTGCAAACAAAGATCGCTGAGCTACAAAAAGGGCGACCACCAGTCGCGGAGCCTGCTCCAAGACGTTGGGGGGAGCCTGAGCGCCCACCTATGAACCGACAGCCGGGGATGTCGCGAGAATGCTTTTATTGTGGGAAGCTTGGCCATTTCATTGCGGAATGCAAGGAAAGACATGACGATATTGACACTGGTGTCATTAAAGTTGTGGATGGCAAGACATTTTTCTATGACGGTAGACCTATTCCAAGGGAGCCCAGAAATAAACCACAAGCACAGAAAGCAGCGGAGTACAAAGTCAGACAGTCTATGAATAATAATCTGTTTGCCTATGATTTCTCGGAAACCTATTCATATGAGGTTGAAGAGAATACTCCGGCATATGACTCCAGGGATGATGAAATCCGTACACTGCGCGCAGAAAAAGGGCAGATGAGGGTGATGCTTCAGAGCCAAGGAGAACGAAGCAATAGTACTTCTTCTAGTTCGCGAAGGGCACCTGAACCTAAGGAGATCCTATCCAACCCTAAGAAACAGATGCAGCAGTTTTTGGAAGCTCATTGGGATAACAACCATAAGCAATTCATCTTCAACCAGGACGATGCTGGGGAAAGCTCCGAAGTCGAGGGTTTTTAGTCAGTTCGATGAAGGAAGCTCCGCGACGACGGAAGCCTCCGGAGAACGCGCCTGGACCGTCGAAAAACCAACCAGTTGTACTAGTACCTAGAAGGTCACCTAGGGCTGGAAATTCTGAACCGCTAGCGGTAAAGAAGTACCCTGAAAAAGGGGTTCGCGAACCAAGTGGCAAGTCCGCGAACCTGCCAAAAGAAAAGCCACGACCTGAGGAGGTCAAATCTAGACTAAGGGCAGCCGTCGAGGAAGTCACAGATTCCGAGGATGATTCCGACCCAGACATAGCGACTGCAAAAAGGGTAGCTTTCGAGCTCCCTTTTAAGGACGTCACGCCGCTGGGCGAAGTAACTCGCGAACCGGTACTGCCTCGCAAGCCATCAGATAAATTCACGGAGTCACAAAGAGTGCCAGCCAAATCGAAGGCTTATAGCCTAAGATCGCTTCTTGACGAAGTCGCTTCAACTAAAGAGACTTTGGACGGAATCATGGAGATGGTAGTACCCGTGAAATTTAAACATCTGGTGGGCGGTTCTCCTGCCTTGCAAAAGGGCCTGAAGTCGCACACGACCAAGACCAGAAGATCACATTCCAATCAGGAGTTGGAAGGTATCTTACTGGCACAGAAGATCATAGACGCAAGTCCGCGAACTGAAGTCACTAGTTCGCGAACCGATGAATTACCATTTATGGTGAATATCGAGTCTAGTGAAGAACTGGACGATGATGCCATAGATATTCATGATCTTCCCTTCGATCAATACATCACGATTTTGACACAACAAGTTGGAAACTTACCGGAAGGAGCTGTGATCGTGGGAGACCCCGTATTACAGTATCTCGAAAGTTTGTCTCCAAATGAAGAACCCAAGCAGGTCTATGTGGCCATGAGTTCTGCATCACTTCGATGTGTGCATCCCGTTATTAATGGCGAATGCGCTGTTGAGTCAATTTCAGATAGTGGTTCACAAATTGTGTCCATGTCAGGGGAAGAGGCAGCGAATCTAGGCGTAGCTTACGATCCAAGTATTCAGATCATGATGCAAAGTGCGCATGGCCAAGTCGAGAAAACTTTGGGCCTGGCACGAAACGTACCATTTAGGTTCGAGGACCTTACGATTTATCTGCAAGTCCATATAATTCGTAAGGCACCTTATAAGGTTCTGCTTGGACGGCCTTTCGAGATTTTAACCGAAAGTGTCGTACGGAACGCAAAGGATGGGAGTCAGACAATTACAATGACCGATCCTAACTCTGGAAAGCGGGTTACTATTCCCACTCGTCCTAGAGGGTTCATGAAACAAGCAAGGCCACCTAGAAGCACGTCGACTGAAATACCATCATCAGAGATAAGCCAGGATTTTTGAGTATATTCGATGAACTCGAAGGCGAGGGAGAATTACTAACCGCCTGGGACTATGATGATAAGGGTATGCTGGTCTGCGTTGGATATGGAAGACCAAGTAACGGAAAAACGGCTACTAGCGAGGATATGCGGAATGCATATCTTCAAGCAGCAAAGGACTATGTCAATAGAGATGAGCCGGCAGCACAACTATTTAACGATTGGTTGGGCAACACTAAAGTTGAACATGGGACGGAAGTCTTCACGTTCAACGAGGTGGCAGGGCCATCTGAGATCCTACCAGTAAACAAAGCTGAGGGGGAACGGACTCGTGAGACCGGTTCTCGAACCGAGAACATGAGTTCGCTACTTCAGAAATCTGTTAGCGATTATGGGGAGACGAAGTCCAAGCTACAACATTCTATCCCAGCTATACCTAAAGTACCTAGAGAGGGGGCGACACCCACGTCTGTCTTTCTAGGGAAGAAGTATAAGCCTGTGGATAAGAAGATAAAGCCAATTTTGACCGAGCTACCATCCAAGTTCAGAATTGAGCGAAGGATAATTGGGGATCCATTACAACATATGCCAGTCCTGAATACCCATCCACCGGAGTACACTCCGATAGGTCGGTATACAGAGGAGCGTCGCGATATGATTGACGCCATACATAACGATGATTTGCTTGAGCCCGAAGAACGAAAGTTGATGCACCACTTTATGTCAGTGCATAACCCGGACTTCGCCTGGGAGGAAAGTGAAAGGGGACGATTCAAACATGAATTCTTCCCGCCTGTGGAGATGCCTGTGGTGAAACATACACCATGGATCTGTTCACAGATTCCGATACCACCAGGGCATTTTGAGGAATTCTGTAAGAATATAAAGTCAAAACTAGACGCTGGAGTCTATGAGCCTTCGAATTCTTCTTATAGATCCCCAATCTTCGCGGTAATCAAGAAAGATGGCAAGTCGCTAAGAATTGTGCATTCGCTAGAGTGTTTGAATGAAATAACTATTCAACATTCGGGTGTGACTCCTGGGACAGAGACTTTAGCGGAGCATTTCGCTGGTCGTGCCTGCGGGGGAGCACTAGATATGTTTGTCGGTTACGACAATCGAGACCTCTCTGAAGGTTCGAGGGATTATACTACCTTTCAGACTCCGTACGGAGCACTGAGACTAGTTAAGTTGCCAATGGGATGGACCAACTCGGTTCCTATCTTTCATGATGATGTAACATTCATACTGCAAGACGAGATCCCACATGTAACGATTCCATATATCGACGATGTACCAGTTCGCGGACCAGAAACTCGCTACGAGTTACCTGGTGGTGACTATGAGAGAATACCTGAAAATAAGGGAATCCGGCGTTTTATCTGGGAACACTTCCAGAATTTAAATCGCATAGTAAGCCGCATGGCTTACGCGGGTGGAAGTTTTTCTGGTAAAAAGGCGATATTGTGCAAAGATGAGTTCGCAGTAGTGGGACATATTTGCACATACGCTGGTCGAATAGCGGACAAATCTCGAATTGCTGTAATCAACAATTGGGGCAAGCTCGATAACTTTTCACAAGCTAAAGCATACTTGGGGACAGTTGGAGTGCTTCGCATGTTTATTAAGAACTATGCAAAAATAGTTGAACCAATAAACAATCTGACTAAGAAGGCTGTGCCTTTTATTTGGACCCCAGAACATGATAAAGCACAAGAGGATGTTCGCGAAGCGTTGAAAGATTGCCCAGCTTTGAAACCAATTAACTACAATTGGGATTCTAGTGTGTGCCTTCAAGTAGATACTTCTTGGAGAGCGGTTGGGATCATAATTTATCAATTAGACCCAGACGATCCATCCAAGAAGTACTTCGCTAGATTTGCCTCGATTACTCTATCAGACAGGGAAGCTAACTACTCCCAGCCTAAGAGGGAATTGTTTGGGCTAATGAGAGCACTTGAAGCAATGTACTACTGGATATTCGGAGTGCGCAAGCTAGTAGTGGAAACGGATGCGCTGTATATCAAGGGAATGCTGAAGAATCCTGGAATGGGTCCTAATGCAACAATCAACAGATGGATTGAAAAGATCCTGATGTTCCATTTTACGTTGAAACATGTGCCTGGCGCAACATTCGCACCAGATGGGCTCTCTCGTAGAGACCCACAACCTGGAGACGAAGTGTTCGCTAACTCGGAGGAAGGTTACGATGTTAACCCACCACCATTGGATCATGAGACCGTTGATGAAACCGGTCCTCAGCCTTTGGACTTCGAGGAATTCAAGCATCTGATAGATACGCGGGGTGGTTACCTTCAAGTAGCGAATTTGGCAGTGTCCGCGGAACAGTTTTGCGAGGAGGCCGCTAACGCAGCCGAACTCGAGAACATGATTTCGCTACATCGCGAAAGGGCCTATGCCATGGAGGGTTTGATTGTCCCACAGTATATACAAAGCTCAGAACCGTTGATTCCCGGTCTGGAATACAAATATGATCCTGATAAAATTGAACCTTACGTCGAGAAACATCGATCGGAGGGAGCCAAAGTTCAGGATCAGCGGCTCGTAATATTACGCGAATGGTTGGAGGACCCTTTAGCGAAACCTAAAGGCATTCCAGAGAAAAATATGCAGCATTGGATGCGATGGGCTTCCCACTTCTTTTTAAGGGGGGGGAGGTTATATAGAAAATCGCTAGAATCTGCACATCAACTTGTAGTAGATAAAGAGCACCGAATGTATATGATGAAGGCATCGCATGATAGCCTTGGTCATAGAGGGTTCTTCGCTACTAAGGAGTTGATAGGCTTGAGGTTCTGGTGGCCAGAATACGAGAGGGATGTCAGTTGGTATGTTCGGACTTGTCATATTTGTCAAGAACGGCAGAAAACACTACTACGCATTCCTCCCGTGGTCACACATACCCCAAGCATTTTTCAAGAAATCCATACCGATGTAATGATTATGGGAGCCGTAAGCAATGGTCACGATAAAGCAGTCGCGGCGAGAGACTCCTTGACTAGCTGGATCGAGGGAAGACCTTTAAAGTCGGATACCGCACAAGCACTTGGAATGTTCTTGCTTGAAGATATAATCTGTCGTTGGGGATGCCCAGCTAAAATTATAACGGATAACGCGAGACAGTTCAAAGCTGCTGTCGAATGGCTAAAAGCGAAATATGGGATACCTAACATACAGATATCACCATATAATTCACAAGCCAATGGCAAAGTCGAAAACGGGCACTTTGGGACACGCCAAATCCTGTATAAAGCAACTGGTGGTAATCCAAAGCGTTGGTTTTACTTCTGGCCACAATACTTGTGGGCAGACAGAGTAACTATTCGAAAAGGATTAGGCTGTTCACCTTTCTTCATGGCGACAGGAGCACATCCAGTGCTACCCCTCGACATAGAAGAGGCGACATGGCTGGTAGACCTACCAGGCAGAGTCCTAACGGACTCTGAGCTGATTGGATTCCGAGCACAAGCGTTAGCTAAACATGTTGATCATGTAGAGGCAATGCGTAAACGTGTAGAGGAAGCCAAACGTGTGTCAGTACGAAAGTACGAAAAATACCACATGCATACTATAGTCAACTTTGACTTTAAACCGGGAAGACTCGTCCTAGTCAGGAACACTCGAGTCGAGAAGTCACTGGACTCTAAGATGGAGGCTCGCTACTTGGGTCCTATGATAGTTATCAGACGGACACAAGGAGGAGCATATCTTATTGCAGAAATGAATGGTGCAATGTTACACGATAGGATTGCAGCGTTTAGGGTTATACCCTATGAAGCGCGTTATAGCATTACTATCCCAAAGAATATTCACAAACTCATAGATCTGTCGCCAGAGGCACTCGCGGAGTTGGTTCGAGACATGCCAAAGCCAAATAAAGCCTATGCAGGCCCGGACTTGCAGTTCGGTAAAATGAGGCTAAGCACGGTTCAAGAGGAAGACGAGTCCTCGGAGTCGGAAAGTGAGGAAAATGTTGAAGTCCAACGCTGGGAACCAGAGCCTGAAAAGGTAGCTACAGGTCCCAGGCGCTCAACACGACAGAAATCGTAGTTAGCGAACTTCAACATTCGACTTCGCGATTCGCGAGAAGTCATAAATGAGCGGTCAAACAAGTGGATTGACACGCCGACTATGGGAAAACACAAGATACGGTCCGTGGACTATGTACTGTTGAAAGTACATACGAAATTTACTGTTGAAGTACGTGGGCAACGGAACGAAACTACAGAACGGGGGAACTCTAGAAATAAAAATCAGAACCTTCGCTACTATAAAGTCGAGTTCGCGAAACTCACCAGGACAAGCGGAACGAGGTCGTCATCCTCGTCCATTTTAGCATCAAAGTCTGCTTGCAACTTATTCAAGTCGCGCACGTAGTGTGCGCGAAGTTGAATATGATGGTGGATGCGATAGTTACATTTGTCGATCGCACCCTCGAGCTCTCCCTTCCGAGTCTCGAAAAACTCGGTAGGATCAGTCGAAGCAATATGCGCTGAAACCAGCTGCGAGGCACGAGATAGAGCGGCGTCATCCAGGAGCGAAATGGGTGCACCAGCGTCTAACAAATAGAAGTCTGGGTCAGAACTTGAAGGGAGTTCGCGATGTTGAAAAATATAGCGAACTCACCGGGCCTAGCGACGTCTCCGAGGTCGGACTCAAAAGTGTATACGCTCCCAGAGCGAGGCCGCTTGCGAGGAAAATCTTGAAGAGACTTGGCCAGAACCTTGACGGCTTTCTTGTAAGAAGGTGCATGCACATTGAGAAAACGATGGCTCTCGTAGCCAATGCGTACCGTTTCCGGACGATTGGGCATCTGGTGCTTGGAGGCCAGCTATATTGCATAAAGACTTGAGTTCGCGATTCGCGAAACACGAAGTAGCTAAACATACCTTGGCGTTCGACTTGCGGATTTCAGCTGCCGCAGCGAGCACAGGGCGAGATGGAGTGCCACCCGCGACCGCAGCCGCTACTACGGTAGGCTGGGCCGTCGGAGTGACCTTCAACACGATGGGATTCGTCACCACAGGCTTGGGCGACCGACCGAAGTGCAAGTTCGGAGGAACGGGCTTCGCGGACGGGATCGTGCCAAAAAGGAACGCCTCAGTCGAGGTATCCATCTGGAGATCGACGAATTTCTTGAGTACCCATTTGAGCCCTGAAATAGCGAAACGCGAAATACCTTGTCAGTAGACGAGGTAGGCTGTGTGGAAGCGGACACACTCTTGTCGTCATCGGATTTCTCGGCTCCCTCATCGTCCGAATCGACGATGATGGCAGGGGAATTGACCTAGCAGGGGGAGTAAGAAAAAGCGAGATAGCGAAATATTATAAGGACGCACCTTGCCCTTTTTCTTCTTCTTCAGCTCTGCCTTTTCGGCCTTAGCAAGCGCTTTGGCTTCGGCCTTCGCCTCAGCCTTGGCCTCGGCCTTGGCCTCAGCCCTAGCCTTAGCCATGATCGCGGCCTCGCGCGCAGCCACGCGCGAAGCCTCGATATAGCTAATAATGTTGTTAAGGTCGCGAAACACTTGCTTAGGATAGGTATAGCCAGGGAGGGCCGTGTGGAAGTTGAACAGGTCCGCCTTGATGCTGAAGATACTCTCCCTGGTGGAAGTATTCTTGTCCTTCGCGATAAGATCCTTGAACGGCTCGAGTGCAGCCTGTAGCGAAGGCGTCAGCACTATAAACTGAGAAAATAGCGGACACGACGTACACCAGCTGAAGCAGCGCGCTCTAGGGCCCGAGTGCGTCCTGGAAGGGACGGCACGTCCGTAGGGACCTGCGAGTAGTCGACGGCGGCGTATCCGAACGCAGTGAGAAGCTCCTGGTAGACGGGATTCTCGGTAGCGGAAGAGGGAGACATGGTCGCTAGATTTTTGAATGGCTCCACGAATATTGGACGGCCCTCTTTATAGGAAATATAAGAGAAGTCGGAGAATAGCGGATATTTGTCCAGAAACGCGTCGTCAATGGTCAAATGTGGATAGAGAGACATTTCGAGAATAGCTATCTACCCTGAAAAGGATGAAACCGGGGACGGTTTCTTCTTTTAGCGGGGGGAGAGTAGGGCGCCATGTGGAAAGTAGCGAACAAAGCACGCAATACCTGGCTTAGAAAGAAAATTTCGATGTGCCATGCGGTAGCGATGTTTCGCGAAAACCTCGACAAGTCCAGAAATGGAAGTTCGCTACTTGGCAAAATAGTTGATCGGAGTTGAGCCAGGAGCCGAACTGATAAGATCGGCAACTGAGCCTATCAAAAGAAGCAAACAAACCGGTCGGATCAAAAGATCGGCGCTTCGAGAACAACTCAAGTACAAAACGGGTTACAATGGAAATTCGCGAAACGTACTTGGCTGTGCTCATGATGTTCCGAAAAACGTGGACATAGCGGGATAATGATTATACTGTCTCAGGCATATGAATCTCGCTAAATATAAAGTTCGCTAAATCAACATTTATGCGTCAACTGTAGAGATTAAGGACCGGATCGCTACCGGACCTTGAAAGAAAAAGATGGATAATATCTTGAACCTAATATTGCCAATGTATGACATGGGGAGGTAGAACTATGCCGCGACCTGGTATACAAATACCAGGTAGCGAACCGGTTTAAATCCTTGAAGTTTCGACTTTATCGAAATATCGCGATTCGCGATATCACGACCACGTGATCAAACACTTGTTCTAATAAAGAGTTCGCTCTAAGTTGAAAATTCGCGGAAACGTTAAAAATCCAACTTAGATAGAATTCAGACGTTTAGAGCAGAGTCAAAGCAGTATAGATTGGTCAAGATATTTAGCGAATCACAAACTGTTCTCGAACTACTACCAACTAAGCTGTGAAATCGCGAGATACACAAGTAGAATGCATGTGTAGCGATTTAGCGAAGAAATGGTAAGTAGGAAACAGAGTGTGATGAAAGTCCAGTAGATGTCAATGCGCAAAAGAAAAATAAGACGCAGCACGGGGGGACCTAGTCCTCGTCCTCACCCGGGGCGTCAGGCTCCTCGTCCGGGACGTACTCCTGCTCGTCCTCTCGCTCGGGCTCCGGCTCCTCGTCCTGCTGCTCCTCCTCCTCGTCCTCGTCGTTCTGCTCGTGGTCCTGCTCCGCGGGTTCCATTACCACGTCCGACGGCTCGTTGGGAAGAGTAGTGTCGGGATCGAGAGGAGGCGAAGAGCCGCGATCGCTGGACGCAAGTTCGCGATCTGGGCTCGAGGGCTTGGCCAGCAGCGTCCCTGGAACAAACGACGGCCGCGAAGGCGACGATGGCGGCGAGGGGGCCGGCGAGCTCGCAGTGGCGATCGATGCGATGGGCGGCGGCAGGACCAGGCGACTCCTGTCGCGAGTCGCGACTTTGGACGCCGCGGGCGTCGAGGTCGCGACCGGCTTTCCCGACGTTGAAGTCGAGGGTCGCGGGGTCTTGGGGGCACCTTTGGGGGGACCCTTGCGAACTGCGGCCACCGCAGACGACGACGCCGGAGGTCGAGATGGCGGCGGAGGTGGAACCATCGCGGGAGCTGCGGCCGACGCATCCTTGGACCCACTGGCGCGCGGAGGCACCTCGACGAAGACCTGAGCACGGACGCGCTTCGAGAACGGGCGCACGCGCGGAGTCGCGACCTTTGGCGGTGTAGTCCCATCCGAGAGTTGAACGTAGGGAGGGTGGTCGTCGGACTCCTCGAACTCGATCTCCTGGAGGGATAGGCCATGAGACAGGTCTGGCGGGTGGAAGACCGCGTGGTTGGGGTCGACCTCGACCAGCTGAGGCGTCCCAGGCTCCGATACGATGTCCACGGGTGGTCGACGATCGAGGTACTTGCGCGTTGCCGTCTCGCGAGTGATATCCAGGCGCGCGAATAGGTCTTCGATAACTTCCATGAGCGCGGGGTCCTCAAAGCGATTCGCGAAGTCCTGCGGACGGAGTATCGACCGCGTCTGGAAATAGAAGACCGCGAACTCCTCGACAGACGTCTCGTAGTCGCGATATTCGATGCTCAGGAGGCGGTACGCGAAGTTGACACGTCGCAATCCTTCGATCATACGCGACAGATGAAGGAGCAAGTCTGAAAAAATAGGGTTAGCTAGCGTGTACAATTGGAGTGTGCACCACGCACTCGGGTTGGAAAGCGACAAAAATCCTTGCAGCCGTTCCACGGTCTGCATTCGGACGCGGTCGTTCATCGAGAACGTACAGGCGGAGCGGTTGCTGGCGTGGCAAGGCCAGCAGGCTTTGTTGAAACCACGGAAGACGCAGACGATGTTTCGCGAGGAGCAGGTGGTACAGATGAACAGAGTCTGTACCATTTGTTAGACTCGCGATATATAAATACAGATTTATAGTGAAAAGGGACTTACAAGATGGAAGTCCGGGGGAAGGATCCCGCGCATGACCATGACTCGCGGAACGATCGGGGTCGCGACTTGCGTCGCCGAGTCTCGCTTCACTATAAAGAATAAAAAGTGTTAGCTAAAGTAGGAAAGATAGCGAAAAGTGGCCGACGTACCCGCATAAGTCATATTGTGTTTAGCGAGGACCTTGCCCAGCTCCTGGAGAGGGTCGTCCTCGTTGGCGGCGCCGAGGGTCGTAGAGATCTCCTCGATCTCTTCGCCCTCCTCCGAGTCCTCGACCGGGGTGGGAGCCTTGGGGACGGGACGGGCTTTGGAAGTCGACGCTGTGGGCGTCGGCTTCGCTCGCGCGGCGGGAAGAGGTTTGACGGGGCGCGCGACGGGAGTCGCGACCTCCTCAGCCTTCTTCTTGGAGCGCGTGAGCCGTTTCTCGATAACCTACAAAGGCGCATTTAGCGAACACTATAAAAATCAAATAAAAAACAGAGAAACTTACCTGTTTTGAGGAAGACGCCTGGGGAGGCGTAGCAGCCGCCACAAAGGAGGGACGAGCTTTCTTGGACTTTTTAGTCGGGGGCTCTGGCACGTCGAAGTCGAAGAAGGACGCGCCGCCTGCGAACGGGTCAGGCTCGGGAGGGTCTGGCACCACGAAAGAAGGATCCAAGGGCGGCTATATGAAGATATAGTGGTCAGTGGAGGGTTCAAGGCGGAGGCAACGAGACATACCTGTAACAAGGGTTCCCTGTGCCCTAACGCAGTGAACGCCTCGTGAAGGGGGAGCCAGTCCATGCGCTTCTGGTTGTCGCGCATCCGAGAGGACCCGTAGATAACCGCAACCTGGAAAAGGAACTGCTCCACAAGTTCGTGGTCGCGGTTCAAAGGCTTCCGCGGGAACTCCTTGCGATGGGCCTCCTAAACAAACAACGTGGTAGCGCGCGTTAGTAAACTATCCAGCTAACATGGCGCGTTGAGAAACGCACCATGTAAGGGATGAACTCCAAGAGATGCAAATAGACGCTGGCCAGCGAGACATCCTTGACGGTGGCCTTGGAAAAGAGACGGATAAATGAGTCCAGGTCATAGTCGCGAATGTGGCGCCAGTAGTCGACGTCGGGGTCTGTGTTGGGCACGACGTCGGGCTGAGTCCGTTTTGACATTGAGGAGACCAACGCAGCGAGCGTAATACGCGTCGCTGGGCAGGAGGATGGTGGGGGACTAAGGGAAAAGAGCGCTCGCGCCCAACTCATATATTATATGGCTGCGCCATATTACGTATGAGAAGCGCATCGCGACTATCCCAAATAGAGACCCACCATTAAAACATATATAAACCCAAAAATAGCCGATGGGTTCCGCGAAACGTGGTGATGCCGCAGCGGGTCTAGAACTACCGAAGCAAAGGTAGATAGACAAGGCGCTAAAACGAGAGTCCGCGAACTCACTAGGTTCGAGGAGTGCTGGAGGTGGTGGTCCAGGGTAAAGGGTGACAAGCCCCTAACTCTCAGCCATGATCGACCATGCATAAGTCCGAAAAATCAGTGATGTCACGTGACATTGACATGAGTTAGCGAGCGGAGGCAGATTTAGCGAAGTCAAGAGCGATCTTGACTTCGGTGGTCTAAAAATAGAAGTCCGCGATTCGCGAACTGCAAAACATGAAATCAGGTTGATGATGGTGAAGCAATTGGACAGTCTTCAAAAAGAGCACAAAATCAATAAAAAATTTGGACGTCGAAAGAAGCTATCATTCTTAGACCACTAAATGGGCAACCGAGGACGGTTGATATTTAGTGAGGGGGAGATGATACGACTGGTAGCGGACCAGCCGTGTAATCACGCTTTTTAGCGACTTCTAGCATACGGCTAGAGGACTCCCGTCCGGTGATATACAATTAGAACCAGAGCTGAGCTCCGCGCTGCTGGTTGCGTATTAATGATGCTAGAGGATTCCTATTCTGAGGATCTGTACTTTGACTCGGTTCGCTACCAAATGGGAGCCAGACAAAGACAGTCCTAGAAGAGTAGCGAGCTCCGACAGATAGAGTCAGATCCTAGTGATAGGACGTGGCTTGCCCTGCAGGCTAGATACCATACCCCGGAGATATATACCCAAAAGCTCAGACACCCTTTGTGTGGATCATGCATTACCAGGAGACATAGCAGATAGCGAGGTAGCGAAGTCATGTTCGAAGTAGCGAAGTGACCTAGTACCACAATGACGGACATTGGACCAGTTCGCTACACGAAGTACTGTGTTAGCGAACCCTCTGTACCCAGTAGACCAAGTGTCCGGCCTCACCCGGACCATCATGGGATCATGTCGATGTACCGAGAAGTGCGCAAGCACTTTCGCGGGATCTGCACAGTCCAAAAGGGGAATTGATTGTCGATCGCGATTTTCAATATCCTTTCTGGGACTGTGCCGGGCGAACATGTGGGTTCGAAACCAAGCCGGAGGGAGACGTAGAGCTCTGACAGAGCTGTGGGACGTAATCCTAGCGGATTACCGACCAAGCCGGCCTAGTGCGTAGGCCCGGCAGGAGGAAGACGTGTTCGCGAACCCGCGGCATGTCCGCGATATATCCAATATGGCTCGGCTGGTCATTCGCGCTGACTGGCAAGATGCCGAGCCTCACCAAGGACACTATACAGAGGACGCGTGGCCGTTATATTCCGTTCCGAATCCGTTTCATTACTCATTTTCCTTTGTCCTGTTTACTCATATCAGTCTGTCATGTATTTAGCGAAAACCTATAAAATAGCACGTAGAGCACGCATTGCAGTAGTTCATCCTCGCCCCAGGAAATAGCCCATCAGCTAGTTCTGTCCTAAAGGCTTTGGTGTCCTCTGTATCTGCGGAGATTTGTGTACCAAAAACATATCTTTGTCTTGATTCATTAACAATTTCGCGAACTTGAGATTTATCAGTTATAGCTAACTGCTGATTCCTGAGCTTGCAAGGCTTCTGGTGGTACACGCTATTGTCTCGTGGAGGGTCACGGCAGCAGTTCCAGATAAGCACACCTCGTCTCGTGGAGGGTCACGGCGAGAATTCGATAAAGTCCTCAGTTAAGTTGCTAGAGGCAGGCGGCCGTTACTATTGGAACCTGTGCGCGTTTAGCAGCCTGGTCATATTTCGGTTAGTTGGGCTATTGGAACCTGTACGCGTTTAGCAGTCTGGTCGTAGTCGTTGTTCCCTTGCCTGGCCTGGTCAAGCGCCCGTCAGGAAGCCGTTCACGTCCGTGTTAAAGTCGTTGAGACTTGAGCCGGGGAGACTTTCACAACAAAACATCCTTACACCCGAAACCCCTTGTCTGTGTTTTCGTGTGTTCGCGATTGTTCTTCGGTTGGTAGCTACCTGAAGCTATTGTAATCTCGAACTTAGTTCTACCAAAACTTGTCGAGTCGATACTTGTCCCACTTCAATAAAAGAGAGAATTCATCTTATCTGTATACTTCAGAAGGATCCGAACTCAATCTTAGCACTTTGTACTGGTTGTAGTGAGTTGTGTGTGTGTGTGTGGGTTTTGTGTTAGAGTCCGCTCTTCGCGAAGTCACCATTCTGCAGCCCTTACTCAGGTGCACCGTTTCACCGTGCGCTCAATTTCTCCGTCCCCACCACCCGTCCCCAAGAAAACCGCCAAGGCTCTCTTGAACCGCTCAGTCCTACCACCGCTGTCTTGGAGCGATCTCCCCTCGGAATGTCCTACTGTTATGTGCGGACAATCCCTCCCCGTCGAACCAAGCGCTCCGATTCTTGCTCTGTTCAACCGACTACAGACCCTCACTGAGCAAGTTGGACCGACCGGAAAAGGTGTTGCGTTCTTGAATCTCGAAATCTGTGACGCCATTACCCACGAGAAGAGTCGCGACAAGCATCTCGAGGCGGGCGAAGAAAATAATTGGCCGAACACCATCGATTTCAGTGCTTTGCCCCAACGCGTTCTAGACCTTCGTTCCAACATCATTGCCTTGCTCAAGTCCCCCAAGATCCTTGGCACATCTACGTCGTGGACTAGATTCTGTGACTCGATTCGATACAAGATCTTCGCCTTCTGCAAGTCATCATCAAAGATTAACTTCCCTGGCGCGTTTTCTGTTCGTTGCTGTGGCTAGTGCGTCTTTCTTTCTTTCGTTCATTCCTAGCTTGCGATAATGACCGTCGCTTTCAAGTTATGGTCCCAAGGGCGAATTTCTCATCAACTCGACCCTCGTTCGCCTCTTGTCTAAGAATGAGGAGAATTGGAGCAACGAGCTCTATGCTACTCTTAACGAGATTGTCTCGACCGACAGCGACGACTTCGACCGCTACGACGAGAACTCGAACCTCCTCAACCTCAAAGATTTTATTTCGTTTGTCCTGACACCTTTCACGGCTGCTCTGCTAATATCGGAAGATCGTGGTGTATCCATAGAGGAAGCGGATACCATCCGGGATACTAGCAGCAAATTCGGTGAAGTTGCGCATCCTGAAAATGATGACGACACAGAGTTGGATGAGCTTCATCGCGCCAATATAAGAGCCATGAGGGCCGCAAACTCAGATAATGTGTTCTTCACCGAGCCAGCCCGCTATCGGAAGAAATCCCACTTGGTATGTGTTCATTTCAGCCTATGTATGCGAGTTCAACTCGATTTATTCCAGGCTGATTCGCCCTCTTTTCGTCCCTCCACCTCCAAGGATGAGCAGAAAGTGGTGAGCTTTTATCTTGCTTGTTTGTCACTTATCAGTACGCCCAGGACAAGTCGTCTCCGCTTAAGCCGAAGTCATCGCGGCCGACACCCAAGCGAACAGGTAAAGCTCAGAACACAATCTCGCTTGATGATTTTGTGGAGGTAAAGTCGTGCGCTGCCGAGTTGAGCTTGCTTATCTATCTCCCAGCCCAAACCAAAGGTCGTAGACAGTAGCAAGAAGCGGAAGCGGGATGCTAAGGTGCGTGTCTTATTCCGCACTGCTCAAACAGGTAGCCTAAATATTTTCCAGGCAAACATGAGTGTTCAGAGCTCATATGGCACGCGCTCAAAGGCAAAGAAGGCACCGTGATTCTTAGATTAAATTTGCTTGCTACCTGGCTCCAGCATGTACTGCATGATCCCGTGCTATGAGAAAGATTTTAGATCGCGTTCTATGATTATTCAGGCTGGGAAAGGACGAGATACAAATGATACAATCATCACCATGTGTTGCGCCAGGTTGAAATAAACTGGGATTTGTTTGACAAATTGCACATGGGGGAGACTTACCGAAAATAAGGGGAAATTATTGAAGACCAGGGGGTATAGTATGATTCCAATGTGATACTAATTTGGAACGGCAGAGCCAAAGCCAGCATGCATATCATGAAATGGACCGTCGAACACTCCCGCACGTGATCATATCATGCGAGGGTTTTTAATTATATTACTTGCTGTTATAAGTTCTCAGAGGATTCAGAGCGCAATATCTCTAATTATCTTTTATCACCAGATCCCAGGGGCAGACAGTGTAATTTTGTAGTATTTGTTGTGCAGTCAGTTGAGAGCGGACATGTGTCACAAGCCATGTGATGTGACTCTCTTGCTCTCTTCGACCATCGTCGCACCTCGGAACACCCTCCATGCTCTGTTATCGCCCTCATCTCGCCTCCGAACCCCTCCCAGATGGATCTTTGATGGACTCGATCCTCTCCTCGCGCACTCTGGACGTGGATCCGATACAAAATAATGAAATACGTGATTTAGAGGCTTTCCACCAACAAGGCCGCAGAAAGTTCTTCCTGAGAGGCTGGGACGGACTGGAGCCTACCGGGGACATAGTATGTGATGATATCTTTGTTTTAAAGCCTTACTTCGCCGTCTCTATCCCAGGTGCAAGCCCTTGGTCGCCTCACAGCCCTCCTCTCGGGCAGCCGAAGCCAGCAGTAAGGGAGGGACACGAGCTTGCGCCCCTGCCGTTCCCGGGATCTGTGTTCGTCCCCGCTTTCCTCTGCGGCGTGGCAGCGGCGGATATCTGCGCTCCTGCAGGTGCGCTCCCTCGTCAGTTTCGTCCCTTTGCGGTGCTGCTGAGTCCTCCTCCCATAGAATCCTCCCCGTGCTATCAAACAGCCCTTGAACGTGGATTGACCATCCCCTGTAGCTGCTGCCAAGAAGCCTGCCACGGCTGCTACCACCGCGGAAAAAGCCTGCTACCGCCCGGGTCCGCCGCCAAGTCCGCCGCCGCGACGAAGGTGCGTCACAACCTCTCCCATCCGGGATCTTGTTTTGGATCTTTGGATCAAAGCTGACCCTTACGCCAAAGCCCGTTGCGTCCGCTAAGAAGCCAGCGACCAAGTCCGCAGCGGTGAAGGCCCCCACGAAGCTGCCGTCACGTTTGCCGCTAAGGTTAGTTCCCCTTCCCTTCATTTCTTTTGCAGCGGGGTGAACTAATCCGTGTGCAGCCCGCAGGCTCCGCCTGCGCCCTCCCCGGCGCCAAGCCCGCCGCTGCGCCCAAGAAAGCCACCGCCGCCACAAAGCCACAAAGGCCGTCAAGAAAGCCAAGCATGTTTTCTCCAGGCTCGTCACCAAGGCGCGCATCGCGCGGCGCACGCGCTTCGGGCTTGTGCAGCCGCGGCTGACCACGGGCAACGAGGTCCTCGGATGGCGTCCTCGGATGGCGCAGGACAAACGAGGAGACGGCCGATCGTTGTCCGCAGCGTCAGCCCGCGGACGCGGCGCAGGAGGGCCTGTACGATGTTACGTGAACCTACGCTGCTAGAATCACGGCTGATCATCTGCGCGCAGGAACTCTCCTTGCTGATGACCGGCAGGGGGCAGACCTTCGACGTCACGGCCGCTATCGACCCCGCGGCGGGCAAACGGTTGTCGGGCTCGGCTTCGTGCCGACCGGGTGCGTGCCCTCCCCGCGCGTACTCTGCTCATACGAGCGGCAACTTTCAGGTCGTCGCATCGGGGCAGGCCGTCCCGGGCGCTGCAGCTGATGGTAACAACGCCGCTGCCAGTGGTGCCACTTGTGCACCGCACGACACAATCCGACCGTGTTGCGGCGCTGGCGCAGGAGGCGCCGGGCGTAGGCGAGCGGGGCGTGCAGCATATCAAGGCTCAGCTGGTGTGTCCTGTCTCTCACTCCTCTCATCATCACCTTGCTTATCGTGCGCAGAACTACCGCGAAGGCTCGTACTGATCAGCCTTTGACATCTACAACGAGCTGCTGGACTCGGCGCCCGTGCGTGTCCAGTCCTCCTCCGTCGCATGTGATTCACCGACTGCTGTCCATGCCCAGACAGCCGAGGAGCAGGTGGACATCCTCACCAACATCCAGGCCGCGTCCGCGCACCTCGACTTCGTCAGCACGCGACCTTCGCGCACGCATTCGACGCGCTCCCGAGGGCGACGCAGGCGCAGCCCGAGAACGCGCCGCCGTCTTCCGCGTCGACCGTACAGCACGCCGCGGCGCCCGCGCCTGCCCCGCTGGCGAAGCAGAAGAAGGTTTGCCTGCTGCCAGGGGTCGTGCTGGACGTCACGCCTGCGCCGGACCCCAAGCGCTGGCTCAAGAAGAGCGAGCGGTCCAACTTCGGCAGAAGCGCTGACGGGGTAGCGCGGGCGGGGGCTGTGCGACGCAGGGGAGGCACGGAAGGTAAGCATTGGGTACTTGAGTTAGCGTCGACAGTCTCAGCTAACCGGCATTTTCTGTCGCAGCTGTGGGAGTCGTCCCGTGAGACCTCTGGCAAAAACCTCAATATCTGACTCTTGGTGCGCCTTCTCCCTTCATTCAATTCGTTGGCTAAGGCGTACATCAACAGCTGCTTATCAAGTCTTTCGAGTCCGGTCAGAAGAACACAGAGTGAGGATCGATCTTTTCTTTGCACCCTCCGCCTGCTTACTTGACTCGCAGATGACTTGCGCACATGGACAGCGGCGACCTTTTACAGTAATCCGTCTCATGTAATATGTAGCGCTATATGAATATATTGGTTTAAATCAATCGAATGGAATGATATATACAACCAGCCCGATTGAATGACATGCCTCAAGCTGATTGAATGAAGTGCCTCAAGCTGATTGAATGAAGTGCCTCAAGCTGAGTGTCCATAGCAACCATGCTGATTGAATTTTTGGCCAAAATTCAATCAGCGTGAGTGTCTGTCCTCACTCGGCTTGATTGAGTGCACACTTAAGGTGATTGATCGGACTCACTCAACGTGACTGCTTCCATACAATCATCCGGATTGAAATCCCTCCCCACAGTGGAGATATAATCCCGGTGCCTTGAGCGTAGAAGCGGTATAATAGCGCGTCCCAGTCATTGCGGCTCTCAGCCTCGAGAACAGCAATGTTTCTTCGTTTGGCGTTCAACGCGTAGGAACCAACTGTTGCTGAAAGCAGTGCCGAGAGCTGCCCGAACAAGATGTTCCGATGCGCATCGGTAAGGACAGCGGACTCGGAGGCAGAAGGCAGCTGTTCAATGAGCGTATCCCTGATAGGTGCCAATACTTTATCGACGGGAGGAAGCGTGTTCTGCGGTAAACGACTCAGCGCCGGTACATGTCAGTGACATCCGTCACCTACCTTATCTTTCACCGCGCGCAAACCACACATCTCGTTGTACGAATCGATCCTGGTATTGATTTCCATATGCTCCTCTGTCAAATGTTCGAGGAAGCGGATCCGGCCAATGGTCTGCACTTTACGATCAAACATCCATTCCAGATTCGAGTAGGAAGCTGTCTCAGATCCCGAGGAAATTCCGGGAGCAGTGGAACTGGGATTCACCTTGAAGCAGCTGTATTGACTACAAATGTGGTTTACCAATGCTCAGGGTTTTCGCAGAAGAGAGAATTCAAGCTTACTCTTCTTCAGATGCGGTGTCTTCAAAGAAAGCCGGGGAGTTAACGTCCAGTTGGAGGGGCGGAGGTGTAAAAGGAGAGGATTTTTGGTCAGACAACCTGATAAGATATGTGGCGATAAGCACTTGTCCTCTGAAAAAGGGACGGCTCACATCTGAGACTGATGTACCCACCAGGTAACACGATCTTGCGAGCACTCGTTATCTTCGAATGTTACGTTATCCGAGCGCCAATTGAGGCTATTGCTCTCGCATCCATTTTCTGCACGCTCATTGATGGACATGAAATCAGCTGAGAAGCTGAGAATGAGCTGCGCAAAGGAAAGGGCCGAGAATGAGTTCGTGAAGTCGAACATTCCAAGAGCAGTGTCTGTCATATTTGTGCTGCAAGCAATATGAACAACGGACTAGTACAATCAGACGACCGCAAAGTGACGCTCTTAGATCTCGAGACTGACCGTGGCAGGATCAATCCATGACAGTACAAGTTTCGCGGCGACACCGGATTTTGAGAGCGCAAAGCCGACCACTGGCCCCGGGATTCCCCATACATGCCGCTGGCAAGCAGCACTGGACATGAGGTCGACGATATTGTCGCCGTCGGCAACACACAAGAATGGAAGGGCCGCACATTCTTGTCGCCCCTGAGCCAGTAGAATATGACCATCGAGAGGCACATAGATAGACGGGAGTAGATTGTTTTCTACAATATCGTCATTTTCGCGTTTGCTTTTTCTTTTTCTTTTCTTTTCGCTGGCGCGCTTGCTGTAGCTTTCCCGGTCGCTTTCGTTGTCGCTTTCGTTGTTGCTCTCACTTTCACTTTCGCGATCCGCTAGATCGTCGGACGAATCCGAACGCTCACCAGCAATGCCAGAAGAAGAGCCAGCAGACTCTGTGTTGCTAAATATTTTCACGACATGGCATGCAAGCAGGGCGGCAACACCATCAAACTCGTAGAGATCGGGGGTCTTCGTCCGCGGCCGCACAAAAGGTGTATCCGTCCTATCCAAAATATGTAAGGAAGTGGCGCCCAGGAAATGAGTGGAGGAGGTACATACATTATGACTGTCGGAAAAATCGAAAAAGCCTCATCAGGCCTGACAAAACCTGACGGCCTTATCAGGTCTTGTCAGGTCTTGTCAGATGAGCTCTGGGGACATTATAAAATTTCCAGAATTGTGAGCTTAGGTAGCTCTCCTCCTTGACACGGGAAGCTCAAGCGGCTGGTAGGCGGTAATCAGGGATTGATTCAGTTTTTGCCAAGTGTTTGCCTCAAGTTTGCCTTCAAAATCCTCCTGGTGCCCGTGCTGGGGTTAAAAGTATTCTTTTAGATGGTTAAGACTGTCTACTCGATACGACCATCAACACCAATAGTGAAGGATATTACAGCGAGCTGAGAAGGTCCTAGCGTGAAGTTACCAGATCTTTCCAGGACTCTCCAGGCCGGATCAGGATAGATCGCTTGTATGTATTGCCGTCTGGTTCAACACTCAGTATAGTTAGTCTCGTGTAGTGGTTGAACGGCCGCCTTTTTAAATATGGCTCAAGTCAAGAGGTCGCTGGTTCGAGCCTCATGGTTGCACACTTATAATATATAGTCCGTCATTAACAACTTAGTTAGTTGTAGTTGAACCATTAGAATACAATGTGATAGATTAGAGTATTGTAACTAAGAGAATGAAGTGTCCTTGCGAGTTGACTTCGCAAGGGCAGGAGACAGAAGAAGTTTTGCTTTGCCGGTAATGAGGTCCTGACAAGACCTGATAACCCCCTTCAGTCCTTATAAGGGTCTTCAGGCCTTGTCGGGCATCGCCAGGCCTGGTACCGGGCTTTTGGTGCATATTTAAACCTGACAAGGCACTTTTTTCCTGAGGGCCTGATGAGACCTGGTGAGGCCTGTGTAGGCCTGGTAAGTTGATTTCGATTTTTCCGACAACAGATTTGTCCGCACACATGTGCGCCAGGATCCGTAATAGATTGGACACAAATGGTAGTGCCGAACGAGAAGGACCATATTGAGCCACAAGAGAACGTATATCTCGGACAGTAGAGAGCACCAAATTAAGAATGCCGGATAAGTGCTGTTGCCTTGCTGGATCGCAGGAGTCCGCAGAGGGCGGCGTCCAGTGCAGCTCGGACAAAAGACAATCGGAAGTACACCAGGAAGGCAGAGGCTTGTCTAGAGCAAGAAAAATCTGGCGGATCTCGTGCGGCCATGCAGAGCAATCCTCGATAGAGCCAGCACGGTGTATTTCGACTGACAGCAGCGGTGCAGGACTCCGAAAGTTCATAGATTGATGCCACAATCTTCTGATAAACAACAGACAATACTGCGGGCCATCCACCGATCCACCCTTGCAAATGCGTACCCGTCATCTAAGTACATTCATTAAATTTGCTCACTATAAACGATGCCCTCGTAAGGAGCACACCGATGAAAGACTACGTATAAGAATATCTCGCACTAATCGAACTTCCTGCGACGATAGTGGACAGTTTTAGGATCCTTCGGCAGCAGGATGAGTGTCTGCAAAAAGTGTCTCAGGGAGGATGCTGGGATACGAGGGAGCAAAACGAACGCGGTAATTGTGCGGGGGTACGGGGGTGGTCAGCTTCAACTCCATGCGGCGGATGAGGGTTGCGATGATGGTCCCGACTTGCAGATACGCGAACTGGGTGCAGGTGGCAGGTGAGAAGCGAGATATAAGAAGGGGCCAAGTACACACCTGCTCGCCGATACACCGGTGCTTACCCGCGCCAAACGGCTGGTACGGGCTGTCCGTGCCCTTGCTGACCGCGCCGAACCCATAGTCGATCTTCTCGCCGTTCTCGTCCGTGTACGACTTGAGCGCCTGCGCGGCGACGCCGTCCACGTCGTTCCACCGCAGGGGCTCCCACTTGTCGCCGTCCTTCCAGACGCGCGGGTCGATCTGCGAGATGAGCGGCGAGGCGAGGACGTACGTGTCCTTGGGGACGATGTACACGCCATCCTTGGAGGGCGCGGCGAGCGTAGTGGGAACGACGACGTCCTCGCGCACCTGACGCATGATGCTGTGGATCGGGGGGTGCACGCGCAGCGTCTCCCGCACGCAGGAGTCGAGGATGGGCAGGTGACGGAGGTCCTCGTAGCTCATGGGGCGAAGCGAGCCGTCGGGGTTGCCGAAGTGCGCGACCTGCTCGTTGTACAGTGCGTCGCTGCCAAAGGTTGGATGAGTGCTCTACATAACAAGCGCCGGACTCACGCGATGTCGGGGCGCGAGGCGAGATGAAGCGTGGTCCACGCGAGGGTGGCGGAGCTGGTGTGCTGGCCGGCCATGAGCAGCGCAATCATGATGTGCGCGATCTCGTGGTCGCGGAGGCTCTCGCCGCTGCGGTACGTCTGGTCCTGGAGCGACGCGATTATGTCGTGCTGGTGGTCGCCGTCCGGGTTCTGCTTGCGCTTGGTGATGATGTCGACATAGAAGTCGCTCATCTTCTTCTGCGCGCGGTCACGTTTGCGGTAACTCGGGAGCGGGAGGTTCGCGAAGAGGAAGTTGAGCGGCGTGAAGCCGCCGTCGAGGTCGGCGTAAAGCTCGGAGAAGGACTTGTCGAGGTTTTCGCGGACCTCCTTGCCTTGGAGCGTGCGCGACGCGGTCAGGATCGTGATTTCCGCCATGGCGGCGAGCGCGTCGAAGCTGCCCCACTCGTTGATGTCGTTCTGCTGGTACGTGCGGAAGCCCGGGTCCTTATTGAGGTACTCCTCGACCTCGTCCTCGACCATGCCCACGTACGCGCGGAAGTTCTCCGGCGAGAGACCAAATTTGACAAACTTTTTCTGCTGCATGAAGACCTCATTCGGGACGTCGTAAACAACATCTTTGCCAAAAATAGGTGTCGTCAGATGCTAGCCTCAATGTCAGTTTGGATTCCGACGCGAAGAATCGACACACACCGTGTACGCGCCCTCCGCATTGAATGCGGTAGATTTTCCGCCAAGAATAAAGTTATTGCCCTTTGCGCTCAATGCGACCGTGACCTTGCGGCCGAGGAGAATGAATGTAAAGACATTGCCGTACTGCGGGCGCGTTACGCGTTAGCGCGCACAAGAGAGTCGCCAACCACACCCACCTTTTCCTGGCACGATTGGAAGAAGTTGATGGGGTCGTTGCCGTACCAAATGGCGGAGCCGACGACGGGGAGCCAGTGGAAGACGACGGGCGGGTCAGAGGCCTTCTTCGGCGCGAGTTTTTGCCAGAGAACGTTGAAAATCACGGCGAGAATCGGGGTATTGACAAGAGCGAGGATCAGCCAGCGCGAGGACGGCACTGTATGCGCCTGGGCGAGATAGCCTGACCAGACATCCGCTAGAGGATTCGAGGCGTTCAGAGCGGTATAGGACATGGTGGTGGGGAAACAGGCAGCCTGCTACGTATATATGTCGCCACTTTTTTTTATCGAACGATTTCGGCCTTCGATCATTTCCGGTTTGGTGCATACGCGGCGTAGCGCGGCGTACATGACGGTCTCGTTATGACTGGTCGCGCCTGGACGCTGGTCCGAGTCGAGATATTTAACTGCATAGACGACCTCCACAACCTCGCCAATCGTTCGAGTGTGCTTTTCGGACATGATTCGACATCTACGTAGGTGCGAGTTGGCGTGCGACTCGGACCCCGGTACGCTGGCTATTCAAAGTATCCGGGACCCACGTTACCGCCGCCGGTAGGCTGGGGACCTGGACTGTGAGTAAACGTGCTAAGCCGGGAGCAGGGGGTATAGTCGAGTATAGTCAGGGACCAGGCCGCATTGTAGCCCGAAAGCGAGAGAGAGAGAACCGGTGAGACTGATAAGAGACTGATAAAATCGGTCGACAAGATGGAGGAGATAGGTATCCGTGGAGTTAACAGTGAGGTGCATGCTATCCAAGCTAGCGCACTCTCGCGGCGGGCATGAGATGTGCGAAAGCCTTTCGGCGACTCGACCCAGAGTAAAGCGGTTGAAGGTTTTCCGATTGCAAGCTTGCCGAGGCTGCCGGCCCAAAGGACTGGTCAGTGGCGTAGTCCGACCGATTCAAGGAAACACTTTAGCATTGAGGCACTTCTTGAGTCTTGAGGCCTCTTGAGGTACCTAGCTACAGGAGGAGTATCAAGCATTCACGTATCAGGCCCCCTTCAGCGGCAATTGAACAGTTTGAAGTTAAACTGAGGTGAGAGATTAGACAGCTTTCGAGCCAGGCGGGGCAGGTGTGGGCCGTGGCGTCGTAAGACAGGGGGAAGTGCTAGAAAGCGGTTTTGCGCTGTATGCGGAATCAAAGAGGATGCTTGTTCGACGGTGAGTCACGGTGGACAACTGTGGTATGATAGTAGGTTGTGGGGATGCCTGGCCTCGGCATGCCACGGCAACCCTCGGCAGCCGCGCAGTCGGCGCGGCGGCATTCCGACTCGAGGATTAGATTGCTGGGGTTCCTTTGGGAGGTGGACATGGTAGGCCAGTGGTTTGTGTATCGTCTTATGCCACATCTGAATCGTCGCCTGACGCTCTTCCCACCACTATCTTCCATTTTGTATACTGTAGTGTTTCGACCAAGTGTTCACGGCCTGTGACGCGTGATCCAAGGTGTTCACTCGACAAGGTGTTCATTCCGTGGGAAACTTCCATATATGGCAGGTCGGCCCGGTAGTAACCGGATTTTCAACCTATTTTCGGCCCAATTTGGGGCATTTCTTGCCCTGTGATGCGTGATTGTGCCCCAAGTGTTCAGTTCACAGCCGCTTGTGATGCGTGACGTGAACACTTGGTCGAAACACTACAGTACTCGACTCAATTGGTCCCTCGATTGCTTTAACAAACATGATATCCCTGTCTCCTTCAACTTTATATTATTGATAGGGACACATAACACATAGACTCCAAGGAGCACTTGCTTTCTTGAGAGCCGGGGCGAAACCACAGGTACTGTACTATTTCGATCAATTCGTCAGTGCCTGTGACCTGTGACACGTCGATTCGAACTTCTATGTTCGTAAATCGGCCGAGATGCCTGTGACACGGAAAAAAATTCATAAATCCACCAATTTTATCCCCTAAGGTCTGGAAATAAGCAGCTTGTGCTCCCACATCCCTGGGATATGGTTTATAGCCACAGATTTTGCATTATGAGCTACCTCCGATCATGTCAGATTTGGGTGATTCTGAGGTTCATTTGAACGACTATATTCACAAAACCATGCCAGGAATACTATAGAAGCTGAGATGAGCCCAATCATGAGATTTGTTGGTGGATAACGCGGTGGCGCGCGTGTTAGCGCGCGCCGCAGGGAAAAAAATGGTATTTCAGTGGTTCTAATCGGTCTGAGTGTTCAGCGAAAGCTCGGCTTTCACCGAGTCGGCGCGATGCTCCGAAAGAACAAGCGCGCCGACATTCCAGATCCTCACGTTCCTCGGTGGAACTCTGGAGCACGTTTAGCCGAAAAGCGACTCCCCAAAGGGAGCCCGAATGAATTCGCATCGAGGGGTATAGTAAATACGAGAGGCGAAATTGAGGGTGGAATGGAGGAAGGGAGCGGAGGAAACAGGAGCGAGGTGAGGGAGGCGAAGAAACCGGGTAATACCACAGAAGTAGGGTAAGAGGTAAATGAAGAATGACTAGGGCGGGTAGAGCACGAAACTAGTGATGCATGTCGCTCAGTTTCTGGTAATAAGTACCGACAGAGGGGACGTTCGTACCTAGTGACGCGTGAAGACTTGCGAGGAGCAACGGCTCGAGCGTCTATACGAGCACTAGGAGATACAGCGACCAACTAGACAAGTCTCAGTTAGTGCCCGTCGCGCATCCGTTCTCGAGCGAACGTACCGAGTGACTTCAGCAAGCTAGCGGCGCTGCGACTGAGTCACTGGGAAGCTGAGGATCGGCGACGAAATCTGAATCAGACGAGAGTCTCGAGTCAGATTCCGATAGCTCAGCAACAAGTCTCCGGATGAGACTTACCTGGGACGCGGAACGAGGAAGCGGGAGGTGGGAGCTCCTTCCTCGCACTGACCGTCCTAAGTAGCGAGAACTGGCGGGCCCAAGCACCCAGATCGATGGGAAACACAAAAAGAGCCCGGCTCTGTATTGTGTGCTAGGGCCTCCAGCGGCGGACGCGCCTGTCCCCGACGGGACCAAGCTCCTCTCGTGACCGAGAGATCGGAGCTTGGAGTTCTCGGCCCGGCGGCGTTCTCTGCGAGCTCAAATTTCTTTAGCTCAAGTGCATCGAATATTGGGCCGAGTTGCCTGAGCGGAGTCACGATGCCCACGACCGATTAGACTCGCGTAAACATTCTTTTTAAACCCCACTAATCGGTCTGAGTGTTCAGCGAAAGCTCGGCTTTCACCGAGTCGGCGTGATGCTCCGAAAGAACAAGCGCGCCGACATTCCAGATCCTCACGTTCCTCGGTGGAACTCTGGAGCACGTTTAGCCGAAAAGCGACTCCCCAAAGGGAGCCCGAATGAATTCGCATCGAGGGGTATAGTAAATACGAGAGGCAAAATTGAGGGTGGAATGGAGGAAGGGAGCGGAGGAAACAGGAGCGAGGTGAGGGAGGCGAAGAAACCGGGTATTGCCTAGTCATCGGAACGTAGGATGGAGATGTTGATAATTTTTTTTTTTTTTGGAGTTTGTATGATGGGGTGGAAGAGAAAGGGGAAGAGCGACAGCATCTACGCCGCCGCAGGGAATGCGAGAGGGTCACGAGATGGCCCATCGTGGGCGGAGCGGCCTGCATAGAGCATGGACTGGAGCAGGGTGGGATTTTTACGAATGTAAATTTGGAAGGCGTTCGACGCCCATCGACCAATTGCCTGGATCTGATGCGGGGGAACACCGGCCTGCGCGAGAGACGTAGCGCCCCCGGCCCGCATAGACTGACCAGCGATATCTTTGCCGAAATGTTTGCGAAGACGGGTGATGAACCACGAGCGGGTGGGAATAGAGCCGTTCTCTCGGACGAACAGGGCTGGGTGGTGCGGGAAGAGAGAGTCGCGGGACACGAGGTAACGTCGAACTTTGGCCACGGTGTCGAGCTCCGGATCAGCGCGCGACCGGAATATGATCTGGTTGCCCTCGAAGAATTTATCGGCCTTGTGGCCGGGAAGGAAAAAGCCCACCGACGTGTCCGTGAAGTTCACGGAGTTCCGCCGGATCACCTTCTTCCAATCACGAATGGCGACTGTGTCAGGCCAAGTCAGTTCACCGAGACGCATCAAGCCGTCGAACCCGGAGAAGAGGATCGTGATGAACAAGATGTCGTCGTGGGTGCGGGCCGGTTGCGCTGCATAAAAGCGCGCGACAACAAGAAGATCAGCAGTGGAAAGAGGGCGCTTGCGCTTCGTCCCCTTCCCAAAGAGCCGTTTTGCGCCCTTCAGAGTGTTCTTGACCAGCGGGGATTTCCGGACATCACGGATGTTTGGAAAGGCAGACTCGAGCTGGTTGCAAATGCCCGACAGGTAAGAATCAACGGATTTCGGGTCGATGTGGTGACACATGTATATTACGAAGAAAGACATGGTGTCTTCGGTGGGTTCTATCGGGAACCCATGAAGGGTGCAGAAGTTGATGTAGGAGTTGAGCGCGGAGGTGTAGGTAAGGTTGGAGGATTTATCGATCGCATATCCGAGAGCTATGGCCCGTTCGTAGTTGAACTTGGCCATGGTCCATGCCTGCCGCTCGGGCTGGCGAGAACCGGGTGAGAGCTCGAAGATCATTTTTTAGCAGCCCCCAGCGCGTCTTGAGGGGGTGAAAATGGGTGGATAGATAAACCAGGAACGAGCGTCAAAGCAACGCTGTTCTTCCAGCGAGAAATGGCGTCGGCCACTGTGTTGAGCTTCCCCGGAACGTGCAGGACACGAAGCTCGATGTCGCAACGCAACAACACATCGACGGCGGATTTCAAGATGTCGTTGTAGGCGGGGAGGGCTTTTAAGGAGTTAAAGATATCCACCGAATTGGAACTATCTGTGTAGATCGTGAGGCGCGCTCCCGTCGGAAGGAACTCGGCGGTCTGGTGCAGTGCAGCGCAGACACATAGGGCTTCGTAGAAGAAAATCTTGAGGTCGTCGCGGATCCCCGTTGGAAGCGGCGACTGATAACCTAAGCTCATTGCTGGGATATAAAACCCCATGCCCCCGCGGCCGTCACCGTGGGTGGACGCGTCACAGTAAACGATCAGGTTCGCATCGTCCGGGTCAAAGTCCACGGTTTTGATCAGGAAAATGCCGTCTGACGAGGCGATGTGGCGCGCCAACCAGGTAAGATCCCGCCGGACCGTTTCGCTAACAAATATCAATGCATCACCCTTGTCTTTGCCCTCCATTTTGGCGTAGACGTTGCAGAGCGACGGCTTGAGAAGGGGGAACACGTTGAATACCCAGTTAGTGTATCCCGCAAGAGCCTGCCAATCGCGCAAGGATCGCCTGACACCGTGTTTGGAGATCTGGGTCCAGCGGCGCAGCTCAGCAAGAAAGGCGGCGCGAGCGTCCTCGGGAATTGTTACTCGCATTCGGTTGGAGTCGACTAAGAAGCCGATTACGACGAGTTCGGGGCCGAAGAGTTGCTTGTCCTCCGAGTGAGGGACTCCGAGCGCGTCCCAGAGAAGCATCAACCGAGTCTGATTTCGCGGGAACTGGCGATTGTACGGTTTATAGAGCTGCATCTCCTGCGCCAATTGAGCTGAGTGGAAATCGTCCATATATGCGAAGAGGTGCGGTATGAAGTAGACGACCATGGCAATCCAGAGGATGAAGCCGGCGAAGGTGGTCCAGATTGGCGGTGATGCCGAACAGCCAAATGTGGCAGCGCGATCAACATGGAACTTACCAGCAATGCGGTAAACCTGCCATGGTTGCCATAGTAGATGCATCGGAAGCACTTTGAAAGCACCCTTGACATCGGACTTAAATACATTGATCTCGACGTCGGGACCATGAAGGCGGCGCAACTCGCGCAGGTGCTCTGAAAGCTCTCTGATGCCGTCCATCCGTGTTGTGTTGGTCTCGAAGCGGGAGATGGTTGAGTTCCGAGAGAACTCGCCGCCGCTGAAGTTCGTCACCAGGCGGAGCTTCTCGGAATGCGGCTTCGGAACGGCGTGTATGGCGATAGCGTGCATCCCGGGGAGAAGCACCGGGAACGAGTCAGAAAAGCGGCCCGCTGCAATTTCCTTGTCACGAGTTTTCTCGAGGAACGCAAGCTCCGCGTCCGAGCGTACTGCTTTGGAGCCGTCCAGAGTAACGGGGTGCGAGCTCGCTGGGCGTGACCAGGGCCAGAAGCCCTCCCGGAGACCCTTGCAGAAGGAGCAGAAGGAGGATACGAGTGGCTGGTTGGGGTGCGAGGAGAGAAGTCGCTCAAGCAGATCGACATTAATAGGGGTAGAGATGCGGAATAGCCGCGGATTCTGGATGACGGTGTTTACCAAGTGTTCGTTGTCGAACGCCTCGGCTGGTACACTCGGGAAAGGAGGATCGGTTTCGGTGCCCAGGGCAGTTTGGCTAATGCGCCTCCTGCCGTCCGACCAAATGAACGAACGCAGGTAGCGCGGCCGCGGCCGTGCCGGCAGGCTCACACTATTTGGTGCACTCTGTGTCCGGGTGGTTTTTGCGGCAACTTGCGCAGATGTGGAGATTGCGGCAGTCGGTGGAATCCCGCTTGCAACGGCCAGCGTTCCACAGCCTGCAAGGTTCGTTGGATTTATCGGAGACGGCACGAGGCCTCGACTTTGAACCACCGCTGGTGTTGCCGCCTCTTCCACCTCCAGCGCGGTTGGGCGAAGTGTTCTTTGATCGACCGGGGGAGTCGGAGGATGACTCCATGGCGAGGCGACCCATGGAGTTGAGGTGCATAGTTTCGAGGGCGGAGAAATAGAAAGCCTGATCGAGTCCAACATCTGCGCGGCGGCTAGCGAGTAATCGGCCGGCTTTCTCGAAATTGATGACGCGCTGGTGTTGAGCCTCGTGTACAGCAGCGAATTTTCCGAGTATAAAGAGGCCCCAGTAACGATACTGCTCGGTGAGGTGTGGGAATACGGTAAGCCCCGCTTGGACGGTCTGCATCCAGGCGATCGTCCAGTCGGACTGCGTGATGATAATGCGAGTGGACCGGGAGCTTCCACCGTTGAACGTAAGATCGATGTCGCCGACGGACTCTGTGTGTGCGGTGCTGGGGGAGATGCTGTAGATCCCGGTGAGCACGGCATCGAGATCGACGGCCTTGTTGGTAAGGAGGCGAAGCCACTGTGATTCGGGGAATTCGACGCGAGTGCGAGCGAGGAGGGAACGAAGGGAGCGCTTTGGGTCGACGGCGTAAACACCGAGGAGCCGAACGGTCTCTGCGAGGTCGGCGCGCAGGGGGATCGTCCCCGTGACAGCCTCTCGTTGAACCCAGGGGAGCTCCTCCTCTTCGAAGACATGGCGGCGCTTTGCGGGCGCCCATCGTCCGAGCCGTCATCATCCGAGCCAGGCTGTCCATCCTCCCCTTCTTCTGCGGCGGCGTCTCCGGATCCGGGGCCGCGCACTCGTCCACGCTTCTTTGCCGCTTCCTGGTCTCGAACCCATTGATCGCACATGTCGATGTATGGTGCCATGAGCGATTCGATGTCGGCAGGAGTGGGGGGAGAAACGGGCTCGTCACCCTCGGCGGTCGAAGGGAGTGAAGAGAAGATCGAGTGGAGAGCGAGAGTAACGGCGGTGCGAGAGAGGTTGCCGGCTTTGAAGGAAGCGACAGCGGTTTCGCTCCGTCCGGCGGGAGACTCATCTTGCATTGAGCGGCAGTGATGGGAGACGAGTGCAGCGCAAGAGTCGAGGTAGTAGAGCACGAAACTAGTGACGCATGTCGCTCAGTTTCTGGTAATAAGTACCGACAGAGGGGACGTTCGTACCTAGTGACGCGTGAAGACTTGCGAGGAGCAACGGCTCGAGCGTCTATACGAGCACTAGGAGATACAGCGACCAACTAGACAAGTCTCAGTTAGTGCCCGTCGCGCATCCGTTCTCGAGCGAACGTACCGAGTGACTTCAGCAAGCTAGCGGCGCTGCGACTGAGTCACTGGGAAGCTGAGGATCGGCGACGAAATCTGAACCAGACGAGAGTCTCGAGTCAGATTCCGATAGCTCAGCAACAAGTCTCCGGATGAGACTTACCTGGGACGCGGAACGAGGAAGCGGGAGGTGGGAGCTCCTTCCTCGCACTGACCGTCCTAAGTAGCGAGAACTGGCGGGCCCAAGCACCCAGATCGATGGGAAACACAAAAAGAGCCCGGCTCTGTATTGTGTGCTAGGGCCTCCAGCGGCGGACGCGCCTGTCCCCGACGGGACCAAGCTCCTCTCGTGACCGAGAGATCGGAGCTTGGAGTTCTCGGCCCGGCGGCGTTCTCCGCGAGCTCAAATTTCTTTAGCTCAAGTGCGTCGAATATTGGGCCGAGTTGCCTGAGCGGAGTCACGATGCCCACGACCGATTAGACTCGCGTAAACATTCTTTTTAAACCCCATTAAAGATTTTTTGTGACCTCTTTCGTAGGTTCGTAAATCCCCTCGGTGACCTGTGACATGCCAAAAATTTTCGTAAATTCGGACCCCCTGTGACCTGTGACAGACGAATTGATCGAAATAGTACAGTATATAGCAGAAAATTGTCGGACAAAGTTGAACATTGTGACTGAAACAGCCTGTGACTGTTGGATATGAATCTCAAAACTCTTTAATTGCAGCGAAAAATACACAATGCATATGGATATGGCCAAAAATGCTCCCCCGATAGTAAAGAAATGCTCATGTACGACTCCAAGATGTAACAGTAGCAGCAAATCCATTCGGATTGGAGCTTTGGTTGATCACGCCGGCTTTATTGATGCTCAGCTGGAACGTCGTCCCAACGGTCGAAAGACCGTAGATGTTGATTGTTGACGACGAGTCGATGTTGAGGAGCTCTGATTGGCATGACTCTGACGGGAGGCAGCTCTGCCCGTAGTTCTAAGAGGGGGATAATTTAGTTTGTACTTCAAAGAGGACTGACCACGCAGACTCACGCTAAAGAAGCTGTAAAGACCGGCCCCGAAAACCATGATATTTGACGAGGATGCGACGCTGAGAGCCCATGCCTCAGAGCCTGGGAAAGACGAAGGATCTTTGAGCGACGTGTTGATGGAGAACGGCGCAGGAGCCGCTGGAACGGGTTGGAAGTAAGGCTGATGATAGATCAGAATTTGATCGCTTGATGTATGTCAGGGAAACTCCTTACAGTCTCGGTTTGGATGAGTCCCATGTAATGGTTCTGCGCGCCGACCAAAGAGTACTGATATAGCACGTGGTGCTCAGAGGCTGTACCTATCATCCACACTGAAAACAAATGAGCGCCGCGGCCTGCTATAATTCGAGTTGAAGAAAGGCTCACCTGGACCGGCCGATTCCGACAGGATACCACGTCCAGAGTATATCGTTATCTGACCCTGTCCACCCTGATCCAGTTCATGGTCCGCAAGCCAGACCCAAGTTCCCTGCGCCATAGATCAGTAGGGGTTCGATGGATCAGCAAGACAGCGTACCTCGAGATACGCGGTCGACGACGCCGTCAAATGCAGAGCCATATATGCAGCAAGACAGTTGGTTGTACCTCCGCTGCCACTTGACGGGCAGTTTGAACCTTGGAGATTCGTTCCGGCAGCTTCAGGTTGCAGTTGGTTAGCAAATCAATCGTAAGATATCAAGTTGCAACGCACTTCCCCCAAGACGGATGTGGGAATCCCACATTCCAGCGCCACCTTGTGTGGTCTGTTTCACATTCCATTCAACGACAATGGCACCTCCGGCGGGCCCGATAGTCGAGAACATTATGTCGGAAATTTCAACCACGCCCGAGGAGCCCGGTGCGCCGACCTGCACGACGACTTGCGGGCTGTTCATATTCTGGAACGCTGCGCCCCTGCCCGCGATTACTGACCATGCCTCTCCGACGATTTGGGTCCCAGCAGGAATGGTGAGGGTCGACGTCACGACGTATGTGCCGGCGTCGAAGAAAATGATTTTGCACCCTGCGAACTAGACGGAAGTGTTTTTTAGAAATGAACATAGAACCGAAAGATACAACGCACGGCCGCGAATATCGCCTTGAGAGCTGCCGTATCGTCTGTGGTTCCGTCGCCCTTGGCGCCCTGGTCCCGAACGCTAACAAACTGGGAGACGGCGTAGGCGCCGTATTGCGGGTGGGATTTGCCGAAGATCTTTCCAGAGCTGTCCAGCAAGCTGGCGGGCTTGTTGGGAGCTGGGATGGATCCCTGGGTGAATCGCCCAACAGAATTTGTCCCAGTGTAGACGTTGCCTTGACCCCATGAGCTGATCGTCGTCGTTCCGCCTGCCAGTACAACAGCACCACCAACGACTCCAACGGCGGTGGGGACGTTGTTGAGCTTGATGTTGTTCAAAACAAGGGATCCGCCCAGTACGCCGTTGCTCGCGGCCGACGTGCGAACAAAAACGGGGGTATTCGTTACAGTGGCATCAATGATTACCTCGGAGCCAACAGTCTAGATTATAATTTAGGAGCGAGTTCTATGCGAACCTTCAACTCTCGTTTCTTTTGTTTAATGTGCGCTACGGTGTGGACGAGGCTATACATCTTTCTGGCATGACCAACATTTTTAAAAGCAGTAATAGTTATTCATTTCTGTCTAACGTACTAGCTTTAGCTGCCGATCTTAACCTTCCTTCTTCCATTCTCATGGTTATTTCCGCTCGGATGGAACATCTTTTAGCTAGTGTTTTTGAATAGTGTTTGGAGCTGTATCCTTTAAAGGTTTTTGAAATGATATTGCGTGCTCCTAATTTTTATTTGGAATCCGGTGCTTCATCGATAACTTAGATCAAGGAAGCACATGATCCCGGGTGCGGTACACTATTTCATTTCCTTTATCAGGTGTGTATGTTGATGTTATGTATACGGGTAAATATATGTATGCGCTTGGTAGTAGTCGTCATAATAAATTTTACTTCCGTTGTTTCGATCAGGAATTGCGTGCTCGATACTTTTGATGGGTTCTCTTATGGCGCCTTAGGTTTGTAGTTGTCCTAATTTGTGCACTAAAGTGTTGATCCCAATCCTCTCCCCCATTTTAAACATTAAACTGTCCTCAGATTAAAATACCGAGCACAGTTCAGCCTAATTTGTCGGGAAAGCTATCCATTTTCGGTTTGTCCCCGAGAATGAATAAAAGCTTCGCGTTTTATTCTCCATACGACAGCATCTTTAACTCGTATCCTCTGCTTCTATCCATGGCTCCCAAAAGCACTCCTCGTATGACTATTGCGCAGCGTGACTCCATTGTCTCTATTGGCAAGGCAGCACGCGCCACTCGTTACGACGATATTCTTGAACAACGGGCCTTCCTTGATGAGAAGGTCGAGAACTTGGTACGTTCACCTTGTATTAACTAATACTTTCGGTGTTTATACTAAAGTCATTTTTAGGACTCGTATTCCCCTTTTATGCGCGAGATCTGCGATACTTTGGTTCTGTCCGAAGTAGCGTATCATCTTAAGCAGTCGTACCATCAGACTGCCGGTATAAACGGCGGTGTGATTGCTGGACGCTATCCCGTCCTTGTAGACTTTATTGCTCGGATGAAAGCCGAGAAGGAGCGCGTTAAAAGTGGCATCCTTCTCCTGGAACAGCAGCATCGTGTTGGACTCGAGGACGTTCGGACGGCGAAAGATGCTCAGGAAGCCGAGATCGCAAAGGCCAGGGAGGCCGCGCGTGCCAGCAAGGAGGCCAAGAAAGCACTTAAAAAGGTAATGCTTTTTATTAACTTTTACTTGTCCGTTCCTAACTCTTTAACTATTGTAGCCCAAGAAAACCAAACGAGCCACCGTAGAGGATGGTGACGACGACGTCTCTATTCTTGATGACGGCGAAGTCGCCCAGGCTCTTCTGAATGAGTCAGACGATGTTATGCTCATTGATACTTCAGAGACGGTTAGTCTTTTTGAAGTGATTCTCAAGTTTCCAATAGTTAATGAACTCCGTCATTGCATTTCTTTCTAGATTCCTACTCCTGTTATGCCAACTACCTCAGGAGTTACTTCATCATCGGTGGTTTCCGTGAGCACTATTCCAACGGTTCCTCTCTTGTTCGACCGGATCTCGCAATTGATCGGTTCTAGCAGCACGGATCGCGCTCAGATAGTGCGTGTCCCGCTTTGGTGAGCCACTCCTTTATCTTTTATTGCCGCGTTTTATTGAGCCGATTATTCTTCAGTTTTTGGCCTCAAATAATGGCGCTCATGATTCGTCAGAGCAACGCGTCTCTGTCGAGGAGCCTACCCCTCCCCGAAAGCGGTCTCGAAATCAGCACCTTGGCCACGAGGATGCAGCGGAACAATTCGCAGGCGAGTGGTTTTATTAACTAATTGTCGAATGTTTCGCTGATTAATTAATAGCAACAGAGCTTTCAATCAATAATGACCGAGTTAAATCTACTGTTGCAGCAGCTAGCCTCGCAATCTCATCAAATACCCAACCGGCAACGATCGCTTCTCTACGACTTGAGGAGTCTGATTTGCGCAGTCGAATTGCGTTTGCAAATGCTCAGCTCCGATATGAGCTTAATCATCGCGAGTACCTCCTCGGGGACCTTCAACGCGTCCTTGAGTCACAGCACTCGAGGCAGGGGTAGAGGTCGAGGACGCCCTTTCAATATCTCCAGTGATGGAGGACGGTCCGCTTCTGACCATGCCTATCATCACCAGTGAGTTTGAAGTGTTTTCTCGTGCCGTCGTTTGACTAATAATTAATAGTCCTGTGTTCGACTGCGATCTCTGCTTCTCTTCTCATCAGCAATCCCGTTCCAACTCTCATTCGTAGAATGGGATAATAGTTTTTAATCCTCTCCAACTTAGCCATTTAGTCTTTTCTTGACGCTTATGGTATATCTTCCCCTCCTTTTAAAACACTCGCCCGTCTTTACTACTTCGCCTGGGGAACTTGATTTGTGTAACGCAGAGCTTTTATTAGTTAATACTTGACGTATTAATTTATGCTTTTTGCGGTCCCCCCCCTAATCGTTTCGATCGTCTTGGCCCATTAGCAGGATCCCATGTCGCGTCGACTTCTGCGAGGTCGAGGTCAGGGATGTCTTGACTAATATAGCTTTCTGAATCTGATTCGGGTTCGACTTGTTGTATTTCTGGTCTTAGGTTTATCTTATGAAACTGCAAGTCTTTGCCCAGATACTTATCTTCGTCGGCGTCATCTTCTGCCAACTCATCTAACTCGGTTTGAGTTAGATCGATAAGATCATATATGTTCTTTGGTAGCTTAATGCGAACTCGTTGTTCGAAAGGTATGACCCGGAATTGTGCAATCTTTCCGTGGAACATAGCTCCATCCATTTCGCAACATAGGTAAGCGCCA